>PVKB01000367.1:600000-801839 GCA_004027205.1 Ctenodactylus gundi
CTGACAAGAAGACTGATCTTTCTTTAAAATGTCAGTGTTTACAATTTCTGCTCTTTGAGGTCCAAATGGCACTTGAGGAAATAAGCTGTTCAGCTCACATAGGGCAGGGCTGGGTACCCACTATTAGCTTCCATTCCCCTGCTCACATGGAGAGCACGCCCACTGTGACAGTGATCCCAGAGACAATGAGGCAGCCAGGACCCTATGTTGTCAGTATAACAACTGAACGCAGGAGGAGAGCTTATCTCCCTGTGCTGGTCTCCCCTTTTCTCAGAGATCCCAGTAGTGGAATTAGGGCAGTAGTACAGCCAGACCAGTGCTCAGTACCACAGTAAGCTAGCTAAATGTTCAACTCCCTGGGCTTAGTCAAGAGGTAGACATACCTACCCACTCCTGTGTGCCTTCCCTATAGCCCAGACCACTATCATTTTTCATAGCCCAGCTTGGGCAGGGATGGCTGACAGGCCCCTAGCCCATGGTGCAGGGGTAGCCCACCCACAGTTCATTAGTCCTGACAACATACTAAGACACCTTTCAGGTCTCCATCTTCACAGAGCCCAATAAGGAAACTGCAGGCATTTATTCACTCACACTCTAGCTTCCTTGTAAAGACTACCACCCCCACTCCAATTCCCATGCAGTCTTCCCAGACCTGAGCTGACTCTGCCCCCACCCCCCAGGGGTCAGAGGCTGGTCACTAGGGTGTGAACACAACCATGAGGGAGCCTCCACCTCAGTCTGCTGGGTAGATCTACCAATGACTGATCCAAGAGTTAACTGAACACTACTCAAAGGCTACCAGGGCTTCTGAGACACAAGCAAGGGGACGAGGTGGTTGAGACCAAAGAGATAAGGCAAAACCCTCTACTTGCTGAAGGCTGCTGTCAACAGATCCTAGGGTGAGCGGGTCCCAGCGAGACACAGAGTCTGAGGAAGACCCCAAACCTTTATTGTTCCCCTGATGGACATCGGGGAGCCAGACCTCCTGGCTTCCATGGACCACACCACCCCTACAGGTACAGGTAAGGTCTCTGAAAATGAACACTCAGATCCCCAGGGCTGCTGATGCCTCCTACAGACTGTCAGCATCCTTCCTAAGGGGATGATTCCCCTGACACCCCAGTAGTACTGGCTTTGTTTTATCCTTCCTGTAGCCTGATTAGGTGGTCAGGCTGGGTGTTCCCTCTCAGAACCTGGGCCCTCAGGGCTGCCACTTCTGTTCCTGAAGTGCTCTCTACTTCGCTTCTTACTGACATGGAAACCAACTGTCTCTGTTCCTGACTGGTCTGGCATAGACCTGGTGTCAGTAGCCCTGGAAGGCATCCCCACTTCATGCAACCCTATAGGACTGCTCCATTCTTCAGCCTCTGGGCTCCCAGGCCCTGATAAGTGGGTCAGCTCCACTGGCCCTTCACCCCCAGGCTCCCCTTTCCTCAGGACCCTCTTCCTCTCAGATCTGATCTCAACAGCACGGGCTGGTTTGGTGAAGACTACTCTTCCCTCACCACTACTGGATGGGTCCTGGTTGAAGGAGGGTATGTAGTCAGTGGGGACCACCTGGCTCCGGGAGCCCAGGAAGGCCAAGGCAGCAGCCTGATTACTCTGCTCACTGGTGTCAGCCACATCCTCCAAGTTGTACTTGGTCCAGCGCTCAGGATGTGCCACATAGTCAGGAACATGGGGCATCCTTTGGGGGTCAGGGCTCTCATGAGCCTTCCTCAGGCATTCCATTGGAGGCTGGCTTAACGGCACCAGCGGCTGCTTGAAGCCGCCATTGTCACTTATACTGGTTTGAACTGCAGAAGTTGGTGCCTGCCTGGCTGCCCCTTCCAGACAGTCAAAGATACTATGGCTTCGCTGGGAGAAAGTGGAGCTCATGCCTCTAAGGTGGAAGGGCTGCACCACAGTGGTGGGAGTGCCTGTGCCTGTGAGGGGAAAACGAGGCTCTTCAGGCCCTGGGTCCACCTGGGCCTCTCCAGGCAGCTCCTCTGGCGACAGCGCTTCTACCTCAGGAGCACCTGGCCAGCTGAAGTCAGAGTCTGAGTCACTGGGGGTGATGGAGTCAGAAGGCAGGGTGTCCTGCTCAGTGTTTAAGCCAGGGTTGGCCTCACCTGCCCCCACGTCAGCCATGTGTTTCCAGGCCACACCACACCAGGAGATTGCCTGTGAGGAGAAGAAGTATTTGGACCATATCTCTGCAGCAGACCCACCAGGCCCGGAAAGGTCACCAAAAAGAACTGTCCTACAAAAGCCCCTAGCGCCCAAGTCTCTCTTCTCACTTGGTGTGCTACTTACCTATGGTTCAGTGGACCGATGGCTGATCAGCAAGCGGCAGAACAACGATGAAGGTCCTCGGAGGAGAGGGTACGTCGTCTCAGACCCAGGTGAGCAGCAACATGCCGGGTGGGGCCTGGCGGGAGAAAATCAACCATCAGACCACTGAACAAACATGCAAGAACTGCTCTACAAGGGGAAACGTGGGAGTCCCAACATAAGCCAACCACTTAGCCTTAGGCTGAGCATTCGACCCCTACCTCAATGGATCCCAACAACGTTCTTCAGATAGGTTCGTCCTGGCCAAGGGGCCTGCTGAAGGCTCGTACCAGTGTGCAGCCAGCAGCGCCAGAACGCTGGGCAAGTACAAAGCACTACTGAGAGCAACGCGGGGCCGGTTTCACACACAAACCAGAGGCCCCAGGCCGGCTACGCCGCCTCCCGGTGCAGGGCCGCCCAGGAGGGAAGGTACCTGCTTCCCGGAGTCTGTTTAGACGTGGCGGGGAACTGCCGAGGTTGCCGCCCTGAAGCTGTCAGCTGAGGCGGCCAACAGCATACCTACAGCATCCAGCTCGTAGCGCCCACACCTGGATGGCCGCGGCGTCAGGAACCTAATACACTGCGGCCGCGCGCCCAGCCCGCGCGAGCGCAGCCCTCTGGGAAGCCGAGTTCCCTGCCGCCCGCTCACCGCGGTTTGCACGCCCAGGAAACTACATTTTCCACAATGCGCCGTGGCCCCGCCCATGGAGCAATTGGTCCTCGCGCGTGCGCAGAGCATACCGCGGGGCGGGAACATCTTTGGTGCCTGGTCCCAGAAACCAGGACGGAATTAATCGCGGATAGGAAGGGGCGGAGCCAGCGCCGCGACTCCCACAATGCTCTAGGACTAACGGACCGCCGCACAGGCTTGCCGAAACGCTAGTGCCGCCTGCCGGAAGGCGCGAGCGCAGTGGGTGCCTTGAGCAGGAAGTGCGTTTTCCGTAGGCGGGCGTAACCTAATCAAGGGTACTTCCGGTCTTGGCCTGAAAGGAGCTTTCGCTGTTTGCGTGCTTTATTTGACCCCTGGGAGTGTGGCTTACTGGGCCAGAGATCGGGGGGCGGGGGGGCCCTACCGACCTTCTCACCCGAAGTAGTGCTAGGCCTCTGAACGCTAGGCCTCTGAACGCCACCTGTTCTTTTGGGCAGGGGTTTGGAAGCTTGAGGCTGTTCCTCCAGGGCACTGCTCCTATACAAGCCCTGCCCCAGCCCGTCCATGGCCACGTGTTGTTTCAGCTTCCCAGGAAAACAAAGCTGGACAGGCCATGTGCCCTTAGCCACTACGCTGCAAGTGGGTAGCATTCACTGCCTCTTGCTTGGAGTGCCTCAGTTCTCCCCAGCTACTGAACCAGAGGGGTCTCCTTCCTCCATGGCTTGTCTCCTGGCATCCACCAGAAGATCAAGATCCAAGGACGAGTTATGGCCGTGTCTACAGACACAGAGGAAGAGACATCTTTGTGCCTCGTTAGCATACTTTACTCTTTCTTCTCCACAGTCTTACCAGGAATACTGGTCTAGCCAATGTGAAGGCAACACCCAGGCCACTAGGTAACAGCCTTAGGCAAATATGCCTGGGGCCTCAAAGCAGAGCAAGTGGAAAGGAGGTTTCTTGGACCATTAACTGACACAACCAGGTCTGGGGATGTAGCTCAATGTCACAGCACTTTGACTAGTATGCAGTAAACCCTGGATTCAGTCCTTAGCACTGCCAAAACAGATGTGCACACGTGGACACAATAGGAGTGGAGGAAGGAGGAGACTCTGCAACCTACCAGCGCAGGGCTAGATTCAGTTTCTAAAATGAGCCTGGTAAAGGGGCTGCTGGGAGCCAGTGACATGCCAGTGCCCCAAATAAAATAGTTTGACAGTGTGGGAATGGTGCTTAGAAGGAACAAAGAAGTCCAGTCAGTACTCACTGGCTGTTAAGATATCAAAGGGAAAAGATGGTGGGGGCAGGGTTGAGAAGGAGGCCACTTAACCTCAAAGCCTTAGTTGACCCTGGTGGGGTGGGTGGGCTCCCAGGCAACAACTAAAATCGGTTTTGGCGATACAGCCTAGACGCTAAACTACCTAGCTTAATGCAATTTACAGGTGTCTAAACAAGCAAGGAAAAGACCAGAATCACTGTGGAGGGAGCAGAGTATCCACCCTTCAGTGTGTTGTCCCTTATATCCTTGCCTCCAACACATCCTGGACCAAATTCACTGTCTGGTGCCTCCTGCCTATCTGGGCACAGTGTGTACAAATGGCAAGGTGGGAGTTCAGTCAAGGCTACTGAGGCAGCAGAAAGCCCAGCAAACTGACCATGTGGAGTGCTCCTTGGGGGTCAGTCCTGCCAACACATTCTGACTTACAACCCCTACTGAGCCAGCTCACCGTAAGCCTGGCAAAGCCTACAGCCATACCCATAACTGCTGCCCCCTAGGTCTTAGATGTTCTGGCACAGAAAAGGGTCCCACAATCCTATTAGCATGCCTGATTTTCTTTCTTTATTAAATGTCTGTTTTAAGATGTAATTACAGTTGAAGGTGTCATGTTAGAAAGGACAGGTGCATTGAAGGCATAAGAGTGCTCATAGATCCAGCTCTCAAAACCGTGACAGGAGAGGAACAAGGATTAAAAAGGTGTGAGCCATGCAGCCCACAGGATGGGCAAGGTGAGCAGACACGGCACCCAGCTCAGCCAAGCTGAGCATCTAGGCAAGTGGCCTCCAGAAGAAGCCTGGCTCAGCAGATAGAGCTCCTTAAGGGGTCCAGAGACACAGGATCCCCAAGGCCTGGGCCAGCTCCACCCCCCACGTCACCTACATGTGACGCCAGCCCCAAAAAAGGAACAGGAAGTTCAGAACAAACCCTCAAAAGTAAAAAGGCTAAGTGTAGCAGAGTAATACCGGAAACATTATATACACAGGCAGCAATGCCCGCAGCAGGCTCCGGGTCACTCTGGGGGCACTGCGTGAGTCCCTGCAGCTAGAACTGCAGGGACTCAGTACACAGAGCTGTTTCGGATACCACAGCACAGCACCATGCTCAGGATCATCTCGAAGATCTGTAGAAAGAGGAGTACAGTCAGCACCAAAGGCAAGGGAGAGGCAGCGTGATGAGCTGGTGTCCCCTTCCTTGCTCACCATGATGACAGCAACCACGATGGCAGCAATGCCGATGAGGTACAGCTTCCCAGAAAAGAGTTCATCAATTTTCTTATGGCAGTCATCCTGCAGGGGCAGCCAACAGTCAGGAGTTGGCCTCCACTCAATAATAAGGAAAGAACTCCCAGCCATCACCCCTACCTGCCTAAGGAAAGCCAGCAGAGTGACCAGACCTCTGCGCAGGGTTTATCTTCCATCCATTTAAATGCACAAAATACATGAGACCTACTGCATGTAGCCTTTTAAAAAAATTTATTGCAAGGTCATGATTATTGGTATCACTAGTGGCGTAGTCATAGATGCGATGGATATTCATAGAGGGTTACTTCTAGGGTGCTGTGGCCTCTGGCGGCACCATCAGTTGCCAGGAAGTCAGGACCTTGTGCACTCACAAGTAAAAGGGGAGCTGTGAGCCCCTGTGAGGTCTGCTTATCAAGGTCTCCCTTGCAGGCTTTTTCATGTGCCACATTTAGCCCTACCCAGCCCTCCCCCAAGACAATACTTATATATATATAGGCTTTGGTTCCATCTAGCTGGGCCAAGGGCCTGTATATGTCACTCTATGTAGACTCTACTCCATGTGTGGAAACCCCACATCTCCCCTACCCACAACTGTGTACCTTCCAGAGGTTATTCAAGATGTCAGTGCCCGAGGGACACAGGTTGTTCTTCAAAAGGGGAGTGGTCAGCGCAGTCAACGTGTTGGAGCCACAGCAGTTGAGCTGTAAAGATCAAGAGGATCTGGGTCAGCTCTAGGTGTGCACGGACGGCAGCCCAGAGCTCCAGAGAATAGAGGAGAAAAGCCGGGCAAACATATATCACACATGCATGTGGGGCCAGCCTTTTTCCCTACTCAGCTGCACTGCTCAGATACCTCCTGCATTCCCAGCTAGCCAAGTCTAAGAGGTACCCACTCAGGGACCCAGGTCACAAAGGAGACTAACAGGCCATCCCCCTTCCTATTCCTGTGTTCTGCCCTGAAGCAGGACTCTTCCAGGAAGTCATACATCCCCACCCAAGCCCTGCCACCCATCCTCGCTGTCCCAGCCCAGACAGGCACACCGTCTCATGGAAAGTCTTCACCACAGCCTTGGCATTGTTGGCATCATCATCCACCATAGCCTGCTGCAGGGCCTGGTCATAAAACTGCTTCACATCCTTGGCAATCTGGGGGAGAGGGATAGTCACACACAGCTGGGACCATTCCCTGAGGGCACCGCCCCCCAGCACCCACCACCCTCAATACCAACCCATCCACAAAACCCTGAAATCTGCCTTTACTCATGTCCCAAGAGGAATCCAAAGAGCTCCCTAAGAGCTGTGGGAGATGACTAGGAAGCACCCCCCCATGAGCTCACCTGGTCCTTGTTGACGAAACCCCAGATGCCAGCAGCCACCTCACAGGCAAAAAGGATCACGAGGCAGGTGAAGAACTGAAGGTAGGTAAGAAGGGGGCAGGCTATGGGCAGGGCCCACAATGTGGGGCTGCCTTCTACAGAAGAAAGACCCATGAGACCCAAAGGTGAGGCGGTGGTTCTGGCTATACCCATCAACCCATGTGCCCATCAGCAATAAGGTGTGTAGAGGCGTGAAGCCTGAAACACAGCCTCTGCAGTGGGGCATTAGTGTGTTCATCCTCCCCACATTGCCATGCTCGGTAGGATGGGTGGCTGCAGAGATAACAAGACAGGGAGGGAGAAGTCTGCAGCTAACAAGACTAGGTAGCTGCAGTGCCCATGGAGATGCCAACACAGGCTATATACACTCAAACTGATCAGGGCCTGGATGGCCCAGCTGAACTTTAGCTTCCTGCTGGTGGGTAGTATGCCAAGGGACACCCAAGGCTGGCCTCAGGATAAGACTCAATCCCTATGATATCTGTGGCTTTTTTAAAAAATAAAAAGAAAAAAGTCCTTTTTGGAACTCAGCCTTAGGAACGAGACATGATGGGGATCAACCAGACTGAAATTTAAGAACCAAACAAAAACACCAGAAAGCTGAAACTGAAGATTTTGAACCTGCCCAATGACCCCTGTTCCAGGATAGGAAGGCCCTAAATGCCGTATCTGAGGCCTTCTGGGCTGAACTGAAGCCACTGGGTCTGCCCCAGTGCCTACTCCAGCCACTTACTTCTCGGCCAACTGGATGCTGCTTCCCATTCCCAGCCCAGGACCTGCTGAATTCCCAACCTTACCGTCCCCAGCAGACACTGGGATTCCTGGATGGCCCCATAGCAACCAAGAAAGCCAACGAACATCATCACAGCCCCTACAGCGATGAGGATATAAATGCCTGTGGGGAAGAAGGGCCCAGGTGAGTGACCACAGATATATTATGTCTGAGACACAATGTGGGTTGCTGGTGCTCACAAATCGTTTGGTCTGGACACTTGAGCTATCTGTGCTCAGTGTCTTCTTATGACATGAGAGTAGCCAAACAAGCTGAAAGAAGGATTAGACGACCCTAAAGTGCCCAGAGAATGTCAAAGAGGGTTTCAAAGATCTTCCATGGTGGAACCTGCCACCCACTGCCTGTATCTGCTCCCAGGACCCTCAAGATTTGTGAGGGACTGAGAGGGACTAGCCTATCTCTGTGTGCAAGGTAACATGTCATGAGGTATGTAGTGGGCCCAATTGTTGCCTGAAGACTGCGGGGGATTGCATAGGGACTTCCAGTATCGCTCATTATATTAATGAGGCAGAGGAGCCCCACTCCAACTGTCCCTGCCCTCAGAAATGCATGTATTTGAGCTGGAGTTCTATACAGCTGCGCTGGGTAGAGGCCCCATCCCTGTTATGTGACATGGCTGCACTCATGACAGTGGCAGGACAGCCTGACAGTGTACAGGGGCCAGGTTACTCTCCTCACCTGCCTATACCCACTGGCTGGGCAGTGCTCTCCTGGAAAGGCAGGCAGGGACACCAAAGGGAAGGAGGTAGGAAGAGCCAGGAGGCATTCTGCCTGGACATGTCATATCTTGGTAGCTGTAGCTTCCTTGGTCCTTTGGAGAAGGCCAGAGTGTCTCTGCAGGACCTTCCTAGTCCCTCATTAGACTTGGCCCATCCCCCAGTCACCATGGCAACGCTGCTGGGCCGCCCAAGCTTCCTGTACAGAGCCAGGCCCATTGTCCCCTGTCCTACCAGCCCAGGAGAGGAGCTGGAAGCCAGGACATACTGCTAGGTTTAGAAATGGAGTAGATCTGGGGCCTGGCCTCCTGTGCTTCCTCTGGTTGACACTGAACATACCTAGCAAAAGGGAAACACCTCACAGATGGCTCCCCACTCAAGGACCAAAGTACCCTTCAACTGGGTCTTCTTCAACTGAGTCAGACTTCTAAACCCCAACCTTAAGATAAGCATAGCTGTATCACTCACCAATGTTACTTGGTCAGGCTGAAGGTGACATGAGACAGGGATGGGAATGCAGACTGCCTTTCTGAGTCGTGGAGGATCCCACAGGGGTAGGAAACCTAAGCTCACAGCCTCCTGGCAGTAGCCTCTCCCTAGCATAGCCTACCGAGCCCTGCAGCATTTTCCAGGGTACTGAGAGAGCTGGACAATGTGCTGTCTTCCTGGTAGCAGACAAAGCACCTTTGTGAGGGCCTGCATCTGCTCCCAGCAGGGCTTAGCCCAACAGGAGCAGGGGTGCCAGCAGGAAGGGCAGGGGGGACTCAGAGTGTCATTTGCCCATAGGCGCAGGCAAGAGTCTCAGGCCAGGGGGTGGCAGGTGCCACCATTCACTAAGCAAACTAAAAAGTAATCCCTGTGCCTGAGGCTGTTGCCCAACACTCAGAAAGCCATAGCCAAGGAGGGGCAGGCATGTGGCTGCAGAGTGAGACAACAGTGAGAATGCACCAGCTAGAGACCCGCTTCAATGCCACCTGGCTCCAGAATTGTGGAGCCCACAACCCTGCTTCAGTGGCACCATCACCAGTGGGAGCCTTGGGAACCCCGTAGTATTCATCTTGCCAAAAGACAGAAGTAGGAACGCACTCAGGAGGAGCTACAGCTCTATGTGCAGCCAACTTGCCTGGCTGCCCTACCTGCTGTCCAGCATGCCCCCTCCACTCAGCTCACCCCAGCAACCTCATCTAAAGGTTGCTGAACCTTCCAATATTGTCAAGCCATGCTGAGCAGATGCAGACCCATGCAGGGGTTGCCCTGGCCACAGTGTGGTTTACCACATCCCAGAAGAGTGGCATCCCTCACCATAAACTCCATTTCTACAGGGCCTCTCAGGAGGGGCAGGAGGGGAGCAGCCCTTCCTATTCTAGGATAGAATGATCAATAGATAGCCAAGGAATCTGGCCCATACCTGCTTGGGAGAGCACGCCCAGGTTTGCTGGGAGGCCCCTCCGGACATCAAAAGCTCAATTATGTTGGCATGGCCAGGGAGAGGCCAGGGAGAGGCCTGGGAGAGGCCTACAGGTGAGACATGCCTCTCAAGGGCTCAGAGGATACCCACCAACACCCCCCATAACCCTGGGACGTGAGGCAAAAGTAAAAGGTTAACTTCACAGCATTCAGCCATGGTGCAGGAGCCGAGAGCCTCCACATAAGCCATCAGGATTATTCTCCCCATTCTCTTCCTGTGAAGGCACAAGAGCACCAAGGAGGGGTAGGAACTCAGAGTTCCAGCATGAGACCCTCCACAGGAATAGCTAGGCCCAGAAACATGAGTTCCCACTTGCAGAGAGCAAGGGCAGTCCCTGGCCATGCTATCTGGGTCCAGCCCTCCCCACCCCACCCAAGGGAAGACAGGGAGGACAACTGCAGCATGAGAAGGAATGGCACCCCTTGGGTGACCAGAGTTCTTAACTACCCTAGGATGCTGGGGTGCGGAGGGCGCTGAGCGTACACAGCCCCTACTCAGTGGCTTCCGTCAGTGTGGTGGGGGCAGACTCCTTCCAGGCTCCATACCAGACGGGAGGACCCTCACAAGGCCCCAGCTGACTCAGGGACTCTCCCTTAAAGGGCAAGAACATCTTGTATGTATTCAGAGACACAGCAGCACTCCAGGGGTGAAGAGCTGCCCCGTGGGACTCTCCCCCTGGACACACTCCTGCTCCTGAGTGCGACCCTCCCCCACTTCACAGGCAGCCTAATGGAGCACAGCAGTTAGGCGTGGTGACCTCTGAAGGGGGAGGCAGCTGAGTCATACTGCCCTCCCCAGCCCTTGGCCTCCAGTTGCCTCAGCTGCTCCACTGTGGCTCAGGCATCCAGCCCCACCCTGCTTGGAAGCCTCCCCAGAAATGCCCACTTTAAAATAAGCAAAGTCTTGGCACTGCTTGTACAGCCTTGCCTGGCCACTGCTCTCTTGCCTGGGCACAGGCCAAAGTGATTTTGGGCAGAGGGGGGTGGGTGGGAGCAGATCCACACTAACCACATTCTCGTTCCCAGCCCAACCCTCCTGCTCCAAGACCCCTCCTGGCTGGCTACCTCCCCAGGCCTTGCCTCCTCTTAGAAGCCCACCCTGACAGTGCGAACTGTGGTGTGACCCGCATGGACCTACTGGCCAGACCCTACTCACGTATCACTCACCCACATAGAAGGTGTTGGGCGCTGGCCTGTCTCCTAGCTCCAGATAGAGTAGGTTGGTGGTCTTCGGGTCATGGCGTAGCCACAGGGCTACACCCAGGATCACGCCTCCGGCCAGCTGGGAAGAGAATAGGGATGGTGTTAATTGGAGCCCAGAGCAGGCAGAGTGTGTGAGAACCCTGCTGTGCTAAATAAACTGAGCTGGCACCTCTAGACCCTCAGCAGGGGCAATGGCTGGTCTGTCACCATTGTTTGCTTGAGCCCTGGAGGCCCCACCAGCTTCTCTAGAATTCAAGTCTAAGGCAGAGCTGCTGGTTTATATATAGGACATCTCCTTAGATTTACTTTAGTGTTCCAAATACTACATGGGACATACTTAGCCAAAAAAACCTTTCACCTATCTCAAGCTCCAGATTGATTAGAGGTATCTTGTTTTTACTTGCTAAATTTGGCCAGAAGCCACAGCAGGACGCGGGCATCCAGTAAAGCCAAGCTCTCCAAAAAGGAGGTGCTCCACCCTAATATCCTGAGCTTGCTCGGTGACTGCCAGGGGTATGTGTTGGGAACCCCTGAATATGGACTTCTAAGTTTTCACTGCCAGGAAGGAGTGGGGATTTGATGCCACCAAGACCCTGACATCCAGGGAGCTGCTGGGTACTATCTGCAATGGTCTATGAGTGAGTCCCTGCTGCTGTGACCCTGGGAAGGGTAACAATGAGAGCAGCTAGTTGCAGTTCTCAGGACAGGCAGCCAGGCCACAAGAGGAAGGCTCACACCTTGGGTGGCTTGGGACTAACCTGTTCAGGATTGACATACAAGGGCTAGCACTCAGGCTGAGGGACTCCTCAACCCTCAAGAACTTGTAACCCTGCATACACTAGCCAGGTAGATAAGAGTCTGCTTTGGAGGTGAAGGGGTCCAGACCCAGCCCAGCTGCATCCACTGGGGAGCAGTGGCTCCTCAATACCACCCTAGAGGCCAGGTTGCTCCTGGTGGTGGTGTATGTTTGTCCTTTGCTGGTCTTAGTATCTGATACTATGTAGGGCCTTCAGGAATGACTAGAAGACCCAAGTCCTGCCTTCCCCTGCCCAGGACTCCTCCGCTGATGTTTTCAGGTACTGGCATAGGGAGGCAGAGAACTCAGATTAACTGACAGGCTATGGGACCAAATCCTCTTCAGATACTTCTACGGCCTATCCCTCTTCATGTGTGACATACAGCTCCACAACCCCTTCCACCGCCGGGAACACTGATCCTAGGATTGGATGATCAATTCCTGTGGTCCCAATGAGGACAGGTATCACGCTTTGCACCTGCTTCCCTGAGAGGACACAGAGACCAACCTAGCACCTGTGCTGGCAGACCAGCTATGTTTGTCCCTGAGCAAGGACTGCGACTGCCTTGGGGAAGACAATCTCCCTCCACCAACAATGCCTGGAAAGAATGATCTCTTTCAGAGCCAGGTGGGAAATCTTAGTTTGCTGGATTCTTCTCAGCTGCCTGGGCTCTCACCCTCCTCTCTGAAAGTGGAGACTGGTGGCTCACTCTATAATAAGTGCAGGGCTGGGGGTGAGAAGAGAAACTGAAACATGGGCCTAAGAAAAGCACCAGTGGCCCAGTTCCTGCTCCAGTGGTCCTGGCGGGGGAACAGGGCCCAGAGAGGTGGATATACCCAGGAGAACGTGTGACCATACCAAGGAAATTCGTAAGCAGCCCTGAGCATCCCCAAAGCAGGCTGAGTTAGGTCCCCACATGAGTGGGTAGGTGAGGACCTGTGGATCCTGAACCTATCCCCTTTTCTTAGGCTCCTGCTCCCCACTTCACCCTCCTAAAAAGGGTTAAGGCACCTCTCCCCATGACAGGAAGCCAGGGCTCTCTCCCTGTACGGCTCTCTGGGCTGTGGTTTACCAGTCCTTCTGTACGCTGTGCCTCACTTCCAAGAAGCTCACCCCCGAATGAGTTTCAACTACTATTGCTCTAGTCTGGGAGTGACAGGCCCTACTCCCCATGCGATCTGAACTGAGGGTCTTCCCTATCAGACTAACAGAGCATGGGTTAACCATCGAGGGACAACTGTACTTGCTGGCTGGGTCAGAAATGGTCAGTCCACTAAAACCCTAAGCACGTCCCTCATGTGAGAAGGTCCTGGTGATGCCGAAGATTCCCAGGTTCCAGAATCCTGCAGGAGCAGACAGCCTAATGTACTTCTGTGCCTGCCATACCCACAAGAAGGCAGGGAGGTCCTTGGACAATGAGGGGGAGGAGGAAGGGTAGAAAATGCCAGTGAGCCCAGGGGAGTTCGGCCAAGTTCCTCCTCAGCTGGCTGCCATCTGCAGCTTGCAGGGAAGAGGTGACAGCCTAGTTGCCCTGGTAACTCTGGATTCCTCTGTGGCTTTAAAAACATCGTGTATTTTGTTTGGAAACTGGTCCAGAGGTTGCTCTGAGAGATGCTGCAGAGTGCAGAGTAGGGGCAAGTGAGGGGAGCCCTGTTTTGTTATTTCCTTTGTGGTCTAAGAGAGCTAGTTTCAAACCCCGATGCAGCCACAGAAGCTGTGGGGCTGCTAACAGGTTGCCTGGCTTCTTGTACCTGGCTATGCAGTGCTCCTCATGCCCAACACAAACCACTATGGAAGCAGGCGCGAAAAAAAGTGCAGGAGGGGAATATTTAGCCTACTCCCAAGACTGCTGAAAGTGGACTTCAGGCCCAGCTGCCATTTTCTATGCTGGGAAGGCTTTCTATTCAGATTCCAGGCCAGTGTAGGGAGATTGTCTCCACACATGCCCCATGTTCCAGCGTCCACACTTAGGAATAAACAAGGGGTTGGTCCATACTTGCAGATCAGAGAAGAGCCTCGCTCAAATACATGGAGACCCTGTAAGATCTTCAGTCAGTAAAGAAGTGGCCCAGGGAGAGAGAGGCTATGCAGTTGGGAGTGCGAGATGTGCCCTACCCAACCCACTGTCCTAAGGCCTCTATCCCTGAGGCCACTAAAGGCAACTGGAACCTCTTCTAGTGGGAAAGGGTACAATAAAGTTCACTTAGCACTGGGCTGCCTGCCATACCTAGCCCTCCATCTTTTCAGCCCCTGCACACACACCCCAAACAAGGTCAGGCATCCAGCCAGAGACCTACAGCTGGAGCCATAACAGTGAGGAAACTGAGGTGGAGGATAATTTTCCTAGGGCCACCTATAAGTATCCTCTTCTGCTGAAACTGCATCCTTCACAGGTCAGGAGAGCAGGGCTGGATATCCTCACAGAGCCAAAAGTCTGAAAGAAGCCTGCTCTTCAAAGCACAAGAAGAGGCATGAGCTGGGAGAAGCGCGTGTCTAACAAAGGGCTTGTGGCCACAACATAAGGTACTTCCAAAGCTCAACAGCAGCAAAAATGAACCTCCTACTTTTATTTTATTCATTCATTCATTCTTTCATTTCTTTAGAGACAGGAACTCACATGGCAATCCTCCAGCATCAGCCTCCCAAGTGCTGGGATTATAGGCGTGAGCCACCACACCCGGCTTACGTGGTGCTGGGGAATCAAACCCAGAGTCTTGTGTTTGCCAGGCAAGTGCTGTGGCCACTGAGCTATGCTGGCAGCCCAACCTCCAACTTTTAAAAGATGCGCTAAAGATCATAAGCACTTCACTTGGATATAAGGACAGCACCTAAGCATGGAATAAGGGTTTCGTATCATTCCAAACCACCAGATCAAATGGCTGGACCTAGGGAGACAGTTACACTTCAGTGCCCATTAGGCCCCTCAAAGGGTAGTATGGGGTAGGGTAGGAAGGTGAAAGATGGCAGGTGGCCCTAGGGAGCAAGTGAGTTACAGTGGAGCATAATGTAGTTCTTGGAAGGTTAACCTCATACATCTCTGTATCCAAACACTCCATCCTAGGTATTCACCCAAGAGAAATGAACATGGGCATGTACCAGTGTTTCCAGCAACATTGTTTCTAACAGCCTCAAGCCAGAAAGAGCCCATATGTCTACTTATGGGTGATTGGATGGAGTCTAGGGTCCCTCCTCCGTGAATAGGCAAGGTCATGCATGGTTGCACAGAACTCACTTCCAGTTACACTGAGAAAATGCAGAACAAGGACCAAATAGCATGCTTATCTGAACAGAAGGAGAAAGAGTGTGCACTAAGACAGTTGAGTAGTTGTCCTACACAGGAAGGGCAAGAAAGGTCTCAAAGGGCCCACAGGATACACTGGACATTGTTTACTCTCCTGATTGTGGTGATGGTTTCATGTGAATGCTAAGTGTGCCAAAACTTACTATACTCTAGACTGTGAATGTATACATACATGTACTATATAGTAATCACATATAAATAAAGTGGTATAAGAACCCCAGATCCCAGTTCCCGGAGACTGAATGCTAAGGGGTAAAGGGTCTAGCTGCCACTCTGCTGGAATATCTTCCCAGGGTTCCAATCAGTCTGGACACGACAGAGTCCTACATACAGAACTAAAGTTCTAGGGTAAGCCAAAGTCAAGGATGGCAATAACCATGGAACAATGCATGCCAGTTATCAGGGGAAAGTAGGAGTTATGCTGCTAGATGGAGACCCCGGCAAGAAGTCTGTTAAATGTGGAAAAGGTAGAGAAGCTAACACTAGCATGGTGGTACAGCCAGTCTCAATAACACTGACATGATCACTGTTAGGTTTGGCAGAGCAGAATCTCTTCGTTCTTCTCTCTTTTGACAGAACCATATATTCTGGGTCACCAGACACCTCTCTTCTCAAAGCTTCCCTGGTAAGCAACTCTGGCCACCTTCCCTTGTATCCTAAGATATTCCTGTACTAAGATGAGTCCCTTGTCCTGAGATACTGCCTACCCTAAGATATTCCTGCTCAGGAAGGTGGGATGAAACAAAGAGTCCAGGTAGTACGTCTGGGATTCTGGAGGGCTTCACACAAGGGAACAAAAAAGAGTATTCATAACTCTATAAAGGATTCTGCTTCTTCCCTCTTCTTGGGAATTAATAAATAACAGGCTTGACTCTAACAAGGGGGGCTGCCAAGCACGCTGGGTCCCTGCCCAGTCTGTCTGCTATTTCCCAGAAACAGGCCTGGGGCAGCCCCCAACTCCCTGGCAGCTGCAGGCTGCCTACCCTTGGCCAGACCCTGGATGTGAACTGAGGCTTCTCAGGGACTTTCCCACTTCAACACACATGATCCCAGCCACTGCAAAGATAGAAGGTCCCAATCACCTCAACAGGCCAACCTAACTTATTACCCCAAGTGGTACACACACATTTCAGTGGAAAACAAGGGAGGGTGGGGTGTGGCTTGGTGGTAGAGCTTGTCTACCATATATGTATGAGGTCCTGGGTTCTACCCTGAGCACTCCCCCCCACCACTCCCCACCACCCCCCGACTAAAACCAACATGAAACAAAACCTTCCATGGACAACAAAGACTCTCAGCCTGCCTCTCTGAACAGCAGCTGGGCATCTGTCTCTACTTCAGATCCTCCACGCCTCTGGACATGAGGCAGACTCCTCCTGGAGGACACAGGAATCTTCTCAGGCCTTTTGAGGAGGCGGGCAGCCCCCTCTAGGACCCTGCAGTGGCCTCAGGGAGCAGAGCTGCCAGAAGAGGCCCAGGCAGGAAGGAAATATAGAGGAAAGGACTGGAATCTTCACCTCAGCCAGGAAGCGGTAGCTGCACTCACAAGGCCCTTCATGCTCAGGAAGCTGCCATTTCAGCATCTAAAAATAGGTGCCAGGGCAAGGACCTAGACCCCTGGGGCCTGCTGCTCGGATGACAGATTCAAGGGGATGTGAGAACAAGGGGTAGAGGATGCCTGCTGTCTCAGGATACAGGTAATGGGCTGGGCACCCTCGGACCAGACATGAAGCCTATTCTTAGACAAGGAAGCCAGGGGGTGCCCTGCTTGCCTATTCCATGCCCACTCTGGGAAGCCCTTTCATCCATGCAGTCCTGTGGGGAGGGGTACATGGACCCAGTGACCTGTCAGAGATGGGTACAGGAGGGCTACAGCTTGGCCAGGACTCTTGCAACTATGCGTTTCAGAGACCCAGGTGTGGGTGGGCCTGGCACTCACTAGGAGGAGTAATAGGGGTCAGGATGTCAACAGGGGGTGGAGAGGTTGCTGGGAAAGGCAAGTGTTGTTGCTAGTAACACCCAAGGGTCTAGCCACACCTGTTCACACTGGCATGTCCACTAGTCCCAAGAGAGCCCCAGAGCAAGAACATGCAGCTTACACAGCCCTATGAGCAGTAGAACCAGAGCACAGGATAGGTTGTGGTTCCAGTCTCGTTCTACCACTTCCTCAAATAGTTGCCTGGGAACCTCTGTCTCCTTGTTGACCCCAGCAGGTCTGATAACAGACCAGCATGGCAGAATGCTACTTTGGGTAAGTGTCATCACCTCCTTGGGCACACAGAGAGAGGGACCGATACCTGCAGAGGAAGTCCACTGTGCCCAAGACAGCAGGGTCTCAAGTTAAATGGTTGCAGCTGCAAAAGGGTGAGCTCCCTGACACTCCTGTGAGGGCTACAGTCTGTTTCCAAACTGTTGCCCCTTACAAGTCTTCAGGGCCTCAATCCAGAGCTCAGAGTTCAGAGCACAGGCCTCTGAGCCCCAGGAAGACAGGTGGTCTGACATCCTCATTCTTGCACCCCTGCAATGCTGGGCTCTTGGCAGCCCTGCCAGGAGCTGCCAGTGCAGTGCAGAATCAATCTGGATCCTAGCCATAGGTAACAGAACAAGCTACAAGTGCCACAGGCCTACCTCAAGAAAGGACTGACAACTCAGGCTCACATGGGACAGAGGGCAACCTCAGCCGTTAAGTGCCCCATGGGAAGCAAAGGATGCCTGGGGCCATCAATCAGGCGTGCTGCCTAAGCCTTCTTGGCATTAATGTCACATCAGTAACTGGGACAAGAAGCGGGAAGAATCAACTCTCCAAACTTGAGAAGGAATACTTCGATAAAAATGGCAGGTGCAGCAATCAGGTTCTGGCCAAGATGGTGGCCCTGGCCCTGTCTCCTCAGTGTCTGCACCCATACCTAGGCTCCTTCAACCCCCTGTACGGAGTACTCTCACCACCAACTCAAGATGTTTTCAAGCTATGAAACTCTCTGCTTCCCCAGCCCTCAGACCTCATCAGACCTTATGTCTGGAAAGGCAGCTGCCCCATCCCATTATCCCATCTGTGACCCTGCGTGTAGAATGCCCACAGCCTTGGAGTGAAATCCAACTACAGACCATCTACCAGGGCCCTATGCATGGCTCCCTGCCACAGGGTACCTTTAGCAACTGGAGGAACCCCTGGAGGAACTCTAAGTGGTCTCAAATGACTTGGCATCTGCTCTATAACCCACCAAGTGCAGCTGATTAGGCTGGGTTCAGAGCAAAAATATGTGTGGGATCATTAAAGTCCAGAGGATCCTGATGAGAAACCTGCAAACCACTCAACTGGAAAACCACTGAAAACCAATTCTGGTGAGCCCACTTCTCAAGACAGGAGTCCTGGGAACAGGGTGGGCGCCTCTATAACTGGAAGGGCATTCGGCACTTAGAGGGACCAGCTCAGTCCCAGTCACAAGAGCCAGAGCAAAAGGCACCCAAGCTCCTCCCCAGATCCACCTTACTCTAAAACATGAGGCCCGTGCTGGCAGTTCCTGCCATGGTCACACGGACTCTCAGTCTTACTAGCCTGTAGAAATGAAGCTCCTCCCCTAAGTGGGATCTCAGATGCTAAAATAAAGACTGGGAATAGGATGGGGTCAGCCTCCTGGTCTGGACCTAGAAACAGTTACAAGACAGGAAATTTCACTCTCTGGAGGCAGAACTGGGGTGGGGCGGGCATTGAGGGGGAACAAAGCCCTGTAGGCCTCAGAAAGGATGGGGTAAGGTCTCCTGAGGAAGCTTGTAGGGTGTAAGCACCAGAGCAGAACTAGAAAGAGACACAACTGGGGTCTCAGGACCTTGCTTTCTTGTTTCAGCTCATGTCTGTCACTGCTCAGACACTTCACGGGGGGACAGTCTACCCAGGGACAAACCACAGACTTCCTCTTCTAGGTCTTGCCCGGCTCAATGGTCTTCCAAAACTGGGCAGCCAGACAGCCTGGGGGAACCAGGGGAAGTTCACTCGCCCACCCAGTACAACCAAGCACTTAGCAGCCCGGGAAGTCCCTGCCCCCACTCAGCTGATCCAGACTGTGTTATAGGTTGCTCTCCTAGAAGGCAGGCGGCAGTGCCGCTAAGGAGGGACTGGAGGCATTGCATAGTATGTAAAGTGCATGCCTTGCTAGCACAAGGCTGAGAGTTCAATTCCCCAGCACCACATAAAGCTGGATGTGGTGGCACACGCTGGTAATCCCACCACTCAGGAGGCTGAGGCAGGAGGACTGCTGTTGAGTTCAAGGCCAGTCGGGGCTCCATAGTGAGTTCAGGACCAGCCAGGCTACAGAGTGAGACCCTGTCTCAAAACAAAACAAAAACAAACCAAAAAAAACCAGTCCCACTAAGAAACAGCCAAGTGCCGTCTGGAAATGGGGATTAAACGTTAGTTAGCCGTGTTGCTAATCAGCCACTTCTGCAAGGGGCCTGGCTGGCTGGCTTGCTCCTGACCATATCACCTTGGAGGAACAGCCAGTCTTGGGCAGCAGACACGGCCCTTTTTCCACCACGAACTGTTGGCACCTCTCCTGGGCTCCTGGACAGCCTCATGAGCAGGACCGCTTTTATACCCATTTTTTAAATGAAGAAATTGAGGCTCCTGCAGACCAGCCACTTGTCCCAGGACACAGGGTAGCACAGTGGAAGACCCTCCTCTCAAGCCCTGCTTTAATTAAGCACCAAGAGTCTTGGGTATGGTCCTTTTTCCAGGAACCCCTGAACCGACCCCCAAGTGATAGACTGTCCATTTATGCTGCTTGGTGAAGGCATCTGCCCTGTCTCATCATTCAAGCCTGATGCCCACCAATGAGCTCAGGACCCTGCTGTTCCTCAGGGAGGCTCGGGTCCGGGCATGCAGAATGAGAAGGCAGCGTAGGAAGGGGGAGACATCAAGTGGGAGTATGTGTGTGAGTACAGGGAAATGTGACGGGCTCCTCCTGGAGAAGCAGGCCAGGTTTCCTGGGATACCTCCTCCTCTGGGGAAAACTTTCTCCTCTCTAAAATGGTAACTTTTCAACCGCTCAGCTACTCCTCCTCCAGCCCCATAAAAATGATAACTTTTTAAAACGTTTCCCACCCAAACAACCATTGTCAAACTGTTCTTACTCCCAGCCTAAGTCCCTAGTACTGTGTTGCATTCATACCTGGCCCTGAGAGCCTCCCTAGATGCAGGGCTCCTGGAGTCCCCTACCCAGGGACCTCCTACATGATGGCTTGGCTCTCCTTGGCTGAGCTCCCCGCTCAACATCATGCCCAGCATCCATTTCCCGAGCCTTCCCTGTGCCAAGCCCCTCATTCAGCACTGGGGCAAATTAGCTAATCTGCCCACAACCCCACGGCACAGGGACCCTAAGGACCTTCTCTCAAAGTGGCCCAGCACTAGAGAAGTGGAGTGGAGCTTCACCAAGGCCCAATTCCACAGCCCGGTGTGGCTCTTGGCCACGGTCAGCCCTGAGATGAGGAGAGGGCAGAGGAGGATCCTGTGCAAGGCAGAGCCCAGCAGCACCCCTGGTAGCTCTGCAGCCCTGACCATCACTAGGCCCAGCACGGATAAGTGGGTCCAAGAGACTGTGGACAGACACAGTTCTCCACGGTAGCCAGTCCCTGGGAATGACAAGGAGGGGCCTCAGAAATGTTTCCTTCAGCTCAATAAGGAATGCCCCTGGGGAATGCGATGGGCCTCCAACCCAGCTGCCTGGAAAACGAAACAACCACACTCACTCGGATCAAGCCTGGGGAGGAGGGTGGCGTTGTGGGTGGGGAAAGGGGGGAAATCATCCTTGTTGGGTCCTCACTGCACATCCAGGCTAAAGGCCAGCAGAGGGACACCCTGGGTGCCTATTTACTCCTACTGGCTGCATTCAAGCAGGTGGACACTGACACTGAGGCTTGGCCAATGCCCAAGGGCCATTCTGGGCAGAGGAGGCCCAATCCAGAAGCCTCGCTCCTTTCTATGGCCCCTGGGATCCCAAGAGCAACCCCACCCCCACCCTGGCCATGCAGCCTTCCCATCTTGGGAAGGTATGATGTGCCAGCTGAGTTCAATCCAGTCTCTGCCCCACCCCAACTCACTTTGCCCCTAGATCTGCTCTGGGAACCTTGATGTCCAGATGGAAAACAGATGTCCCCAGTCCCACACACTCCAAGACTCTTTAAAAGCTTCCCCTCTCTGCCTCAACCTGAGCGACACAGACCACCCGGACACAGCCCTGCACCTTCCAGGGCAGGGACAACAGTGAGGGAGAACTTGGGAGGGGTGGTAATAACACCCCAGAGGAGCAGCCAGCAACACCCATCCCTTTGGGGTGGGAAAAGTCTCCACTCCTCCCAACTCCAACACCCGCAGGAAATGGAAACAGAAGGAACACACCAAAGTCACTTCCCAGGAGAGAAGACTCTGCCAGAATAAAGTACCTCACAGCAGAGACCCTCCCACGCTGTCCCTGAGACACACACGCGTGTACACCTCCTTCCAAGTGGAGGCCAGTCCGGACCCTGGGCATCCAAAGAGCTCATCAGACGCCTGCTGCGGGGAAGTCCCCCGGCCCCTTCCCCAGTATGTAGGGCCATCCCTGGCCGCTGCCAATACAGAACAGGGATCCCACTCCCCTCAAAGCCTTCAGAGACCTCTGGGGCCAGGCCGCAGTTAGAATCTACATGGGTGAGGAAAAGTGAGCTCGCCCTCAAAAACTGTGGCCTGGCGTGCGCGAGCCATTCTGTCCTGCGCTCCATCCGGTGCCCAACCCCCAGTAAGGTCCCCAGAGTGGCGACAGCTGACTGGAAAGCAGGCAAGGCTGGAGAAAGAGTCGGGCTAGCAGCAGCACCCAAGGCTCGGGCAGAGTGTGCGTACCGCCCCCCGCCCCCCAACTCCGGCTGCCCATCTAGGGGCGGCGGCCCGGATGAGCTCATGGGGGCGGGGCGCCGGGAGCCCCGCCCTGAGCCCCTCAGTATCCGCAAAGCGGGGTGGCCCCCGAAACCGAAGCCAGGAGGACCTCGCCAGCCCTTCTGCTGTGAGGAGTCAGGGGAACGGAGCTCCGGCCCGCGTCTGTGACCACCACGCAGCAAAGACAGGCCGGAGGCTTTGGAATGGCCCAGTCTGGCCCGGCAGCGGAGCCGGGCCACGACGCGGGAAGGCGCGACCCCCGACTCGCTGCCCCGCCCGGCTATCCAGGGCTACGACGGCCCCAGACCTCCGCCTCGCGCCCGGAGCCCACAGGTGGCCCCGAAACTTCGCCGCGGCGCGGCGCCCCACGGCTGGGCCTAGCGCGCGGCCGCCGGGCCTGCCCGAGGTGCCCGAGGTGGGCCCGCCTCCCACGACCCCCATCCCGCGCGCCGCTCACCCAGAAGACGAAATTGAAGACGAAGAGCAGGTACTTGATGCACTTGGTGCAGCCCTCCACCCCCATGGCGGCGCGGGCGGCTGGAGGCGGCGGGGCGCGGGCCGTTCCTCGGAGGCTGGCGGGCTGGGGTCGCGGGGCCGACGAGCCGGCGGCCGGAAGAGCGAGCCGGAGCCCGGCGGGCAGGCCGGGAGTTCTGGACGAGCGGGAAGCCGGGGCGCGGGCGACGTCCGGGAAGGAGCCCTGGCTGGGTCCGTGGGGGTCACCGCCGCAGATGCGCGCCCGCTCTCTGGCCGCGCGCGCACCCGCACCGCGCCGCTTATAGGCTACCGCGACCCCGCCCCCCGGAGGCCCCGCCTCCCAACCTCCCGCCCCCCCCAGACCCCGCCTTCCGCCAAGGCCCCTCAGACCCGGGTGCAGTGTCGGAGGCGGCTCCCGGCACGCTCGACCTTCGGGGTTCGCGACCTTGACGCCGCTGGGGTGTGAAAGCCTGGGTACTGTGTGTTGCGCGCGCGTGATGCGTCCCGGAGCGGGCCCAGGGGTCTGACTGCAGGGAGGCTCCTGAGGAACGCGCGGGTAGCAGCGGCCTGGAAACAGTCTCGGGTGCCCCTTGGAGAAACTGTGTCTTCCTCCCTTCCGGTGACTTCCAAGACATTACGGGAGGGCTTTCTGGAGGAGTTGACCCACCAGCAAATAGACTTGCAAAGCTAACATGCTTTCTGATATATTGCTCTCGCAGGCAGAAACTTGCGTGAGCCCAGCCCGGAAGATTCCCTGGGCACGGGCCTGAAGGTCTACGATGCGAGTCTAGACAGCCAGGCTTGTCCTGTGGGAATGGGGGAGTCGCTGTTCACTGTTCCAGATGTCTGCCTCTGGAGGGTCATTGGCACAAGCAGAGTGGCTCCCAGCAATAAGACACCAGCGTTAAATGTCTCGGAGACCTCACCCACTGCAAAAGAACCTCCAAATACTCCCTCGTTTCACTGTTGTGTGGGTGAGACAGTGAATCCTCAGAGCCCCTCGGGGGCTGGCTATCTTCTGGAAGGTGTGGAGGACTGCTGCCCTCACACCTTTGGGACGAGGAGGAGGGGACTGATTAAGAAACTGAAGAGCGCCATTTCTCTAGGTGATGAGCAAATGCTATCACCAAGGCTGACAGACCAATAAAGATTTCCCATATCCTCATCCCTAAAATCTTTATTTGCAGGGTTCAGCTGAAGACTATATAGAAGACCAACTCCTGCCCAGAAGTGCAGCCTCACTCCTGGCAGGTGAACTTCCAGTCACAGCGCTGTGGACTAGAACTTTCTGCAGTGACGGGCGTGATCTGCACTGAGGTAATGCCTGGTACACAGGACCCCTGACCAGGAATGTGGCAACCAAGGAACTGAAATTAAGTGTAAATTAAGTTTAAATTGCCTTGGGTGGCCAGTCACTACCAACAGAACAGCTCTTTTGGAGTCAGTGGTCTCTGTTATATTTGTAGTCTTTCTGGTGATTAATTTGTCAATTTGTTTTAACTTCGTCGTTGTGTACAAGCTACAAGCACAAGCTTATGCCTAGTTCCACGTGGGTGGGGGGTGAGGACTCTATGTTTAATATAAGGAGAACGATGGGCCATCGATGTGGAGAATGTTTCTGCAGGTGTCCTGGCCACTTATTCTCCCCTCAGCTCCCTGTACACCCCAGTGATGGGAACACTTTCCACGGAGTGTGGGATGCACACTGTGTCTTAGGTTCATCAGCCCCAGAGACAGAGCATGCCTGGCCAGGGTCACACATCAAAAACTTAATGATCACTATGTGCTAGGTGCTGTTCCAGGGCTGGCTGTGGAGAGCCTGGGAGCCAGGACCCCCCAGGCCCTAGCCAAGGACTCTCATGGGGCAACAGGTGTCATTCTGCATTGATCATATCAAGATCGAGAAGGAAGAGAATTCCCAGGATGCTTGGCAGAGGGACGTGGAGATGAGAGGAGGCAGGATGCACCCAGACCCTGATGAGTGGCAAGGAGCTTTCCAGGCACAGAAGGAAAAAGGAAGAACTGAAGGGAAGCCCTGGGGCTAGAGGCAGTTGGTGCAGTGGAAGAGGGCTAGACACAAAGATAAGAGGCAGGTGGTGATCTCTGGAGGCTTTTTTGGTTTTTTGGATAGGGTCTCATGCTGAATTCCAGGCCAGTCCTGAACTTACTTGGAGCCCAGGCTGTCCTCAAACTCATAGCAATCCTCCTGACTCAACACCCACCCCCAAGTACTGGAATGACAGGTGTATACCAGCATACCTACCTTGGGGCTGAGGAATCGATCCCAGGGCCTTGTACTGCTAGACAAGTGCATTAACCACTGAGCTATGCCCACAGCCCCTCTGGAGGTAAATTTGTAGGCAGAGGTGTACTGTGTTCTGACTGCCATGGAGTGATGGAGGGATAGCCTTCACAGGCCTCGCCTCAGGGTTGAGTGAGGACTCAGTGGCAGTAGACTGCCCCAGGCCCATAGGGAAACCTGATGTTGATAAGCACCTGGAAGCTTGCCAGGAAGATGACCAGGAGCGTATGTGGGGTCTACGTCTCAGAGCCTGGCACTTGTGCCTGAAGTGCCCAACCCAGCAGCTACTGGCTTGACCTCAGAAGGACTTCAGGGAAGCCAGAGATAGCATGCTATAACTGGTGTCGCTGTTGTTCTGGCAGGTGGGTACCTAAGGCATCTCTACAAAGGGCTCTTGTGGTTAGCTGGATCAGAGGGAAACTCTGTCCTAGTTCCAGGGCATCAGGACAAACACAGTGGGCTGTGTTAGAAGACGAGGGAGAAAGGAGGGGAAGGCCTAGTTCCCAGTCCTATCTCTCCAGCCCACCCCTGCAGAGCTGCCAGTGTGATAGGAGCAGAGCCAGCAGCGGGTAAGAAAGGGCAAAATGTGCAGCCCGGCCGGCCTCACTGTGTGAGTCTGCACGGGTTCCTCGGTTTCCCATTCTCAGTAGGGCTGCTGCATAGTGTTACTGGACACGTGACATGACAGTATGCCTGCAGCATTTGGAGCAGGGCCCAGCCTCTGAGATGCTCAAAGTCACAGGCTCCCGTGTGACTTTACTGAGGCACTCCTTAGTTTGGCTCGGGTCCAGGGGCTGGTGATGCACTGCCCTACAAAACCTGCTTTCTGTTGGGGGTGTTAGGTCCATGTCCTCAGGTTAGTTGCTCACTGGTGAGCAAATCAAAGGAGGGCATTCATTTTGGTTAAAGAAAAAAGGGTTTATTCAAAGCTAACTCCAAGGAACTAGGAGGCACCCTTTTGCCCCAAATCACCATCTTACCATATACAGGTGTTACGGTATTTGATAACAAGAACAGAGAGAAGGAATGCAATAAGATAAGACATGTCCAGTCTTGTTTTATCTCTTCCCAGACCTAGCCACTCCTTCCCTTGCAAGGAGGAGGAAATGAAATTTGATTTTGAGAGCCTCGTGGCCAGCATGTGCATATTCTTATTCATTTATCTGGGCTGATGAGAGATGGGGCTGGTGATTTATACCCTAGGCCTGAGGGAGTTGAGAAAAGCCATTTCTCTGTAAGTTAAAAAGATCATATATATATATATATATATATATATATATATATATATATATATATATATATCATATAAAGAAAAATTATATATATATATATATATATATATATATATATATATATATATATATGATTTTTAAAAGTCAGGATCTCATTTTGTAGTCCAAGCTGGTCTTGAGCTCACTATGTAGCCCAGGCTAGACTCAAACTCACAGCAATGCACCTGCCTCAGCCTCCAAGGGTTGTGCCACACGTCCAGGTAATTTTTCTGTGGTTCTAGGGCCTTGTGCGTGCTATGTAAAGGCTATAACCACTGAGCTACACCCCTAATGTAACTTTTTGAGACAGAGTCTTAGTAGTCCAGACTGGTCTTGAATACACAGCAATCCTCCTGCCTCAGCATCTAGAGTGCTGAGATTACCACCATGCCCAGCTCCAAAAAGTAACTTTTAAAGTTCAAAGGCAGGTCAGAAAGTGAGGAAGGTTTATCATTCTGAAACAACCGAATTAAAACAGGACAAGAAACATGATGGTCTCAACAGACACAAGACAATCCATCTGATTAAGGTCCACACTTTCTTCCAGAGGGAAAACTTATGTCACTAGAAACAGGGAGTTCCTCCTCCGGTAAAGGGCATCTACCGAAAATCCATGACTGATGTCATGCTCCATAATGGAGAGTGAACTCCCTTCTCCCCTACCCAAAATCAGGAACAAGTTCAGGCAGGGCCGGCAGCCTCAACATTTCTACTTTAACATTGTATTGGAGGTTCCAGCTAGGGCAATTAAGTAAGAAAAAAAATATCAAAAAGCCGGGCCCAATGTTGTTGACCTGTGTTCCCAGCAGTCCAGGAGGCTGAGGCGGGAGGATCACAAATTCAAGCCCAGCCTGGGCAGTTTTGTTACTTAGTGAGACCCTGTCTCAAAATCAAAAAGGGCTGGGATGTAGTTCCCTGGGAAGGCCCTGGACTCAAGCTCTAGTGCCAAATCAGTACATAAAAGCCACACACATCGGCAAGGAAGAAATAAAAGCCTGAATTTTAAGCCCCAAGGTGTTATCAGTGGGACCTGTGAGAGTCAGGTATGTTTTGAGGCCCAAGCCCCCAACAATGGGACTCGTGCTGTCATACTGGAAGTCCTACAGAGACCTCCGTCACCTTTTTTTTTGCTGTGTGAGAACACTGAGAAAAGATGACCATCTGTAAATCAGAAAAGCAGGCTCTCATAGACACCAAATTTGCTGTATGGAGTTTTTGCTGTTGTTGATGTTTGCTTGTGGTACTGGAAATTGGGCCCGAGGCCTTTACGCTGAGCTATATCTTCAATTTGATTTTCTTTTTTTTTTTTTAAATTTTGATACAGGGTCTCACTAAATCTTTAAACTGCCCTTGCTGAACTTGAACTTGTGGTCTCTTTTCTCAGCCTTCTGCAGCACTGGGAAAATAAGCTCTTTTGTTTTCTTTCTTTCTTTGTTTCTTTCTTACTTTTTCTTGCATTTCTTTTTGTCGTATAGTAGAGACTGAATCCAGCGTCACACTGAGCTACATCCCTCGTCCGTTTTTGATCTTTTATTTTGAGTCAGGTTCTCACTGAGTTGCTAAATTGCCCAGGCTGGGCTCAAATTTGCAATCCTCTAGTCTCAGCTTTTTAGAGTGCCGGGGTTATAGGCTTGTGCCACCAAGCTTATAGCTCTTTTTTTAAAAAAATGGATTTGTTACCATTTAAACGATATACAAATACAAGTACACACCTAGATATAACATAGAAATGCACACCAGAATACACAAAACAAGAATATACATAAAACAAAGACAGTTTTATCAGTTACTAGTTTTTAAAAAGTTACACTATTAGCATAATTTTCTTTTCTTGCAGCCCTAAGCAATACTTAATCTTACATTTGTACATTTAATGGTATGGCTCCTGGTTATAGCCAGGTGAGAAATTCATGTCTCCAAGAAGATTGCTTAGCCCTTTAAGCAGATTGAAGTTTTTTCTGCTAGGTTTTCTCATAGGTTTTAGTCAATTTCACAGTCTCTTGTTGTCCTAGTTACTTTCTCGCTGCTATGACAGAATATCTGACATCCACCCCTTAATGGAGGAAATATTTATTTTAGCTCACAGTTTCAGAAGCTCTCTCTCAGTCTGTTCATGGGCAGCTGGCAACTGTGGAAATACATGGCAGAGGCTAGAGAGATGCTCACCCCACTGCAGACAGAAGCCCCTAAAGCAGGAACTAAGTCAGTGTCTGGAGACTCAGGCGAGGCCAGAGCTTTCCCTGGAAGAAGCTGTAACAGTGGTTCTTCTTCCTTTACTTAGTTCAGGATGCCAGTTCGGCCTCCCACACCCAGGGTGGGTTCCCCTCTCTGACTTCCTGCCCCATAAATCAATAACACACACCTGAAAGCTCTGCCTTGGGCCACCCCTCACCAATCTCAACAAATTCACAGAACGCTGCAGGTCAAACCCCAAGCATCTGTCCCTTCCAGCCAGATACCATCTCCTAAGAGCGCAAGGTTCCATAGTTATCCCACTACATCCAAACACAAGAGGCTTGGGGGGCACATTACAGATCCAGACCATAGCACTTGCGCAAGTTTTCAGATATTTCTCATTGTGTTACGTTTTAGACGTAATTGCTCAGAGGTTTCTGAGGAGAGGTTTGAAATAAGATAGGTAGAAAGGAAACAGAATCATAATTTCAAAAAATTGTACTTTTAAAAAGACTGTAACTTCAAGATGCAATGAACGTCACCCGAGGCTGCTGTCCCTTGGTTCATTTATGCTTCTCTTCCTGGCCCATCACACTCAAAATCTCTTAAAGATACATTGAGTCCATGAATTAACTTGCAAAGCTCAGGAACCTGAACTTTGGCAGATTCAAAGAACTTAAAGAATGTTTTTAGGGCTGGGTGTGTACCTTATCCATGAGAGTGTTTACGTGGCAAGCATGAAGCCCCAGCATCATGTAATACCTGGATGTGATAGTGCGTATCTGTAATCCTAGCACTCAGGAAACTGAGGCAGGAAGATTACCATGAGTTCAAGGCCAGCCTGGGCTGCAGAGCAAGAGACCCTGTCTCAAAACAAAATATTTTTAGGCAAAACATTAGCTTACCCACTTTACTGGGCAGAACAATAGAAAATGAACCATTATCTGTGAGTGGGACTAAGCCCCAAACTTTTTCTTCCTGCCCCTCCCACTTCCTTTTCTTTCTGTACCTAGTACCTTTGGGGAAAGTCTCTCTCTCTCTCTCTCTCTCTTTCTCTCTCTCTCTCTCTCTCTCTCTCTCTCTCTCTCTCTCTCTCTCTCTCTCTCTCTTCTCTCTGTAGGAGGCTGAGGCAGGAGGATCAAAAGTTCCAGCCCAGACTGAGCAACTTATCAACTTAGCTAGACTGCTTCTCTTTTTAAAGCAGCCTATGGACCGCCTTCCAATGGTTTTATTCCAATGGAGGGGTTGGAGCTAAACTCCAAACTTTTTATAGATTCATAAATTCCACAAGTTCTCACCCTTCTCCCCTCCAAGACATCAATCTGTCCAGCTCTGGCCACATAGTATCCCTCCATTAACATCTTGGGAGGGTCCATGCTTTCCGTGGGTACTGTGGGGTTTTTGTTAGGTGTCTCTTTTCTAACTCGCGAAGGCCCATACTGAGTGTGTACTTGTAAATGTCTGTGTCTCATTCTCTGAGTACCTGCACTCTGTTTTTGAGTGTGTACTTTAAATGTCTGCCTAATAAATCTTGACCGGTCCTGAAAATGCTGTATCTGTGATGCAAATTAGCAGACCTGTTCCGTGGGCAGGGTGGACTCTCGTGTCAGTTTTGGGGACCACTCACATCCTGTTCTGTGGCAGTCTATCTAGCTTATCCTGGATGTGTTGTTCATGGCCTCTAGTGTGGGGAAAAAAGGAATCAGTTTAGGAACAATTTGCGCCACTGAAAGGTAAGCCAGTTATAGTCAGTTTTCTCCATTTTCCCAGTAAAAGAGAAAGAAAGGAAGCTATGGACATTATCCTGGCCAAAGTTACTGTAGAGCAGGGGTCCCCGCCCCCAGTTCATAACCAGATCTCCCAGTAGGAGGCAAGTGGCAACTGAGCTAGAAGCTTCTAAGTCATAGGTAACTTCAAATTTTATAGAAATCCCTGAAATGACACTTTCTGTCAAGAACATCACAACAGAACCATCCAAACACATCCCATTGCCTTTAGCCTCTGATAAGTCTCTCAATCCAAATGTTTCTGTTAGATAAACAGCTCAAGAATCTTGAAGTCCACATTGGCACACAAAGCCTCACAATCTAAACTGGACGTAATGGTGCACACCTGTAACTCCAGCACTCAGGAGGCTGAGGTAGAAGGGTTACTATGAGTTCAGCACTAGCCTCAACTACAGAGTGAGACCCTGTCTCAAGAAAAAAAGCCTCAGAATAACTCAAAGCTCAAAAATGACTTATATTAAGCTTTAATATTAAATGGTACCATTCTACATGCAGATTACCAGTAGTTCCAAATACTAATACTCATATTTGGGTGCCTAACTGCAAATGTCATATGTAAAAGTAAGTAAGCTCTATATATCTGGAAAGAGAATGTATGACATAGTTGGGGTGGAAAACCCAAAACCTTTATTTGTATAGTTCACAGGCTTTTCTGTAAATAAAAAAAAGTAAAACACATTTTTAAGTACCTGATTTAAGCAAGGACCGGCTAGGTATATGGTAGCAACTTGTCTGCTAAAAAAAAGTAGGCAAGCCTTTTTGGCATCTTATTAAAACCAGGCCATAAATTCATTAACTGACCTGGTTAATCACAGCTTTTAACTCTTTACATTAAAGAAGATACCTTTCCTTGGATTGGGGGCATAGCTCAGAGGTTAGAGCATTTGCCTAGGAAACCCCAATTTCCGTGTCCCAGCACCATTTGGTGGTGCACACCTGTAACCTCAGTCATCAAGAGGCTGAGACAGGGGAATTGCTGTTAGTTCAAGGTGATCCTGTCTACATAGTGAGTTAAGGACTTACAAGATCTTGTCCAAAAACAAAAAGGGCTAAACTTTTAAAAATAGATATTTTACTTTTGTCAAAATAATCTCTTGTATTGTCTACTGTCCTGTTAAGTTTTGAATTTTTTTTTTTAATTAAGCCTCAGCAAGTTAGAATTTACTCAGGTATCTATGCAAAGTTTTGTTTTACAGTTCTTATCTAAACTACTACTATATGTGGTTGGCCTTATTTTTTAAATTAAAAAAAATTTTTGAGACAGGTATTATGAGCATCAAAGAGGTGCCCGTGTGTCAACCCTACCACACATAATAAGGAGAGCCTCAGAGGTTATGAAAGAGGGTTCTCACACAACTTTGCCCAAGAGAAAAAAGCCCCTTCAGCAAAAGCAGCTGTTCGGTATTTCCCAACTTTAGCTTTCTTTTGTATTTGACCTCATAATCTTTAGTGATACCTTTTCAAGCAATCTACATGCCAATCCAACATTAGCCAGGCAGATGATGCGGCACCTCGAGGCTCTCAAGACTGGGAACTGGACTAAAGCAGTGGGGGCATTGTACCCAGCATGGCAAAACCACGACGACAGCAACAAACAAAACAAAACAAAAATCTGACATTTAAAAATGTTTTCTTTTAGAAAGAAATAGCCCCCACAAACTTCCTCAGACCTAGCCTTACTTGTCCACAGCTCATGTGAACAGACAGAATAAGCAGATGCTAGCACCAGAATGTCAAAGTCAGATTTCACTACCATAGGCAAATGAGGAAGAGGCTGGCATCCGGGAAACCTGACGTGTCTCTTACCATGGTATCCCCCCCCCCCCCCACTTTCCTTGCTAGAAAAGACACTAGGACACCTGAACATGGGAAAATGGTGATCTCGGGCAAGCGAGCTCTCACTTCCTCAGAGCTAGCTTTGAGTACATCCTTTTTTTCCTTTTCACCAAAATTGATGGCCTCCGTCAGTGTGGCCAGCAGTGAGAAGATGAACTTGAGCATACATACCTAAGTAGCCAGTAACAGGTTTGGTACCAGACTATACATGTGTATCAGTGGGATTAAAGTGAAACTCCAGAAGGAAACCCTTTTTTTGAGACAGGGTCTCACACTATAGTTCAGGCTGGTCCTGTGTAGTTCCAGCTGGCCTTAAATTCACAACAATCCTCCAGCTTTAACCTCCGGAGTGCTGGAATTGCAGGCATGTGTCACCATCCCCAGTGTATGTGATGTTGAGGAATCAAACCCAGGGACTTGGCCTTGCCAGACAACTGCCCTATCCACTGAGATACACCCTCAGCCCTCCATTTTTATTGTTTTATTTTGAGACAAGCCAAGCTCTTGCTAAATTTCTAGGTTGCCCAAGCAGTGTTTGAACTTGGGATCTTCCTTCTCAGCCTCCTAGAATGCTGGGATTGTAGACCTGCACCACTGGCCCGGCTGACTCTTGTTATCATAGCCAAAAAGTGGGATCAACCCAGATATCCATCTACTAAGAAATGGACACACAAAATGTAGCGTATCCACGCAATGAAGTACTATTTGGCTACAAAAAAGGGAAGAAGCCCTGATACAGGCCACACCTTGGATGAACCTTGAAGAGGCTATACAAAATAAAGGAAACTAGATGCAGAAAACCACATATCATATGATACTTCCCTGTATGTGAAGTACTTGGAGTGGACGGACTGACTGAGGAGCAAGCAGTTTGGTGGTTGGTTGCCTTAGACTTTGAAGGAAGCGGAAGTAACTGCTCATGGTATCAGTTGGATTTCTCCGGGAAAAAAATTATACTAAAATTAGGCAGTGATGCTAAACCCACTGGGCAGCATGTTTTAAGTGGGCAAATTTTGTTGTCTTTGTGTTACGTTTCAATAAAGCATGAAAGGGCTGGGAGTCTAGCTCAGCAGTTAGGGTTGCCTAGCAAGCACAAGGCCCTGAGTTCAGTTCCCCAGCACTACATAAGCGGGGTAATAGTGGTGCATACCTGTCATCCCAGCCTTTAAGAAGCTAAGACAGGAGGATTTCCAGGTGTTCAAGTCCAACCTGGGCTACACAGTGAGTTCAGGACCAGCCTGGACTACACAAAAACGAAACAAACAACAACAACAAAAAAATCCCCAAACATTAAAAAACAAACACTCTTTAAAATAAAAAAAACCCTGGGAATGGCCTATATATTGTATGCTGATTAGAGGCTGCTGGCTTGGAGAAGTTGAGGCAGGCTAAATACAGTTCAAGTGTTCATGGGATCAATCTAGAAAATGAATTTGCCTTTCTCTGTTTGGTCCTGAGTCTGGGAGTGAAAACAGGGACTGTCAGCAGCTGTGGCCTGACTCTTCTGGGATGATTGCTTTGCTTTATTCTGGGGCCAGCATTCTATTGTCATATGGCTTTTGACCGTTCTTTAGCCATCCTATTCTTGGTGTGTGAGTTGGGAATACTAATTGCACCACATCTGGGTGTAAAGAGGTGCGGTGGGATGTAAACTGGGGCCTGGGGTAAGTGCTTACTATTCTGCTTCAGAGAGAGAGTGCTTGTCTTCTGGGTCCTGTCCTGGTGGAGCTTCCAGTCCAGATGGGACAGACAGAAAATAAGTGGGCATGTCAGTGAGTAAGAGAATTTGAGAGAAACCATGAGGCCCCAGGAAACTGAATGACCTCAGTTTAGCATCAGGACTAAGCAGCTGGCCAAGGACCCTCTTGAAGCTGATGCCTGACACATTGTGGGCAGCTAGCGGGTAGGGGTCTTCTCTAGGCCATGGAATGGCAAAGATCAGAGGTCAGAAAGTGTCTGAGGGGCGTAGGGACGGGTAGGGCTGGGAGTCTGGGTGCCACAGGGTGCTGGGAGCAGGGAACAGCAGACACTGTCAGGTTCAAGGGCTAGAAAGGACTGTGAGGCCAGCAGAGAGACAACAGGACCCACAGGTCAGTCCTGTAGGATCCAGGCCAGAGCAGATGGTGGCCAGAGCTAAGAGCAAAGGTCACAATCAGGGGGGTGGGGTGGAGAAGGGGGATGGTCTCTACTTCCAGGACAACAAACAGGCTCCTGTTCTGAGGCTTTCAGGGGATCTAAAGCTTTTAGGTCACGGACAGAATGAGACCTCACAGCAGATAAGAAGACAGACAGTGATTGCAGATGACAGCCCATGAACACCTGAGAGCCTGCAAATGGTTTGCAGTTTGTGCACAGAGAGTTTTGGGGAACAAGGTTAGGTGCTGGGCTGGAGTTGGGCGATCTGGGCTTACAGTGTACAGGTGAGGCCCTGTGAGATACCCTCTAGTCCTAAAGTGTGTGTGTGTGGATCTTATAAAATTCTAGGACAGTGTGTAGTTGTGTGGATGTAAGGGAGGTCTACCCAGGACCTGGGGCACACCAAAGGGCCTCTCTTTAGCTTGGCTATTGGGTAGGAATAGACAGGTGCTGTGGCGTAGAGAAGCCACTAAAGAAAAAAGACATAATGGCCTCTGCAGGGCCTGATCTTGACTGAGAACAGTAGACAGTGACTAGCAGAACCACCAAGACCCAGGATGACTATCAGGGCTGCCCCTTCCATGGGAAATTCACCCCTCATAGGCATCCCTCATCCACGAGAACCTTAACCTTCATGTGCATTCCTGTGCATGCAGGACCCAGGAGGGCTCTTAGGTCCATACAAGCCAGATGGATTCCTGTCACAGTTCTACTTCTGAACCCTGGTAAGCAGCAGAACTCAGAATCCTGGAGAGGAGGCCCAGATCCAGACAAGGCGCTGGGCCCAGAAGAGGAGGTAGATATCTACTGTGAGGCTGAGCCAACCCCTGCATGTACTCTGTCTTTCTGAACTCAAACGTGGAGGCTGCTACCTGCCAGGTGAGGCGGAGGCCTTCATTTCTCTAAACCAGCAAGTCTTTGATCACCACTGGGAGCGAGCAGCCTTTTAACATCCCGTTTCCTGAGGAATGGTGGCAAGGCTGGTGATGTGTGTGACCAAGACTGGCTGTGACGCTCTGGTACATTCATGGCATTTTCTGGGGAGGATCACCCCGCCCTGCCCTAACCATTTCTGTCCCCACCCTGTGTTCTGGAGATGACCGCTAAGAGTACCCCTGAGACCTCAAAACCCTTACTCTGAGCTCAGGGTCTCTTTCCAGAGCCCAGTTTTCACTGTGTAGGCCTCTGCCAAGGGCTCATTGGAGTCTCACATAAGCCGAAAACATTGCCTGCTAACTTCACGATCAGGGCTACACAGAGGAAGCCTGTATTCCCAGAGGGAACCGGGACGTTCCCACGGAGAACCTAGAGGCTAAGCCCTGAAAGGTAGGCAGTACTTAGGAATACAAGGTTCGGATTATCCAGGGCCTGCCCCCACTTGTACCTGGACTATGAACCCAAACAGGCTGGAGGAACCTGGGCCAGGGCCAGGGCGCCCACCCACAGGGAGGTAAGCTCCCTACAGGACAGTGTGTCCACAGGGAGGGCTGTGAGTCTGCAGAGAATGGGAAATTAGGCTGGAGGTGGGTGTTTCCAAGCAAAAAAGCATTTTTTTTTTGGGGGGGGGGGGATTGGGAATGGCCAGGAGAGAGTTGGGACTGGTTGACGCAGCAGGGAGAAGGTTCCAGAATCTTCAACTGTTGCTGCTTCCCACTGAAGAGTTGAAGGCCTCCCGGGAACCCCAGAAATGAACAAATAACCGAATTGTTGCTTGGGATGAGGCTCCAGAAATAGCAGAGGCTAAAGATGGAAGAGTGCTAATGGAGAGGGCAGGCTAAGGTGGGTGGGGCCTCAGGCTCTAAGTGGTGGTCGGGGTGGGCCTCCAGATCCGGGCACTTGATGAAACTGGGTCTCAGATTTAGTCTAGGCCTGGGTGAGGTGGGCAGTGTAGGAGAGATGGTTTCAAATTCCTTCTTTCCTTCCTTCTTTCCTTCCTTCTTTCCTTCCTTCCTTCATTTCTTTCTTTTCCTTCTTTCTTTCTTTCTTTTTTTCTTTTGGTATTGGGGATTGAACCCATGGCTTTCACAGTAATCTATATTCCCACCCCTCCCCCTTTTTAAAAATAGGGTCTTGCTACATTGCTAAATTGCCCAGATTGGGCTTGAACTTCCCATCCTTCTGTTTCAGCCTCCCAGAACACTGAGGTTACAGGTGTGTGCTACCATGCCTGACTGAGATGATTTCAGGTCTTAGGGTGAAGAAGAATGTAAACAGTCAACTATTGCCTACTATTATTACTTTATAAACAAACTCAGCTCTGGTTTCCAAGTCAATACTGAGTGATTGAGGGAGGAAGAAATTAAATGAGGCCAGTTAATGAATGGGAAGTCGGGAGGCTGTTGTAGTTGTGGGGGTCAGGGACAGGTCCTGGTGTCAGAAGATTCCACCAAGAAGCTGGGATTTGATCCCGTAGGAATGGGCTGAGAAGGCTGTGTAGAGGATGGATCTGAAGAGAGCTGTTGGGAGCCCAGGTTGGGGATGAGGAGGCAGATGGAGTAAGGGGGCTTTTGGTTAGGGGGCTTTTGCCACCCTTATGAGGAAGTTTCACCCATAGCAGCCTCCAACTCTAATAAGAGGATTGACCATGCCCTAGCCTATAGCCCCTCCGCGCCTTCCCAGGGCAGGCACTTTTGCACCCCATTCTTAGGTCTGAGAGCACTTCCGCCCCTCTGCCCCGCGCCAGGAGAGATAAGGAGATGAGGGTAGGGAGGGTGCAGGTGCAGCTAGAAGGGGTTGGGTGGAAGGCGCTGAGCCTGATTTGGGGGTAGGATGGTACCTCAGCAAAGAGCCAAGGCTGCACCTTCTTCTCTCTGTCCCTCTTCATGGCAGGCCAGAGGAATTCTCCTTAACTCTGCTCTCAAGTCCCACCCCCACTTCAGTCTCCAACTTAGTACTTTGAGGTTTCATTCCAGCCCTTTCTCTGCAATTGCACAAAGGCTATGTGAGAGTGGGAGTTGTGTAGGTGAAGCTGCGGACCTGTAGTTCCTTGTGGGAACGTGGCTTCTGGCCAGTTCAGAGCGCCTGGATCCGGTTGCCCCATTCATGAAGTCCATAGTCAGGGCCCTTTACCTTTACAAAGAGGTTCACCCACAGCAGCCTTCAACTTCAATAGGAGGATTGGCAAAGCCCTGGCCCGGAGCCCCTCAGCACCCTCCCAGGGCAGGCACCTTTGCACCCCATTCTTCCGTCTGGGAGCACTTCTACCCCTCCGCCCTGCACCTGTTCTGAGCCATGCAGAGTTGCTCTTGGAGCTTTCCATCCTCCTCTTGAACTGCCTGGGAAGCGCTCCTATCTTCCTTGCTCCGTGAGTCCTCCGTCTGTTTGGTATATTGTCTCCATAGCAGGGAACCAGACTTGAGAGTGACAGGGGTCAGGATATGCCACCTAAAACACGGCAGTTTGGCTTTTTGTGGGAACAGCAGAAGTGGGAGGGTCTCTTCTCTCCTGAAGCAGATCCTAAGCACCCCATTCCAGAGGTACCCTCTGTCCGGGACTGTAGAAAAGGAGCATCCTCATCTATGAAGATACAGGGACATAGAGAAGAATCTACGCAAACAGGCCCTGTTACCCCACCTATCTTGGTTACTTTTTCATTGCTGGGACATAATACCCAACACTCACAACTTAAGGGAGGGAAGTTTTATTTTAGCTCATAGGTTCCAAAGGTCTCAGTTCATTCTTTGGCGATGGTGGAAGGCTGTTTTTGGTGGCATCACAACAGGAAGCAGAAAGAGCAAGGAAGCTGGCCCATATCCTTCCAAGTCACGTCCCAGTGACCTGCCCCTTCCAGGTCAAGCCCCAACTGTCTGCTCCTTCCACCCAGGCACCACCTCCTAACAGCATGTGAAATCCATATGTAATCCACGATTTCCAAGTACATGAGGCTTTGGGGGGAACATTCCAGATCCAAACCACAGCAGGGGAGTATGATTACTGTTATGGTTTGGATCTGGGGTGTCCCCAAAATCTCATGTATTTGCCTGTGGTAAAATCCTGATGGGCTGTTGGAAGGTAGGATCAAGTTGGAGGGGACAGAAGACTGGGGCTTGAGTGGGACCCAGAAAGGTAGCTCTGCCCTTCCTCGGCTTTCCGTCTGCCATGCCGTGAAGAGCCTTCCTCTGCCTGTGGCTCCACCATGTGCTTCCGCTCTTGCCAGCTGCTCGTGTGTGGACTGTGACCTTCTGAAACTAAGCTAAAATAAACCTTTCCTCTGTTACATTGTGGGTGCCAGGCATTCTGTCGTAGCAATGAGCATGTAACTAAGACAATTACTGAGATCATATCCCTTCCGTGTGATTGTCTATTTTTTTCATCAAACTTTGCATGGAAGTGCCCTGGCTTCTCTGCTCCTGCGAATCTTCCCTTCCGAAAGCTCCCATGTCATGAGCTACTATTGAATAGGTGAGCCTGCTTTCCTCTTGTTAATCTGAGTCTTATTATAAGGGCCTCGGCTATGACCTAATAATGGATAAAGAAAAAAATCTTTCCCCCTGTGGAGCTTCAGACATGGTAAGAGGGTTATAGGAGGTATTGCAGTTAAGGGGCCAGATCTCTAGTCTCAAGGCAGGACCCCAACCAGGCCAGGCCATTCCAGCCCAGGCCAGAGCAAAGCCCATGCATCCACAGTTCTGTACTCCGCCTGCCTGAGGAGCATGGCTCTCGGGGGCAGTTTGAACAATTGGTGCCCACCTTGATATGTCCCCAGTTCTTTTTCTACTTGTTCCCACACTGTTTTAGCTCTTCGATTCCAGGGACAGAGCCTTCAGTGGTTTCTGGATCACTGTGATGGTTTGGATTAAAAAAAAAAAAAACCTGTTCCCCAAAAGTCTCATGTGCTTAGAGGTAGGGCTTTGGAAGGTGATTAGTTCATGGGGTTGCTAAGCTCACGAAGGGATTAACCCATTGATGAGTTCACATAGCTGAATGTGCTGTCAGGAACTAAGCCTCTTCCCCTCTGGCTGCCCTTTACCGTGTCTGCTTCGTGGCTGCCAGAAGAGCCGCTGTCTCTCTCACACCCTTTTGCATAATACTGTGCCTTGGAGCTAGCTAAAATTGTAAACACGAGGAAGACCGCTTTCCCTTTAAGTTGTGTAAGTTGCGTATTTTGTATTTTATCCTAACAATGGACAAGTGACTAATGCCGTCACCATTGCTTTCACCCTTGATCCTGTCAGAGGCTACTGGCCAGACCCTGAGTCGCTCTGCGGTTGCCTAGGGATCCAAGCCGCCGGGAAGGATGTTGGTTTGAATCTAGAACGTCCCCCTAAAGCCTTGCATATTTGGAGGTTTTGGATTTTCTATGGATTTCATGTGCTGTTAGAGGTGGGGTCTGGTCGGGAGAGGCAGATTACAGAGGCTGTGTCCTGGAAGGATACACACTTGCCCCGGCTTCTCCCCTATCCATGATGCCCCCTCTTGTGATGCCATGACAGTTTTTCTCTGCCAGACTCTTCTACTATTGCCAGCCAACCAAGAATAAGCCCATCTCAAACTGTGAGCTAAAATAAACCTTTCCTCCCTTAAGTTATGGGTACTGGGTGTTGTGTACCAGCAACAAAAAAACTAACCAAGATAGGGCATAGGATGGCCATCTTCATATAAAAAGAGCCTTGTCTCACTCCACCAGGGATTGTGAATGAAGCCTCTTACCAAAGCCCGTCGTAGGAGGCTTAAGCCTCCAGAGACTGACGCAGTACCAATAGCTCTCATCATACAAATCTGGCCCACTTCCCGCTTCCCCTCTGGCAGAGCCTCATGTACCTGCTGGTCTGAGCTTATGATGTTGCTTATACTGCTGTGGGCTGGATTATGTCCTCCCCAACAAAATTGTAGTCCTAACTTCCAATTCCACATAATATGACATATTTGGAAATAGATTTAATTAATTGAGATAAAGGCATGAGAGTGGGCTTTGATCTAGTATGAATGATGTTCTTATAAAAAAGTATATTGGCGTGGTGACACACGTCTATAATCCCAGCACTCAGGAAGCATAGACAGGAAGAGTGCCATGAGTCCAAGGTTAGCTTGGGCTCCACAGTGAGTTCAGGACCAGCCTGGGCTACAGAGTGAGACCCTGTCTCAAAAAAAAAAAAAAGTATATTTGGATGCAGATGTGTATATGGGAGGACATCGCGTGAAGATGCAGGTAGAGGTCCGGCAAGGCTTTTATAGGCTCAAAAACAACAAACATCACCAGTAACCTCCAGAAGTTGGAAAAGGCCTGGATCAGGTCCTCCTCCTTCACAGCTTCAAGAGAAACCAACTCTTCCCCACTGGATACTAAATTTTGAATTATGCGAGTTGCTTAAGCTGCTTAGTGGGGTACAAACAGCACTAACACTGTGTGGTGCTGACCAGTCGGAATAAATCTGACATGGTGCCGATTGTCATTTGGAAGTTCTCTCCTGGGGTCTTAGGGAAGGCAGTTGTGATTTCCAGGGGACACAGAGGCTTGTGTCCAGTGTTTGTTGTTGTTGTTCCTTTTTTTTTTTAACCAGCCAGTATGGAAATAATTTCATATTTTTGTTGCTGTTATTTTTAAGACAAAGTCTCACTTTATAGTTCAGGTTTGTCCTAAACTCACTGTGTATTCGAGGCTGATCTTGAACTAAAGGTAGTCCTCCTCCCTCAGCTCCCAAGTACTGGGAATATAGGCGTGTGCCACTATGCCAAGCTTATTTTTGTATTTTAATAATTAGCTTCATTAAGCCAGCACATATGACTAAGTGTCAGGCTCCTGCGGTAAGAAGTATGCTCAGATTGCTGATGGTAATGTGTCACAGGTCAATAGAGCTGGAACCTGGACACAAACTTTGGAGTTCTTTATTAGCTGTCTGAAAGTAGATTGCCTGCTACGGTTTAAATCTAAGATTATAGTTGGTTGTGGTGACACATGTCTGTAATACCAACATTTAGGAGGCTTAGGTGAGAAGATTGCTGTGAGTTTGAGGCCAGCCTGGGCTCCTGAATCCTGGGATCACAGGTATGTGCCACCATGCTCAACCTCAAAGGTAGCAGACTAATTAATCTGATGGAGAATATTTCAAGGCAGCCAAATAGTTAGGTGTGACATGGATACTGCTGGATGCTTTTAGCCAGGCTTCCAGTGAGAATCAGGAACAAAAGCTAGAGCTAATGATTTGAAAAGTTTGAGGTTTCACTAGAGAGGAAGCTCCTGAAGATTTGGAGCAAAGGAGAGTCTGACTGCTGGGAAAAAAAGGCATTAAAAAAAAAGCCAAATACTTTGCATGAAAACAACAAGAAAGATGGCTTGGAGGCATCTTAGGAATTGACCAGACCCCACCCTTTGCAAAATCAGAATGTCAAATGGTAGACTTCTTTGAAAGATTTTGCTTTGACATGAGAGCACCAGGGCGCCCTGCAGGACCCAACTAAGAGAGTGTTTCCACTAATCTAGCCATTTAGGCATTCAGAAGCAACTGTGGACATGGTCCAAGGGATTCAAGTTACAGCTTAAACCAATAACAAACCTTGGCATCATCCATGTGGTGCTGGTTTTATAAACATGCATAATACAAGAATTAAGGGGTCTGTGGAGACCCCAGGAAGTTGGGCCAGGAATGTCTGCTGAGGAAAGCCGCAGTTTGTGGAGCCACACCACGAGAAAACCCGACGAGGGGTATAACCAGCAGTGCTGTAAGGCAAGGCTGCCCGAACCCTTTACAGTTATTATTTTCCCAGGGGCTGGACATGGAATATAGGATTTAATCTTTGCCCTGCCGAATCTTGGTGCTGCTTTGGTCTGATTCTTTTCTGTCCTTCTGTTTCTCTCTTTGAATGGGAATGTTTACCCATGCCATTGTATATTGAAGCTATTTAACTGTTTAGCTTTCTTTTTTATTTTTATAGGGATTCACAGCTAAGAGTTTGCTTCTCAGAGGAGGCTTTGAACTTGGACTTTCAGCAGTGAATGCTGGAACTGTTAAAACTTTGGTGCCTCTCAGAGATGAATTAAAATGTATTTTGTATCGTGAGAAGGACATGAATCTTTTGGGGGCCAGAGCAAAATGTTATGGTTTAAATCTAAAATGTCCCTCAAAAATCATCTCATCTGTTTGAAAGGGATTGGATTATGGGGGTGGTATGCTTATCAGTGGCTTAGTCCATTGATTTCATGTGCTGTTGGGAGGTAAGGCTTGATTGGAAGGATGGATGGGTCACTGGGATCCTAACAAGTATATTCCTGTCCCCAGCTTCTCCCTTCACTTTCTACTTCCTGGTCATCGTGCTGTGAACAGCTTTCTTCTGCTATGGCCTTATACCATTGCTCTTTCTGCCTTGGGAGTAGCCAAATTACCATACACAGACTGAGACATCTGAAACTGATCCAAAATAAAGCTTTCCTTTAAATTGCAGGTATGGATATTTTTTTCCAGTGATGGGAAGGTGACCAGACATTCCCTGAGAAAGGGGCTTAGATAGAAATTGCAGGCAGAATGTTTAGAGGGAAGAACTCTTGGGCCAAACTGGTGAGACATGGGAAATAGAAGCCAGGGGACGAGCTGAACTGCCTTCCAGTCACCGATGGTTTGTGGACCACTGTGACTCAAGATAAAGAAACTGGTCTTTCGCTTCTTCCATTGTCATCATTGGGTGTAGGTGATCCTGAAAGCTTAGGTGAGGCACCTTCTTTGGGCCAAGTGCATTTCTTAGAAAGGGACACTACTATCAGCCTGGCAACTGGCCAGACCAGAGCCTTAGTTCTGCAGTGATAAGGCAGAGTTCAGCAGTACCCACAACAATCCTCTTGAGGTATGTGAACAGTCAGGGTAGGTTTACTAGGGGGACTGGCTTATGTGATTTTTGGAGGCTGAGAAAGCCATGTGTAAGCTGGAGAAATGCTCAGTCTAAGGCCAAAGGCCTCAGAATCAGGAAGCCAATGGTGTAATTCAGTCCATAGTCAAAGAGCTGTGATTGGGGAGGAAGAGTGATGCAAGGCTGCTGGTGCAAGTCCTGGAGTCCAAAAGCCAGAGAGAGCCTGGAGCTTTGATGCCCATGTGCAAGAGAGATAGTGACCTGGCTCCAGAAAAGAGAGGGAGTGGGGGAGAGAGAGAGGGAGAGAGGGAGACAGTGAGAGTCTTTCCTTTGTCTCTGGTACCTGGGCCCTCAGCTGATTGGGTAGTGCTTCCCACTTGGGTGATATTTATTGCTCTTGCTCAGACACGGATTCTAACACTCATCTTTAGTGGAAACACTCTCACGGACACACCAAAGATAGCTTATTACCAGCTCTCTGCATATTCCTTAATTCAATTGGATTGACACCTAAAACCAAACCTCAGCCTTGTGGATGTGGCGCATATATACATCTCCGTAAACCACACTTAGTCTCCAAGTAAAGACAGTAACAAAGTTGTAGCTCCACCTAAACATATACAGGTGTCCTGTTCTCAACCAAATTCACCATGATCCCTTCTCCAGAAGAGGAGGTAAAGTGTGTCAGTAATGTTATTTTCTCATGATAAATTAAATAGTACAATATAAAATTAGCAACACCTAAATACTGATATAAAGTCGTGGAATCCTACATGATAAAGGAATAGGAGAGGAAATACAACAAAGATACTTTATTAACATATATGTATACACACAAATGTGTTCTGGACAGAATAGAGAAGAAATGTTCATTAGTAACACCATGTGGTCAAAGCTGGTATATATAACTGCCTTCTTCTGTTCACACTTATTTTGTATTTCCTTTCTTTTTAGCAAGCACTCCAGGGGGTCCTTGTTTTATTTTTAATCTGACAAGGTGATCCATACCTTCCTTCATGAAAGGTCTGGGCCATTTGCAGTCCTACTGGGCTGAGTGAAGACTCCACTGACCTTAATTGTGGGACATGATGATACCGGAAGATGCTCTAAGGGTTCTGAGGGTTCTCCTGGACTTCTTCTCCTCCATGGGAAGCAACAGACCATTTCCCTGTTGGTGGTGAGGATCAGTCACTCCAGGCTACATCGTAACTCTGTTCTTAGCCTGTTGATCCCGAGGCGCCTGGAGTCCAAAGTGGCAGGTGGCATCTTATCTTCCAGTTCAGTAGATCATTGTTGTGTCTCTTGGCAGAAATGTCACTGTGGTACAGCAAGTTCCTTGCAATTGGAGCACTCCCTCCTGGAGGGTAGAGGGAGGCTCACAAGACCCAGGAAAGAAACAACTGGCGCGTGAAGCTTACCAGAGCCACAGGGCCCCTCCTCAAGGATATAGAAGAATAAACAAGTACCGGCAAGCAGACAATCCTCTTAGACAAGCTGCCTGCAAGTTGCAAAGGGAGCTGGAGAGATGCAGCTTCCATGAGTTGCCACCTATGCCGGGTGAGCTTTATGTTGATGCAACCACCTTGGAGTCATCCGTGCTCCTGTAAGTAACCCTTCACCCTGCTCTTGTAAGTAACCTCAGTCAACTCATTGGTTCCCCAAGTTGAACTTTGGTGGAATCATTTCTTTGGTCTGTTCTCTGTGCCTCATCTGACGTGACTAGATGTTTGTTCACATCTCCTTAGGAAAGGTTTAACACAGCTGTCCCTTATGAGTTGAGGATTCTGTTGGTTGGTCCAGGCAGAAATCATAAATCAGCCGAAAGCAGCTTTGCTGGCGGGCCAGATGCTACCAGTCAGCATCAGTTAATGCAACTCTGAGAGTTGCTTCTCTCTGTCACTGTTCTTTGTCTGCTGCTAGTCTCTGTAGTTCTTCAGTGTTTATAGCCTTAATGTTTATAGTTGGTTTTTCTAAGTGGACATTCTGTCCACATAGCTCAGGATAAGAATCTTGAGTAGATTTACAGAATCTTTCACGTTCATACAACCCAAGAAATATACCATGAGTAGACTTACAAGGGCCACAGAAGTGATTTTTATTTGAATAGGACCTGTGTTGCAGCACAAGGAGATCGGTGCACAAGAATAGCTTTACTACACCCACTCAAGAATTGAGAGAGGAGTGCTGCTTATATAGCCACAGCAGAGCTGTGATTGGTCCAAATTTGAGCCTGCTGATTGGTTCAAACTTTTCTAAATTTAAGCCTTTTGATCTCAGCACACTGATTGGTCCAAATTTAATTCCCCTGCTTGTTTCAGATTTAAGCCCATTAGAGGCAGGGCAGACATCTCCCAGCATTCAGGACAGCTGCAGCTGTCAGGGTGGGCTCAAGAATGTTAAGAGACCTGGCATTTGATTGACAGATGGCGGGGCAAAACTGTGGAAACTTCAGGAGGGCCAGCTGTGTTAATCACATCTCCGTGGCTTTTGGCGATGTTAATAGTGTGCCTGAATTCTTTCCTGATCTGTGCCACGTTAGAGATGTTTTCCCATAGCTTCCCTAGAGAGAGGACAATGTGTAGAATGGTGTAAGCAGGGGAGGGGAGCACAGCTGGCAGCTGAACAGCACCTCCTGTCAGAGCCGTGAAGTAACCCACGAGGACACAGAGGCAAGTTGTCCCAGTCCATCCTTGGGGGAGGGGGAGAGTGAAGGAAAGTGAGGGAGGGCCTGACAGCTGTCTGCTAAGCCACACCCCCTTCAGCTGTCACAGGAAAAAGAATGTCAGGCACTTCTTGTCTGTCTCAGTGAAAGCTCCCTGTGGAACCAAGACCTCCAGGCTAGCAGAGCATAAGGTCATGGAAACAGAAAGGAAATTTTTCTAGTGGGTCACTTGGGCAGTGAGGAGTGGGGTCACTCCCATTTTCATCCTGGTATTCCTGGACCTGTGAATCCTAGCAAGAGGGGAGCTGTCCTAAACACTGGATGCTGATTTGGAGAATGTTTATCTTCCTGGAGGACTTTGCCCCAACTTTACCAGGCAGTGTCACCCAGCTGGCACTGTAACTGTATTTTTGTTTGGCTGTTTTGCTGTGCTGTCCATCCAGCTTCTCCTCCAGGATGGTAGTGGACATGGTTAGACACTGAATTTCAGTGAGATGGGATCCATGATACTCCAGCTGTTGCTATAAATTGAGTTCTTTGGTGAGAAGTAAGTCTGTTGCTGTAAATTGGATGGTTTTATTCCTCCAGATTTATAAGTCAAAATCATACTCCCCAAGGTGATGGGGAGATGGTTAGGTCATGGGGTCAGAATCTTGATGTGTGAGATTCTCCCCTACAGAAGGAGTTAGGGAGTTCTAGCCCTCTCTCCTCCAAATGAGTATACAGCAAACAGGTAGTGTTTATGGAAACAGGCCTTCACCATGTACCAGGTCTGCTGGCAAGTTTGTCTTGGACTTCATAGACTTTGGAAACTAATTCTGTTGTCTATGAGTTACCCAGTCAAAGGTATTGACTTAGTTACTTTTTCATCACTGTGACTCAATACTCAACATACACAACTTTAGGGAGGAAAATCTACTTTAGCTTAAAGTTTCAGAAAGTCACAGTCTATTCGCAGGTGGATGGCTGGAAATTGGTGGAATCACATGATGAGCAGATCCAGAGCCAGTGCTCCAGAGCCAGAGATCTTCACAACATGGCAGGGCAAAGCCAAGTCTGGGAGGAAGGGCGGAACCAATGCATGCCTCTGCAGGTCAAGCCCCAAGCATCTGTCCTTCCCAGTCAGGTCCCACCTCCCAATAGTACAGAGTGGCCACAGGTTCATGAAGCTTTGGGGGACACTCCAGGTCCAAACCACAATAGCTATTTTGTTACAGCAGTTCACACACACTTAGGACATATGAGAAACATCATAAATGGTGGATAAGGCCTATCGCAAGCCCATGGATGATGGTTTTGGCAAAAACAATACTTTCAGGGAAGTCAAATCTATGGGCAGAGTATGGATGTACTTTAATAGGAATAAGACACTGCCCATTTTGTGGTGGAAGCCATACAATTTAATCAACCACCACATCGAGGGCTTGGTGTTGGTCTTTGCTGCTGGCATACTGGGCAATTACTGGTGGCCATAGCCAAGTCAGTCTTTGTGAGTAGAAGTCCTGTTGCTGAGCCCTTCGTAATTTTTATTCCTGCTCTCAAGACTACTTTATTCATGGCCTCGTTGGATAATGCCAGCAGTGGCGAAGGAAAGAGGCCACCTGGTAGCTACAAAATGGGCCACCCCATTTTACTGATTAGTAAAGGCCTCCTCTGTTGAGGTCATCCTTTAGCAAACAAATACATGGAGTACAAATATCTTCATTTCCTTCTGCCACTCAAGAAAGTTATACGTATGTTCCTCTTCCCCAACTTTCCCTGTCATCAGTTTTCAAATCATGTTTCGTCCAAGTCTTTGACTATGCAGCCATATCATTGGCTGCATAGCCCTTGAATAGGCATAGAATCACAGGTCCAGTCATTCCTCCTTCCACTCTCCTTTTAATCACTTCTGCAAGGAGGATCCTGCTCACAGTTGTCCTATGGATGTCTCAGAGAGGGCCACAGTTCTGCAGCTGTCCATTCAGGTGATGCCTACATAGCCTGCAGAAACCTCTGTAGACTAGACTTGAATCTTCTCCCGTCAACTGATCATAGGGAACTAACATTCCACGAGACCACAGGTGTAGGAAGAAAGAGAGAATTTGGCCATATCTTCAGATAACTTTCCTCTGTCCTCAGGCTTGGGCCTGATCACTTCCATTTGATGCTGAACTAATGCTGTGAGTAGATAGCTTTATGGTTTGGTGGATCAGATATTATTCAATTCATAGGACACTTGGTGGCTGTTCAGTTTCCACTAAGGTTCACTAGCATGTCAAGAGCTGATTCTCAGAAGGGAAGCTGTTATCTACAAGTTGTTGGCAGGGCGCCACTCAAAACTAGCAGCTTTCTGAGTTATTCATTAGATGGAGCAGAATAACATCTCCAAGTAAGGAAGGTGTTCCCTGCAAAGTGCAAAGAGGCCCACTCAGTGTTGTTTCTTTCCTTGTTGTAGGGGGCCCCAGATGCAACAACTTATCCTTCAACTTGCAAGGGCTATCTCTGCATGCCCCACATCATTGGACCCCTAGGAATCTCCCTGAGGTAGAAAGCCCCTTAAATTCAGTTAAATTTACTTTCCACATTTTTACACACAGATGTCTTACCAGCATGTTCTGATCAGTTTTATTTCTTGTGTACTCAATCTAACCAAGTTAGTATCATCAATGCAATGGATCAGTGAGATCTTAAAGGAGATTAAGTTTGTTCATAGGGTACAATGAACTGTGGTAACAGGAATGTAGAGTTGGCACAGCCCAAAGGAAGGATAGGTAGTGCAAGGGTATTGCTGGCCTTGCCCGTTGAAGACAGATTGCTTCTGGCAGGCCCTACTGATACGGATAGAGAAATGACACTTGCCAGATTGATTAGCTGCACACCAAGAGATGAATTCATTTGCTCAAGCAAGGAGGCCATAACTGGTACAGAATCTGCGATTGGAGTTGACTAAGCTTGTGATAGATAACCCACTGTCATTCTCTAAGATCTACCTTACTCTTGCACAGACGAAAATGAAATGTTGAATGGGGATGTGGAAGGAGTTGCCATCCCTGTGTCTTTCAACTTTTTCATGGTGGCACTAATCTCTGAGATACCTCCAAGAATGTGACATGGTTTTTGATTTACCATTTTCCCAGGTAGAGGTGCAGAGGGTTCTGCACGATATGTAGCGTTTGTGTGGCCTTTCCTACTATGATAGCCTTCTCTCCACTGGTCAGGGAACCAACATGGAGTGCTCTGCCAACTGCTTCTTATTTCTATTTCAGTTATGCAGTCTAGAGCCAGAAGTAGCCACAGGATGGGTTTGGGGTCTGCTGGGCTCACTGTGAGAAGGGCTTGAGCTGGGACATCATGTATCATTTGCCTTCATAAGCTCCTGCTCTGAGTGGTGAGTTTCTGTGAGATTTGGGTCACTTGGAGACAACATTAGTTTAGAGCCAGGTTCCAGTAGACCCTGAAAGTTCTATTTATTTTTCTTTCCCCAGTGTACAGTTTCTGTGGAAAAAAAAAAAAACTGTAGATTTTTGGGGGGGAAATGGTTAACAATATAAATCTTAGGTACTGTACTAGGTGATCGATGGAGTCTGCAATTCTTTGTTTTTATGATTCAAGGCAGACTTTGTTCACTTGACCTGAAAGTTCCCTATTTATGGAGATTAAGTAAGAATTTATTAGGCTTTCTATCTGTTTCTCTCTGGGGACACCGTGTTCAATTAGCTAGTTCCAGAGATCCACATGATCTAAACTGTTCTGATGTCTGTGTTGCCTCTGCAGTAACTATGCCTGCCTAACCTTTGATGACTGAGGCTATCACTCGACCGTTGCCATACTGGGACCCAAAACGTTCCTTTTATTCAAATTTTCCAACGACTGTGGCTCCTAGATCAGGTCTGCTCTGTAGAGAACTGCAGTTGCAAAATGCTTCAAGGGCACTAGGGCATTTCTACAGTCATGGCAAAGAGCATGTTTTCTGGCCTTTCCAGTGTGGTGAGCAGGTTTTCATGATACATTCATTTTTGTCTGCCTATCTCCCTGTGACTTTGAATCTCTGCTTCCATATTTAAACTAACACAGCTCTGCAGTTATCAGTTCATTCACTGTGAGCCACCTTCAGATTACCATTTCAGTCTCCAGACAATGGTTAGAAGGGGCTCTAGTGTTTATAATTCCCAGGCTCAGTGCTACATGTGTTGCCTGTGCTCAGTAGGCCACATCCATAAACTCAGCTGAGCCAACTTTGTGTTCCTCCCACCACACCTCAATTCTCCTGTGTTTATGTGTCCAGTGGATTTCTTTTTTGTGGTATTTCAATCTGTAGTTAGAATAACCCAACAGTTCCTTTGGCATGTGGCATACCACCTCGGAGTTCTACACCTCAGCTTCAGGGCTCCCCTAGGATTCAGTCCAGTTATAGATCACGAAGGCAACAGGGGTGGGGAGGGGAAGAGGTTACTGAGGAGGATTTATACTGTGTCACCTGGAAGTGGCTTTGGGGAACCCATTAGCATTCCTTCAGACAACGCAGGGCTAACTCTCAGCTGAAGGTAGAGAGGTCTAGACCACAGGTGCAAAGGCCACTTCCACTAGCAAAAAAGCCTCATCAAAACTTAGGAGCCCTGTGTTACCTACCTCGTGGGGTCTTCCCTCGTGCTCCTGTGCCAGCCCTCAGGACCCTGCTCCTTCCCATCACTCCACCAACACACATCCCTGGAGGCTGGGCTCCTATTGCCTTGTAATATGGCTAGGTTGGAGGAAAGCTCTGCACTCCATTTTCAGCATTTCTACCCTATAAGAACGTCCTCAGGGCACACCCAGGAATTTTTAGGACCTTTATGTGGTGTTTTCTAGAGACTTCCAACTCCTGAGCAATCCTGTTTTATCCTTATGCCCTGGAATGCTGGGAGCCCCCAACCAAAGTTTTTGTGTTCTTCAGTTTTTCAAAATGTGAAGAAGTATTTTATACAAGGTTTCTTAGCTCCTCTCTGAGTAGTGGTAATAAGGTTGTTAGTGTCTTTAAATCTAATTTACTTGGACAGCAAATTTTTTAAAAATCCACAGAAAATCAGAAATTATGCAACTCTCGTTCTCTATCTCCATATATTTTTACGTTTTTTTGAGACAAAGTCTTAACTGTGTGGTTCAGGCTGGTCCAGAACTCACTAGCTAGCCCAGGCTGGCTTTGACTCACAACAATCCTCTTGCCTTAACCTCCTGAGTACTGGGATTACAGGTGTGCACCACCACACCCAGATCCTGACCATCTAGCTATCTAGCTAGCTATCTTATCTATGACAAATCGGCTAATGTAATTTGAAGGCCAAGGAGCCCCACAATCTTTTGTCTCCGGAAGCTCATTCTACCTCGGAAGGAAGGCAGGCCCAGGAGCCCTGATGGTATCAATTCCCATCTAAGGGCAGGAGAAAACCATGTTCCAGCTCAACAGTGAAGCAGAAAAAGGGGATTATTATTTCTTTTTCTACCTTTTGCTCTATTTAGACCTTCAGTGGACTCCCATACCTGACGGAGGGTCACCTACTTTATGGAGTTGTCTGCTTCCAGAAATGCCCTTACAGACATACCTAGAAGCCCTAGAAGCTGGTCAGGCTGACACATGGAGTTGCCATTTCACAGTGCTAAGTCCTGTTGTCTGTGTGCTGTGTGCTAAATTCTTTCTCTATCCCAGGCTGTGCCAGCAGGTCAAATGGCTTCTGGGGTCACCGTGACAGGGACAAGAAAGGCAGGGAATGGGCCAGCCTTGGATGTGGTGTGGGTCACTCTTGTGTGTTCACTGTGGGCCTGAATGCCATCCTATACTCTGAAAGAGGCAGTGGGGCCATGCACACCAGCACTGCCTCGTCTCTTTTTGCTTCTGTTGCCCCCTTACTGTGACCTCAGCCTCATCCCATCCATCCTCTCCCAGCTCCTGAATTAAGTGATGTTAATGGCTTGATACATTGGGCTCCCTCACCCCAGAAGGCTGGACATCCCCTTTGCTCTGCTTGGAAGGTTCCTGTTGCCTAACACACGTGTACATGCGCACATGCACACATTTGCACACTCATACCCATGTACACACATATGTGCATAGACCAGCACATCAGGGCCTCTGCTTAGAGTTCTTCCAGCAGTTGAGCTGGACTCCTTTCTCACGTCTCATGGTTCCTACCCTTTCCTTTATTCCCTCTCCAGTGCTAGCTCCCCCTCACCACTGCTGTCCATTGACGACTCCCTAACTGCTCAGGTTGCTGGCTGCGGCTCCTGGCTGTGGCTTGTGAAGTGGGGGTGGTCTAACGCTGGGAACACTGAGAAGCCCTTTACTAGGAAACCAGGGAGGTCTATTTGTGTGGAGGATTGTGGAGGCACACCCAAGCTTGGCTGCAGAGAGAGGTGAGGATCCCATGCACCGAGCAGATCCTGGGGTGCCCTCGCAAGGACCCAGTTCCAGTTTGGCTGGAGTCTTCACCCTGGGGCTGTGGTTAGAACAGGCAGTAGCTGGTGATCCAAGGGTCTCCTCCTAATCAGCCTGGCAGCTGCCCTTCGGTGACTGGGAGTCCCTGGCCCTGCCCGCCCCCTCCGTTAAGAGTTAGAAATGTGGATCTTTGCAGGCCGAGGGGAAGGGCCTGGACTCCTTCAGCTGCCGGCGGGAGGAATGGGGATATCCGGGAAGCCGGTATCCGAAGCTCAGCCCTTGCTCCTCCTCCACACAAGTGAGGCAAGCGCCCAGCTACGCTGGACAGGTGAGGCCTGAGCCCCACCCGCTCACCTGGGGTCTCATTCCCTGAGCGCAAGGGCTGCTGCTGCAGAACCACCTCTTGTGAGGCCCACGGGACCTGATATGGGAAGACCCTTACTGTGATTGTCCTGTTTCCTTGGGTCAGGGGGCTATGCCTAGCCCTTATCCTCCTATGTGAGTGAAAAGCTGAAGTCTCTCTGGTTGAGTCCTCAAGCTGAAGCACCCTTTACCCTCACGGGTCTTCCTAGAACTACCTGAAAAGCTTTCAGATAGCCCCTGGGAGACTCAAGGTAGAGAACCATATCCTACAGGCTGCACCTGCTGTGGGCATGGGGAAGGACCCAGGAGTCTCAGGCAAGGACACTTGTGAGGTGCCTGAGGCCCTGCCCTGCTATCAGTGGGCCTTGAGGCCTGCAGCCTCCAGCACAGCGAGAAGGCCCCACAGCTTTTCCTGGTGGCTATGCCTCACTTCCCCACATGGGAGAGGAAATAGGCTTTGTGTAGAGGTAGAACACTGGGCTGGAGTGTCTGGTCTGTACCTGTTGGGCCATTACGATCCCAGGGAAAAGATGGGAAAGTGGGGCTCAGAGCGAGGGAGGCTGCAGGACCACTCCTGCCTCCACAATCATTTATTTGTCAGTAAATCTGTGAAATGTGTTCCGCTACCAGGAGCATGTTCACTGTGTACATGCAGCTTAGATAATGAGAACATGGCGGATACCAGCATAAGAGCCAGCTTTCTGGAGCCCTGCTGCTTGATGGTCCCCGTGAGTCCCTCACCAGTTTATTGCTCAGTGTCAGAAGCCTAAGCAGGCACATACTTGTGTAGGGACCGAAGGGCCTGGCTGCCGTGTGAGGGCTCTGGTAACAGATGCAGAGCAGAGTATGGAGTCAGATCTGGTTGCAGCTTCTGGGAAACTTGCTAGAGTCTCTTACAGGCAGTGGGAGGAAGAGGCACTAGGGTGTTGTAAGGGCCTATGGATGGGGAAGGCCAGGACATTGGAAGGTGGTTATGGAGCTGATAAGGAACATCTGGCAGAATTATAGTTGCCCTAATAGTACCAATACCCAGAAGCAGGTCAGGCTGCTGTGGGCTGCAAGTGTGTCAGCTGAATTAGCAGCTGGCTGTGTGGGAGGAGGCTCTTATACTCACATGGTCAGGACAAGACAGAGGAGGGTGGGGCCAGGCTTGCTGGGGTGCTTGCAAGACAGGAGGGCTGTGTTCCATCTGGCTGCCCTTAAAGCTGGCTCCTTCGTCCTGGCTACAAGATGTTCTTAACCAAGATCAAGACATAGTGTTACTCATGCCCTCTCGTCTTGCCAGAGTAAGTCTTAAGTCAGTTACAAGATATTTTAGAACATATATTTCAAGTAGTTAATGAACCAAAGAAAAAATTGTGATGGAAATTTACAAATATTTTGAAGAGAATGATATTTTAAAAATTATTCTAAAGCTGGGCCCCGGTGGTAGAGACCTGTAATCTCAGCACTCTAGGACACTGAGGTAGGAAGATCACAACTTTGAGCCTAGCCTAGGCAACTTATTGAGTCAGTGAGACCTTGTCTCAAAATCAAAACTAAAAAATTGGGCTGCAAATGCAGCCCAGTATGAAGCCCTGGATTCAATTCCCAGCACCATAAATCAGCTAAACAAAGCACACGTGCACACACACACACACACACACACACACACACACACACATACAACTAAACTACGTTAAGAACTCATGGACTCCAGGAATGGTAAAGTATACCTACCATCCTAGCACCATGTGAGGTTGAAGCAGGAGGATTGCAAGTTCAAGCCTAGCCAAGGCAACTGAACAACTTAGCAAGACCCTGTCTCAAAACGAAATGTAAAAAGGTTCTGAGGATATAGCTCAGTGTGAAAGCCCTGGATTCAATCTCCAGCTGTAAGAAAGAGAGAGGGGGGGGGAGAGAGAGAGAGAGAGAGAGAGAGAGAGGGAGAGAGAGAAAGAGAGAGAAAGAAACATGTAGGGTGTGGCACAGTGGAGCTTGGGAGGAAATATGTGGTCTCAGTATTTGCTAGTTGGAAGGTTGACCATTCTGCTGGAGAAATGACAGTAAGTACAGTAGAACAAACCCACGCAGTGCAGAAGGCAAGAAAGAACACGAAGAGCAGAAATCAATGAAATGATGGGTATACACAAGGGAGGGGGCCAGGAGCCAAAAGCTTCCCTGGAAAGATTAATAATGTTAATAAAACATGGCAAATTGAATTGCAAAAGAATAAAAAACAACAACAAAAGTAACTTCCAAAAACAATGTTAGGAAAAACAAATGAGACAGATTTCAGCCAGAGTGTGAAAACATTGGTTATTTCTCTTCTCTCTCTCTCTCTCTCTCTTTCTTTCTTTGTTCCTTTCTTTCTTTCTTTTGACAAGTTCTCACTCTACAATCCAGGCTGGTTCTGGACTCACTATGTAGCCCAAGCGGGCCTTGAACTCATTGCAGTCATCCTGCCTCAGCCTCCTGAGTGTGGGGATTATAGGCATGTGCCAACATGCCTGGTTTATGTGGTACTGGGGAATCTAAGAACCCAGGGCCTTGTGCTAGCTACATAAGCACTGTAACCACTGTGCTGGTCCTCTACCTCTTTTTTATTTTATGTGTTTATTTATTTGTTTTTTGAGACAAGTCTCACTATGTAGTTCAGGATGGCTTCAGACTTGCTATGTAGCCCAGGCTGATCTCTAATTTAAGATTTTCCTGCCTCAGTCTCCTAAGTAGAGAGATTTCAGGCCTGCACAATTTGTCAGTTTCTTATGAATGTAAACACACAAGTAGTATTTGAGCTGTAGTCACACAGGCATCTATCTAGAAGAAATCCATGTCTACTGTAAAATGGTACATGAATACTCAGGGTCACCAAAATGTACCGTAAACAAACCAGTCTGTCTGCACTATGGACTGTCAGCTGTAAGAAGGAATGAAGGAACTGACTTTACCTCCCAGTGTGAGCGCACATCAAGGGAATTATGCTGAGTTACCAAGGTCAGCCTGAAAGGCCATGTACTTGACCATAAGCATATAACACTGTTGAAATGGTGGCGGTGTAGGGATGGAGACCACAGCAGTGGTTTTCAGGGTTGTGGACTGCTGCGGAGGTTGATGTGTTAGGCAGCTGTCCATCGGTAGTGCATGCCTATGATCCCAGCACTCAGGGAGACTGAGGCAGCAGAATTACAAGGTGGAGCCTAGTCTGGGTGATTTAGCAACTTATTAAGGCCCCGTCTCAAAAAAAAAAAAAAAAAAAAAACCTCAAAACAATCTTAAGAAAAAGGACTGGAGGTGTGGCTCAGTGCAAAGGCTTTAGATTCAATCTCCAGTACCACAAAAACAAGAGTAAGGAAGAAAATTTCATTTTATCTGTGGATTCTGGGAACATGGTGCTCTGAGTACATGGTGCTCAGTCCGTACACAATGGGGACTCCATTGTGTTAGTCTTGCAGAGAGGCAGAAGTGTCAAGACAGAAAAGTGTGGCAAAGGACATACTCACCTCATGACATCTGGAAAGAAGAAAGCACAGGAAAGGGCTGAGACAAAGCGGCCACGTTAGGGACCAGCTGTACTCTCCCCAGAGATGGTCTCCCAGTTCCCGCCCCTATAACCCATGAAGACACACCCAGACGTGCCCTTTACTGATCTCCCAGGAATCTCTTAAATAAATTAAATTGACAATCACATCACGGTTAACCATCACAGTGAGTGTAGCTCTAAGGGGGCAGCAGGAGGGAGCTGGGTAATGAGCAGGGAGAAGGGAAAGTAAGACTGGAGTGCCTGACCATTTAGACACTTACCAGCCTGGCAGAATCATTAGATGTGTGGGCAGGACACATGCCAGGCAGAGCACCCATGCATGGCTAATGAGTGCATAATTTGGACAGCCATTCAGAAAGCAGTTTGAAAAATGTCCAGGAAAGTTCATTGACTACACACGCAGGTGATTCAGAGATCCCTTTTCCAGTCAGACCTACCTGCACAGAGATTTCTCAAAAGCTTTTAGAGATCTCCTGAGTACTTTTTCCAATCATCCTGATGTGAAGTCATGGTCTTCCCTGACTTTGCTATTATCTCCAGCAAGTGTGCTCTGTGATGCACTCTTAGATCCCTATTTCTCTCATTTTTCTCCATCCAGGCTGCAGACTTCCCAAGTCTTTCTCCTTTGCTTGCTTTCACTCCTGAGTCTCACTGTAACTCAAACTGAAAACGGCCAGTAAACCCATGCCACAGCCTGAAAACTTTTATCATTTTGGAATTTATTTCAATGAATAAACTAATCCATTCTCTCTCTCTCTCTCTTTCTCTCTCTCTCTCTCTCTCTGTCTTTCTCTCTCTCTCTCTCCTCTCTCTCCTCTTCCTCTCTCTCAGTATGTTTTATATGTTTGTTTGTTAGGACAGGGTCTCGCTGTGTAGTCCAGGCTGACCTGAATCTCACCCAACCTGGTCTTGAGTTTGTGATTCTCCCTGCCTCAATTTCCTGGGCGCTGAGATTATAAGCATGTACTACCAAGCCCAGCTTAGTCCATCATCATTAAGTTTAGGCTTTCACCAAGCCTAGGGTCTTTGTCACAGATTATCAAGGCTGGCCTTTTGATCAATTTCCAACAGTCCTCATTGCCGTCTGAAACTTTGTAAGTGTGGCCTTCAGTGTCTACACTTCTATCAGTGTTCTGTGCGTAACACTTAGCCACTTAGCCCGTCTCAAAGCTGGCTGAGCTCTTCCCTTATCTCTTCAGCTTCTCAGCCCTCACCAGAATGCCTGGAGTTCTCCATGCACAGCTCCCATGGGTTTCCCAGCTGGCTTCCCCAGATCCTTCCATCCTCTGCCAGATGCCCAGTTCCAAAGCCACCTGCACATTTCTAGAGATAGTTATAGCAATGGTCTCATTCGCAATACCAATTTTATTAGCCCATGTTTTCTTACTATAAAGCAATAACTGAGGCAGGATTTTTTGGGAAAATTTTTATTTTGTCTCACAGTTCTGGAGGTATAGACCAGGGAGCACATCTGGCAACGACCTCCTTTCTGGCAGAGTCTATGGCAGGACAAGGCCCTGAACTCACTATGGCAAGAGATGGAGAGTATGAGTGTGTATCTGTCTGGTCTCTCTCCTGGTTCTCATGGAGCCACAGGGTCCAACTGTGCGATGCCACCCTGGTGACCTTATCTAATCCTAATCACCTCCCAAAGGGCCTGCCTGTGAACACCACAATCAGATTAAGTTTTCAACTTCTTGATCCCTCACAAAAGGGATTAAACTCCAACACATGAAGCTTTGGGAGACACTCAAACCATATCCAAACCATAGCACTGTGTGTCACTGTTTCTGGCCAAGGAATCAGCATGACATCTGAAGCCGTGTGATGGGGGAGGTGTTGTGAGTTTGTTGGGGTTCCTATTTACCCTGCTATGCAAATGAGGGCACCCTGAGGTATGCTGGCTTGCCAGGCATCATTTAGAACCACAGAGGGAGGGGCTGCCACAAGATTGAGGAGTTTCCTGTCAGTAGAATTCTCCCAGTAACCAGTGTGAGTGGTGCTATTTTGCAAACCAGAATCCACAGGTGGTGGCCAGGGATTGACCTGACAGCCCTCTTTATAATTATAGCTAGTGAGCCATTTTCAGAAAACTTGCTTTTCGTCCCTGATAGGCCCTGCTCTCCTGGTTTGGAGATCTTAGAAGCCAACAGAGCAACACTTCTATTGAAGAATGAGGTGAAAGTTGTGAGCAGCACTTGGCCTTTTGGGCTCCTCTAATACTTGGTCAAGAGGACAGAAAAGGGGCTTTATGACAGGGGAGATCTTAAGAAAAGCATATAGGGAAGCTGCTGTTCAATGTGAGTGGATATATGTAGCTCCAGGGTCTGTCCTCATCCCTACACATCAGTGATAAGTGTTGATAGAAGGTCATGGCACTAAGGAAAGAACTCAGACCCCTTGGGAATGCAGGGTTGGAGAACATGGAGTGGAGCACGGAGCTAGGCGGGGCGACAGCTGCAGAATGAACCTTCCTGCTGTAGCATCTATTGGAAGTGTCAAGTTGTATACATTTTACGGTATTGATATCACTTTCTTTTTTCCTTCCTCCATTTTCACTATCATTGTGTGGGGAATGTGTCATGGGGTAAGACAGTGTTCATTCCGTAGATTGTAAACTACTGAGACGACAAGATTTGAAGCCAGAGAAGGCACACCTGCCCCTGTCCCAAATGTCACAAGACATTCAGCGTTGCCCTCTGGGAACAGCCCTATGCACTTTCAGATGTGCAGTACTTTATAGGAGGTGAGAGCTCTCTTGTTTTAAGAAGTGTCCATATGGGAGGAATGGTGTGTCTATTGGCAGAAAAGCAAGAGTGATGTAAGGGTCCTTTGTCACTTTTTGGCTGCTCATTGAAGGATAGTTTTTAGTTTGGGGATCTCCCTCTGTGGTTGGTCTTGGCGGAGCAGGGCCCACTTCTGTCTGTGGAAGTTCTTGTCAGGTGTCTAGAGGCCTTGGCCTAGAATTGAGCCAACATGGTATTCCCCCACCCTACCCCCAGGTCTTAAGAGTATGAGCAAATTGTGTAAACATTCAGAGACAACTAAAGACAGTTCACTATGGACGTGGATTGACTGTCCGGGGGAATGCTGTGGGAGGCAGGAATTCTGAATCCTCCCCGTCACTGTCCTGCCTTAATCCCTTCAAGCATTTGGCTGTGAGGTCACTGTAAATATGACAAGATTTCTATGTTTAAAATCTTGCTACAACTTACAACATGGATGGATATTGAAGATATTTTTTGTGAGTGGGATAAACCCACCACCAAAGGACAAATACTGCATGATTTCACTCACATGAGGGACACCAGGGAGAGTTGAAGACTTTAGGGGGGCTGAGAGAGTCCTGGAAGTGGATGGGGGTGATGGCTTCACAGCAATTTTATTGTGCTTAATGCCCCTGAACTATGTACTTAAAAATGGTTAAAATGACCAATTTTATATCATGTGTATTTTGTCAAAATTTAACAGATTCTCCTTCAGATAGGAAAATTGTCTGGATGGACCTAAATACTTCATGGGCCCTCATAAGCAGAGAACTTTCCCGGCTAGCAGAGATCAGAGAATCAGAAGCTTGAAAAGCCTCAGCCTGTCTTCATGGTCTGAAGGTGGAAGAGTGCGGGAGGAGGAATGGGGTGGTTCCAAGGAGTTAAAAGAGATACCAGCTGGCAACTAGCACAGAGCAAGTGACCTCAGGCCTGCAACTCCACGCACCTCCTGCAACTCCCCCAACCCAGAGTAGTCCTGGAAGATTTCCCCAGAAGCCTCTGGTTAAGGCCCAGTCCTCCTGCCCTCTTGATTTTGGCCTCACGAGACCCTGAGCAGAGACCTGCCCAGCCCACATGGACTCTGACCCAGAGAACAGCAAGAAAGTGAATAGGTGCTGCTTTAAGCCACCACGTGTGCTATTTGTTACACAATGCAGTGAGAGAGTGTGGCAGTGTCCAGTGGTGGCAGTACCAGGGTGTCATTCTGACTAACACCGCAGCTTGCCCTGGCTGCCTGGCTGTCCAGCCCTTCTCTCTCACCTAGTCCTGTTCTCCACAGACTGCTATCCACTTAGGAGCACATGAGTCCGAGTTGGTCTTCTTTCTTCCGCACCCTCCCACGTGGCGGACAAAGCTTTTCTCCTTCCTTGAAGACCATGCGAGGGCTGAGGGCCCTGCCTGGCATCTTCACCTCTGTAGGCAGACAGGGTTGGAACAAAGTGTCAGTCCCGTGACTATTGTCGGCTAGCCAAGCGCCTTCTTGAGCCCTGAAGATGGTCAGCAAGAGTCTCGGCTTCAGAGGAGGGTCGAAGTACATGTCTCCTTTGTTCAAAGAGGCTGGGCTCCCGGGGCTGGTAGCCGTAAACTCTGAGAAGCAGAGGGGATAATAAGACTGTCCTAGAGTGTTCTAGAAAAGATTGTAAACCAGTTCCAGAACGCTCTAGAGAAAACTATAGGGCTGTTACAGAATTTTCTATAGGGGTGTGTAAGGCAGTTGTAGAACATTCTAGACAGTAAGGCTATTATAGAACTTTCTAGAGGAGGTGGTGAAGCTGTTGAGAGTTCTAGAAGAAACTATGAGGCTGCTGTAGAATGTTCTATAAGGGACTTCAAGTTTATCCCAGAACACTCTGAAGGGGATAGCGAGGCTACTTTTGCATATATAGAGCAGGCAGGATGCTAGAGGGCAGGGAGGGCCCAGACAGCTGGGCAGAGTGTGCAGGTGAATACAGCTGAGGGGCAGGGTGGCCCACGTACACTGTGAACAGGAGGTTCTTTCTGGATGCCAAGTCTGTTTGTATCCTCCTTTGTGTTCATGGCACAGAAAGCCATGATGTCCCCTAGGGTTGAGGACTCTGACCTGGGCTATAATTGGAGGCCTGTTAGCGTTCATCTCTTCCTGCTTGCTGGTGTCACTGGGGGTGGCAGGTGTGAGGCCAGGACTGGGCATGACTAGGGACGACAGAGCGGAGTGCATAATGGTTGTGTCATCCCACCCACCCCCTTCCCCCAGGTGTAGCCAGCCACCCCAAAGTGTTGGAAAACCAGCTTGGCAGGAGGCGCAGCTGTAGTAGCCTATGGAGCTGTACACCCCTTGAAAGAGGGCAGCAGGAGGGCATGGGCCTACCGTGGGGTCAGGGTGTATGTGCCTTTACGGTGTAAGTCGAAGCCGGAGAGAATGGCGAACCAGAGGAAGGAGCTGAGCAGCATGGCGTATACCTGGGGAGAGAGGAGACTCGAGGAGTATGAACAACCCAGAATGGGGTTTCCTACCTCCTTAGGAAGTTTCTAGACTTTGCAGCATTGGAAAGGGCACGGCTCTCTTAGAAAATGAGTGAAGCAAACACTGTCACCCTCAGGCCACCTCCCTTGGCCAGTGGTTGGCTTCTCCTTGCTCCCAGGCCTCAAGAATCTTGGTGATGCCCAGGATCAGAGGCTGTAACTTGGGGCTGCCAAGCCCCACACCTCCATCTGGGTAGAGTGCTAGGTGGGGCATGGGGGAGGAAGGGGAAAGGGCATTGAAAAAGGGAATGGGGTACCGTGAGGGCCAGGCCAGCACTGGTCAGTATGGAGACAAAGTTCTGGTGGATTCTCAGAAAGTTCCGGATGCTCTGCATACAGTCCTAGGCAGAAGACAGCACGTGTGGCACACCCTGGCTGGCCCTCCCTTCAAGGAACCGCAGAAAGGCAGGGCCCATCTAGGCCAACACCAGGGCTGTGGAAAGTCAAAGTGTGCAGTGTTCTGGGGAGAACCACCAAGAACTCAGGGATGTGGTGTTATGAGCAGTGAAACCAAGGGGCACAGAGGTGGCTCCATGGGGACTTAGGGACCACTTTCTGGGGGTCAAGCTGGTACCTTCCTTCTGTCCTGCCTGTTGCCCTGAGCTTCCACAGTGGGCCACATTTCTGGTTCCTTTGGGAAGCCCAGAGTCAGCCCAGCATCTCAGTGTCCGCAGAGTGCTGGCTAACGGGGCACGCAAGGACACAGTGTTAGAAAAGGGGAATTCCCCTTGCTGCCCAAGGGTCCTGGTCCCATCCAGGCCACTGATGTTACCCCAGAACGTGGCATCAACAGAGGTTCTCTCTCCAGAAAGAAGAAGATGACAACTGGTCTCTAAGTCATGAGATGGCAGCATTTGATCTTGGGGCAATACATTGACGTTTCAGGGAGGCTGAGGAAAGGCAAGGCCATGCGGACACATAAGGAACCATGCTGACCTTTTCCGGGCAGGTTGTCTTCTGGCCTGTGGCTGCCCGCTTGTGCTGACCTCTCCCTCAGGGGGCCTTACAGCTGGGGTGATGGCCCCCTGTCACGCTAGGGTGCATAGGGGAGATATTGGCCCCAGTTTTGTGGTCAGATCATACAGCTGACCCCAGCTGGATGAGGCTCCCTGATTCTCAGCTCTTCTCCAGTACAACGCCCTGCCGGACCCGCCCCGCCTCCCGCTCCTTCCCCACAGGGCCTCCAGCCATCCTCATTCTCCCCAGTTCCTTGGATGGTCGCCAGGCACCTCGAGCTGTGGGATAGAGAGGGTTTGTTTCCAGGGTGAGGGGGAGGGCAGAGGCTGGGCAGCAAGGGAGAGCGGGGGAGGGGTCTAGTCCAAGTTCAGACCTTGGAGTCATGCCTTGGCTGACTGCCCATCGAGCCTTAACTCTCCCATGGAGCTCCTTCCTAGCCCTTCAAGACACTTGTCCCTGCCAACCCACAGGGCTGGCCTCTCTTGTCTGTGGGTCCTCAGCACTGAGACTCTGCCTGTGAGCTTCTAGAGATTTCCTAGGGCAGGTCTCCCTCCGCCTGGGGAAACCCTGAGCTGGAAGAGTGAGCGAAGCATATTCCCTGCACCCAGGTCACACTGGCCACTTGTGGGCTTCGTGCACAGGAAGCTTCCTTGTGGCCCTTGGCCAACATGGAGCCTTCCTTGAGTCTTTCAGCGTTAGGTCTTATGGGACTGGAGGCCAAGGGTTGCAGGTGTCCCTGGGTCTCAAGCTTGTCCCCGAGGGTGTCTAGCCTTTGGGGCCTTGCCTGGCTGCGTCCTGATGCTTTGCTCACCTTTCCTGATGCCTCCTTGCCATGACACAAGTTGGCTTCTGTACTTTCTAGAAGTCCAAAAGGAGATTTCTTTCCACAGCAAAGAAACTACAAGACAAACACAGGAAGGCCAGGGGAGGTGGAAAGGACAGATGGAGGGGCTGGGGGAATACCACAGTGGCTAGAGTGCTTGGCTAGCAAGGTCCTGTGTTTGGTTCCCCAGAACCACATAAACTGGACATGGTGGCATATGCCATTAATTTGCAGTACTCAGGAGGCTAAGGCAGGATGATTGCCATGAGTTCAAGGCCAGCCTAGGCTACATAGCAAGTTCAGAACCAGCCTGGATTATAGAGGAAGACTCTGCCCCCTGGCCCCCACCCCCCAAAAAGAAAGGACAGATGGGGAAACTGAGGCACCAGCTAGGATAAATGATCTGTGTAGATCCTATGGATCTGGGCCCCTTACCAATGTCACAGCTGCTTCTGCTGGGACACCTGCCACTGGAGGCCTGGCCCTAGAAGGGAGCAACCTGGCACTTAAGAGCTGGCAAGCCTCTCACAGTGGGGCTTATGTAAACCTACCCAGCATCCATTTGCTTTAATGCTTTGTCCTTGCTATCTTGAAATTCATAATTATTTTTTAACATGGAGCTGCCAGTTCATTTTATACCAGGCCCAAACACTGGGCAGCCCGCCTTATTCAAGGCAGCGGGAGAAAGATGGGTGTTCTTTGTTGCCTCCCCCAAGGGAGAGCTGTAGCTTGCATCCGGGGACTCCCTCCCCTCAGTGCCTGGCCTGGGATGGCTGACTAGGGGACATCACTGCCTAGTCTTCAGACCAGAGTGAGGTTGACCACCCTACTGGCCTGCCCCAGCTCACCTTGTCCTGGATGGCAGTCAGCGCCTGCCATTGGGTGCTTGACAGGTTCTTCACTGCCTTGTCATATAGCAGATCATAGGTGTCCAACACAGAATCCTCCACCTGCACCGGAGCGTCATGTGGGATGCCCGGCCTAGACGAGACCTGATATAGTCCCTGCCTGACAACAGAGCTCCCTAGGTGTGGCGTGGGGTAGATCTCCGTGTCCCAGCAGCTCTCTCTCCTTCTCCCTTAGGCAGCTCTGCATTCTCTCCACACCCTAGAGGCCTAGACCTGGCTGCCTCTGCTCTCTGGAGCAAGCCTCCTTGCCTCTACTGATACCCTGCCCTTCATCAAATGATCTTTCAGAGAAACACAGACTGGAATCTCACCTCATCCAGGAAGGCGTCCCTGACTACCCCACTCTGTGCTGTGCGGGGTCAGCTTATATCTTAGGGCTGCTCTGAAGAGGTAGGAGTGAATAGAGACAATCTGAGTGCTGTGGGTGCTCACAGTCACCCCTCCAGAAGGACAGGAGCTGCCCCAGGGTGGACACTGTGTTGAGGCCTGTACACTGAGGTGGGCCCCACCAGCGGCCTGCAGGACTGGGTTGAACAGGCATGTGGGCAGGCTGCAGAGAATCTCAGCCAGCCCTGCCCCAGCCTGGACATCCCAGTGGGAGCCACACGGATGTTCTGTGCTTAAAGCTGCTCCTGGCATTGATGAATCCCTCTTCAGGGAGTCAAGCCAAACATCCCTCCATGAGTCACCTCTACTCAGCTGCCTTGATCCTCCCCCACTCCCTGGGGCAAGCAACAGGCTGGCCTTGGTTACTGATGAGACTGTAGGGATCCCCTCCTGGCCACAGCTTCCTAGAGTGTAAAGAGGGGGTTGAGTCCTCCCAGGCCACTATATACTCGTGAGGGGGCTGAGCCCCGGGAAGCTGGCCTGGGGTAGGTAAAGCAGATCACCCCTTCCTAAATGGGACAACTTTGTTTCCGTCACATGCTCCTGCTGTAGCACAGGGAGGACTTGTGTGTTCCTGGAACCCTGTGCCAACTGTTCTTATCTCTATAGGATAGTAGGAATAACATCACTTTTAGGATCTGAGGGGCTTGCTTTGCCCTACTGTGCCAACTGGGTCCCCATGACTGAGGGTACAGAATACTGGCTCAGGCCCCACAGCCTGGCCTTAGAGGGCCCTAGGGACCAGGGTGGGATCTCTCTGAAGGGCATAGAATCTGGCTTGTGCTTGAAGCCTCTATTTTGGGGCCTGGGGCTCTGTAAGAGTCTGAGGTCCATGTTTCTCATGGAAAAAAAAAAGTAGGTCAGGGACTTCCTGCTGGGTGCCAAGTCAGGATCTCTCATCTGCCAGTTGTCTCTAGGCATCTCCTAACAAAGATCTGGAGTCACAGGGCTGGGAAGGGTTCCTGGCTGCAGAACTTTGGTTCATCAAACAGTGTACTTTTCAGACAGCTGATCAGTATCCAGGGCATGTTCCCAAGACCAGGTCATTCCTAATGCCTGCAGGGACTTGGTTACTCTCTGCTAACTGCCTCCCGCCTTCACCCTCAGTGCTACACTGTTGGCTCAGGGTGGTGCAGATGGGCTCCAGGACCTAAACAGAGACCCCATGGGGAGCTGCAGGTGGTTTGCAGAGCCAACCTAGGGCCCGCCACAGGGTGGGCAGAACACTCAGAGAGTGGGCAGACTGCTGGGAACTGTGAGGATGTGCCCGCTCGGAGACTTCTTCTAACATACTGTGCTCGTCCCAGCATGAATTATTAAAGGAAGCCTGGCAGTCCATTTTCCCTTATGCAGACTTGAAGTCTCTTCTGTGGATGGCGGAGAGCTGTGGCAAGTGGCTCTCGGGCTGTGGTGAGAGCGTAATTAATAGCCCTCTCACTCTGTACTCATCCCACGGTGGCCTGGTTTGCATTGCCAGCATTGGGACTCCTGCCAAAGCCCAGTGTCCGGGAAGTGGCAGCCAGGGAACCCTTGCAGTGGGGCTTGCTCAAGGGATGGGGGAGGGTCTCCCCACCCTGACCCCAGGCCAGGGTTCAGTTTTACCACAACGATTAAGGTTCCTTTCCTCCCCTGCCTTCCCTTTTGTAGGGTGGCTCAGATAAGTCATCTGGATCTCCTTGTTTCTGGATATTTTAGGGACCATCTGGGAGAGTAAAGGGGAAAATACAGTGAATGAGTCCTGGCTGGATCCCAAGCCCCCACCTCAGCTTTACCAGACCAGAGAACTTGGTCCTTTTGCCCCTTCTCCCCCATAGGGCCATTAAGGAGCTGTGAACAAGCCCAGGGCTGAAGTCTGTTCAGCCTGGGTTGACCGCATAGGTAGGTGGTCATCAGAGGGAGGGAGGCTTATCTGCCCCTCGTGCTGTGGCCATGCCTGGGTACCAAACACCACCTTATTCACGCTGGGGACAGCTCTGAGCTAGTCCCACGTCCTGGAGGACTCATCTGGTAAAGGGGAAAGAGCTATGGGGCCGCAGGTGAATCTGACTAATCCTTTGCCCACTGGCACATTCCCACCATGCAGCAGACCCTTGGACCGCGGCCCTGACATGCCTTTAACAGATAAGGAAACTGAGGTCCAAGAATGGTGGTGTTTTTTTTTTTTTTCCCCCAAGGGTATCCCAGACATTTGACTTCAATTCCAGAGTTTCTTCACCCAGGCCACCTCACCTGGACACTCAAAGGTGGAATACACTGAAAGTCAAAACCTACAGGAATGACAGATGAGCACCCCTTCAACCCTGCTGTCAGGGGCCAAGAAGGAAGACCTGGCCTGCCTAGGGTTAGGCAGGGCCAGGGCATGAGTAGGATGAGGACCATTATATATGCAGGGAATGGAGTGTGGGCCTGGGGCAGATCAGAGAAGGGGCCTGGCTAGGAGCCATCCAGATTTTCCCTGCCTGCCTTCCCAGACAGCAGAACTCAGCTGGCTTCTGTCATGTGGTCCCTTTCAGGCCCCTTTCCTTCCAGAACCATGAATCCTAGGCTCAGAGTATAAACACACAGTTTCAAAGTAGGAGGGCGGGGGGACGGGCTGCAGAGGCTCCAAGCAGGCTCTTACATACCTGGCAGCCATCTTGACCAAGGCCTCCTTTTCCCACTGGACAGACCATCCCTCAGTGGACAGGAAATGTGACACCAAGATGCCATCCTAACCTGGTTCACCCCTACCAGGACTGCTGGACTCCCTGCCCCAAACCATAATGGCTGAGAGCTGCACCCCTTTCCATATCTTTCCGGGATACAGGATATAGTGTCTTACCTTCCGGTCTTGGGAGGTAGCGCTTTGAGGAGATACTTGGGCAGAGAGAGAAGTAGACATGCTGAGCAAAGAATCTGGAGTCCCTTCCCGTACTGGCACTGCCAAGGTGACCCTGGAAGGTCTGAGGCCCTCCAGCTGTATGATATTGGAGCGACCTTCCCACTTGAGGTGTACCAGTATAGCCATATACTGCTGTCAGCATAAAGGCTTTGGGCTTGAGGGAGAGGCAGGTGGACCTCCTTCCCCCTGCTAGCCACACTTGGAGCCTTGTATCTTTTGTGGTAACTACTATGTTAAATAGTGGTATGTAGGCAAGTGGACACTTAATACATAGGGAACATTTGAACTACAAGAAGTCATCTTGGTCCCAGCTGAACGCTACTGCTTTTCTGGCTGGCTGTAAGGCTTCCTGGGCTGTTTTAGTGACTATCCTAGACTGGGCTGTCAAGGGGATGGACCCAGTTCTGCTATGTGTCTCCACTGTTGGGTACTGGGTAGGCCGTGCCTTCTGCCCCTGGTCTTTCAATGGGGTACCCTTGAACCCTTCCCCTGGCGTCATCAGGCCAGTCCCATCTCCAGGCAAGTAAAGGACAAAAGGACCTGGCCTGTGAATGAGGTAGGGATACCCTGTTCACAGGTCCTCAGGTCCTCTGCCTACACTGCATCGTCCCTGCTCCTGAGCAGGTCTGAGTTAGATGACATCCTTCCCAGGAAGTGATAGCCCCTCCCAGGAGAGGACCCCTTGTTGCCACCCAGCCTTCTGGCCTGTGTTCTGCCCACTCACCCCCTTGTCTAGTCGTGGGCTCCCTCCAGTGCACGTCACTTAGGTCAGAGAGGCCTCCCTAAGACTCCACCCCTGCCGTTCGCTGAGAACGTTCTACTGAGGATGTTCTACTTACCTGGGTGGGGTTGCGGAACCTCCAGAAGGCCACCTGCACCAGGGCACAGAACACCAGGACAAAGCACAGGAAGCCCTGAGAAATGGAGTTTGAGGCAAGGGCACCAATGAGCATGTGACCTGAGCCAGTAAGCAAGGCACTATGCCAGGCTGGCTTAGCAGTGCTGGGCTGAGGTCCACAGGGAGACCTTGCATGGTCAGCCCTTTTCCCATCCCGTGGGCTCTTTCCGAGAATTCTTCCCAGCTCTTCCATTTGATTCTCAGGAGCATCAACCACAGTGCTGCACTCCATGCTGCAGGAGTGCCAGCGATCCCTGGGATGGAGACCTCAGTCTAAAGGGGCCGACCGGTGGACGACTGGAAAGTGCATCCCCTGTGTTTGGAATTTGGGGAGAGGAAATATCTCTCTCTAAGGCAGAGATCTGGCTGTCTCCCAAAGAAGGAGTGGGCTTTGTTCTTTGTTATGTTTTCTGAAACATGACTTCAGGGAGACACCAGCCTCTATGGCAGGGCTTACCCAAGATCACAACCCACAGCCTGGGAACCAGCATTATGAATGGAAGGAGCTTGGGACAGGTGTGACACATTTGGGCTGTGACCTCCCTCCCCTCAAGGTGAGCTCCTTGTCCTTCCTCCACACCTGTCTGAGTCCCTGTGGCCCCAGCGCTGAGGAGGAACTCTGGTGATCCACCTCCCATTTCATTTTTGCCCTTCTTTTCTAGTCAGATCCAGAACTTTGAGACCTCCTCTTTGAAGAAGCTTATGTGCATTATGGACCCTGCCCCTGAAAATCTATATCGTCACGTATTGTCCCACAATTTCAGACAGTTGCCCCATCTAAGAATGCTGGGTTACCCCTGCCTATCTGGTAACCTGCATCTGGGTCTCCATGAGACTCCCCTTGGTGCTCCAGAGCCTGAATCTAGGCACGTCACACAGGCCCCTCAGTCTCGTGGCACTCTGGTGCGACTGTCCAGCCCTTTCCATGAACCAACCCCCCCCCATCCCCCAACCCACAGTGTGTGGCTCAGCTGACATGTGCTCCTCTGAACTGTCTGCACCCCAGGATGAATGTGATTGGACTCTCCCAGCCAGGAACCTCACTCAGCAACAAAAAGGAGGACCAAGGACCAGTGGATACAGACACATGTGTGATGCAGAGGCACCACAGTCACAGGCCAGGACAAAGAGGGGTTGCTTAGTTCTGCCAGTTGCGAGGGAAGAGACCGGGCCACCTCACCAACTCCAGAGACGGCCTTGCTCTCCATGGTCCCTCCTGCCCGTCCCTCCTACCTCCTCCCCATCCCCCTCTCTCTTCCCCTTCTTTTCTTCCTCTCCAACCTTCCTCCTGTCTTCTCCTCTCCCTCCTTTCTTCCCCTCCTCCTCTTCTCCCCTTGCCCCCCTCTTTCCTTCCTCTCCCCTCCCATCCTACCTCCTCCTTCCTACCCTTCTTTTCCTTCTCTAGCCCCCCTCTCCCAAGGCTGTCCTTCCCATCTGGAAATCATCACTCAGTGCTGCCTCCCAGGCTTGCGGCCATGAGCCAGCTCAGGGGACCATCATTTTCCAGAAACAGTTTCATTCCTCAGGAGAAAGACATCCCTACCCACCCCCCCCCACCCCACACCCTACAGAGAGAGTGGTGGATAGGCCCACCCAGCCTCCCAAAGCCTTCCACAGTGCGGAGGTGCCAGGTGGGACCAGACCCAACCCTCCGTATCTCTTATCCTAAGTGAAAATAAGTAAGTACATTCATAGACAACTGGAATCTGCTTTTCCAGGCGGCTGTGGCTAGCTTAGCTGCCCTGGCCCAGCATTCACTGTCATTTCCTGTGTAGGAGGCCGTGGGAGGCGAGGGGCAGGAAGGGGCAGGGAGGGGTGGCCAAGCACCCGGCACTTCGGAAAAAAATCTTTCCACTCGCTCCTCCCCAAGCCTATTCTCTTTCATATGTGCTCACACATACACAGACACATCCAGACCAGGCAGATACAACACAGCCAGCCACAGGCACACCCTCACTGCCTGGCGCCGGAGAAGGCTAGCGGTGAAGCTACACACAAACACAGGCACGCACGCCCAGGCACATGAGCACACAGCCGCATGCACACACGCATATGCACACAGGCACTGGTGCACACAAGCAGTGGTACACACAAACACACATGCCCACACTTGTGTGCACAGCAGCTCAGTGGAGCAGATGTCTGGGTAAGATCTCCTAGTCTCCCTGTGGTAGCTATTCTGGTCTTACTGTGCAGACTAAGGCCAAGCATGTAGGGGCTCAGAGGAGGTGTGGGAACCCATAATGAACCTCAGACTAAAGGGTACGACCTTTAGACTGAGGTTCCTGAGTGGCCTCAGGAGCCTATACTACATTCGTGGTCAACCCCACAGGGTGCTCCTAGACTTTCCCTAACAGGCCTGACCCCTGAAACGGTCACCCTGGTCCTGAGTCTAGCTGGGGATGCAGAATTAAAATCTCAGGTGCTCCCTGACTCTCTTCCCCACATATCAGGTGCCAAGCAGTGCACAGGGGGCTTGGGCAGCTCGGGAAGGCCTGTGCAGTGCACTGTCTTCTTTGCTATGGTTTCAAGTCCAGCTCCCCAGTGCCCCCTGGTGGCCACTGCTGCAACCACTTGGACCTCTGTAGCCCAACCCTAGGCCTCCTAGGTTTCCTGCGCTGTCTTCTTCCTAGGCATCTCTTCCCAGGGCACCCTACAAGGGTATAGGCCACCAACCCTGTCACCTCCTCACTGGGATCATTCTTTCATCCCCAAGGCTAGACTCCACTCAAGGTTGGCACTGTCTCTGCTTTGCTCCTGTGTCCCCAAAGTGGGAATCCTGGTGAGGCGGGAACTGTGGATTCTGCCCTTCTTTCTCAGGCTTACCCAGGATTGGCTGGTCCTGCAGCAACTCCAGGTAACTCTGTCCATGCCCATGGGGCTATTTGTAGACCAGGGAGTATGAACAAGCACAGGCTGAACGTGAAGGCTGGGTGAGAACTCACCAGCTCATGGACACAGAAAGTCTTGCACTGGGGAACCCAGTAAAGTCTATTCTCACAGCCCATTCAGGAAGCAAATCCCTTTTACAGGCTCCCAGGGGTCTCTGGCCCCATAAATGACTCAGAGTGGCGTAGAATAAGATGGCGTTGGGTGGGGGGAGGATGCAGAAAGTTGGAAGTGGGAAAACAGGAGACCTATGGTTGGAGCAAAGGTGCAGGTGGAGCTCAGGGCACTGGGGAGAAGCTGCCTTGGCTCAGGTGAGAGGAGAGGGCCTGAGTGGGGCAGGTGCAGGAATGGTCATGAAGAGGCAGGGCTGACAGGTGAAGTGTGAAGTGACCACTGAGAGCTGGTGAGGACCAAGATCGGGGCCCACATGGAGGAATGGACATGATAGCATCCACCATGGGGCCACTTCTACAGGGCTGAGGTCTAGGGATTGTGAGACCTCAGAGCCAGGAAGAGCCCTTCAATAGCTAGAAAGGCAAATGTAGAGCTTGGCATGGAAATCTGACTGGAGGGTTCCACAGAAGGGACTTTCCTGGATCCACCTGATCTCCCCGCAGTGGGAAATGAAATTAACTCAAACCCTATGTCCAGAAACTGCTGGATAACAGAACCAGGGGTTCCCATGGTCTTTGGGGAATGGCTATCAGGGACAAGAGGGCCAGCTTACTGTTTAGGGCTCCTATAGAACGATTGTTGTGTATAAATAAGATGGGGTGAAGTAGAACCCATGTGGAAGGATCTTGACAGGCCCAGATCAGGCCCCTGACTATCCAAGGTGTAAGGGTAGTACTGGCCCAAGTGAAGGGTTCTGATTGGCTCAAGTGGAAGGTTCTGACTGGCACTGGAGCAGGGGATCCTGACTGGCTGGCTGGAAGTCCTGATGGATTTAGTTGAAGGGTCCTGATTGGCCAATGTTGGGGGTAACTGGTCCAGGTGGAGGGTCCTGACTGGATTAGGTGAGAGTCCTAACAAACCCTGGTGAAAGGTCTTGACTAGTCTAGGCAGGGATCTTGATAATCCACTTAAAAAATTTCAGATTGTCCTAGGATGAGATCCTAACTGGCCCAAGCAGAAGGTCCTGACTGGCCCAGCTGTGGAATTCTCTTGATCTGTGGTAAGGTCCTGACTAGCCCACATAAGGGGGAATCTTCTCTAGCTCAGGTAGGGTTTTTTTTTTTTTTTTTTTAAAGATGGGGCCTCGTTCTGTAGCCTAGGCTGGTCCTGAACTCACTATGTAGCCCAGGCTAGCCTTGGACTCATAGCAATCCTCCTTCCTCAGCCTCCCAAGCACTGGGATTACAGGCGTGCACTACCATGCCAGTGGTGCAGGGGAATTGAACTCAGGCCGCTGTGCCATTTCTCCAGCCCTCAAGGTTTCTTGACTGTCCAGATGGAGTTTCTGATGTCTGGTTAAGGATCCTATTGGCCTAGGGTGTGGAGTTCTGATTGGCCTAGATGAAGGATCTCGAATAGATAGGGTGAGCATCCTGGTTGTCCTGGTTGGTGGGTCCTGACTGGCCCAAGTAGCCATTCTCGCTAGCCTGAGTGGCCTTCCTGAGGACCTTGGTAGTCTGGTTGGAGGATCTTGTTTACAGTGGGGTCCTGACCAACTCCGGAAGGGATCCTGATCGGCAAAAGTGGAGGGTTCTGACTGGCCCAGGTAAAAGGTCTTTATTATTCACTTTCTCCAGGACTCTATTTCTGTCTGGATACTTCAAGGGTGAAGTAAGGCAGCCCTCGCGCTTATATCCCTCTGTCCAGAGGAGGTTCAGGATTTCTGAGAACTCACCCCGGCCATGAGGCCCTGGGCCTCCTTCACAGTGCCCGCGGCACTCAGTGTGGCCCCCAATATCAACAGGCCTGCCAGGCTGATTCTCACGTAGAAGCCTGGATGGAAAAAGAGAGGGGGAGATTTGTGGGTGCTGGGGTGGGGCCTAATATACAGAGCCTGCATCTGAACACCAGTCAAAGTGCTAGACTTCTGGAGTGGTTCTGAATAGACTGCATTTCCCCTTCAGACACAGACATGCTTCCATCTGCCCAGCAACCTGCTTCCTTCCAAGAGAAAGGAGGCAGAAGAGATTAAGTTGAGCCTGGGGGGGCCCTCTTCTTTCCCCATTTCTCAACCTGCCTCCCCCCCTTCATGGCCACACCCCCGTGCCCTAGTGACAGGTGGCCTTGTGGGGCTGTGACCTTATCAGTTCAGGCACAGGCCTCTGGCTTCCTGCTCCAGGAAGGCTCAGGGGCTTGGGAGGCAGGAAGTTGGGGGTGGGGTCTACCAGGCCCACAGTCGCAGGCTTCAGTCCCCCCTCCCCACCCCCGGGCCTCTTGTGCTCCTGCCTAAGACCTTGTCACCTCGTTAAGGCAGCCTTCCCTGGTTTCTGAAGGGGCCACCTAGTGGGCCCTGCCCCTTGCTCAATATTCTCTGCTCTCTGAACTTTGCATATTTTGTTGCTGATCTCACAGTCCATACTCAGCCCTGCTCTAGCCAGCCCCATCCTGTAATTGAGCTCTGACAGTAAGGACCTCAGTCCTGAAGCTTCTTGCACAACTACACTGTCCCTGCACTCCTAGGATATCAGAGACCCAAGCTGGAGCACTGACCGTTGGCTAGACCCAGCCCTTGCTCAGTGGAGACAGAACACTGAGCCTTTCCCTCCCTCCCTGAATCTCCTCGTTCCTACCCAGCCACCTGTGTTGCAGGCCAGCATTTACCACACTTACCCCAATGGTGCACAGCCCTGTATGGGTTCCTTTCCAAGGACACACGGCTGATGATGGCAAAGTGGTTCCCGAAGTAGGTGAGAGCTGCCACGGTGGCCACACAGAGGCCCAGCAACTGTGGGCAGGGCAGCATCAGGGTGTGGGCTCCGGGCTGGGTACTGCCGCAGAGCCCTCACACCTCCAGAGGACAGGATCTGGGTTTCCAGGGCCACAGCTAAGCCCCCTTCAGCTTCCTGGCCTCTCCAGAGAGACAGGCCAGCTGCAGGGAGTTCCAGTGTGTCTGTGGGGAGGCCTCAGAGAGGCCTTTGTCCTAGACATTCTGTTGCACGCATGCACACATACACGAATACGTTGACAAAGCAGGCACTCACACACACTCACTGCCTAGCCCATGAGGCCCAGGCAGTAAGCATCTCTTCCCTGGCACTACCCTCTCCACTTCCGGTCACTGCCATCACTACTCAGGCTCCTCCAAACCCTGTATTACTCCTTAGGTGAGTGGACACCACCCATAGGCATCCTGCCTGGTATGGCCCTGCCACCCCTGCCTCCCACCCAACCTGCCTGTTACCAAGACAAAGAAACTGATGGCCAGCATCTGGCATTTGGCAGCTCTGACCCGACTCCAAGGCCTCATCGTGGATAACTTCTCTCCTCTCCTGTCCTCTCTCCCCCTCCTTTTCCCTCCCCTCTTCCTCTTTTCTTCTCTCTTCTCCTTCTCTACTGTGGTTTCCTGCTGGGTGAGGACCTCTGACTGCAGTTGCTTGCCCAAGAGAAAGGCTGCCCCCACCTATCTGTCAATATGACCCTACAGCTAAGCAACTGAGTGCCCAGAAGAAAGGCAGGCAGGAAGGGGAGGGGAAGTGGTGCTAGGGCCAGATCCCACACCCCTCCTGCCCTAAGGCTGGCCCAAGACACCAGGGCATCTGCTGATATCTGAGGCCTCTTGGGTGGGTGTGGCTTTGTTCCTGCTGCAGCCACAGGAGGGCGTGGGATATCACAGTGGTGGGGGGTGGGAGGGTGTTGTTGGGTGGAGGGTGCCTAGGGAGAGATGAGCTCCCTGGTGGGTTGTGCAAGCGGGAAGGGGATGCTGCCTCACAGAAGGGTACCTGGGGAACACAGGTGGCTGTGGGCACAGTGACTCCCAGGTCTTATAGAAGCCAGTGGAACACGTTTCTGGACTGCCCGCAGCACTTACAGGCCACCAGCACTGCTATTGGAAAGATGGCCCAGGCCGGCCACTGGCTCAGGAAGGCTGTTATTGGAGGGTAATTCCGCCGTCCCCCTCTTCTGTGCCTTTGCCTAAGACCATGGGAAGCCAGAAATCTTCATTCCTTTTAGTATCTCAGGGTAGCTTCTCTGCAGCTCACATCCCCAGAATCCCATCTGAGTCTTCAGGACAGAGCTGTGCACCCGCTGTGTGCTCCGGGTGGAGGCTTAGGCCCAGCCCAGGTGTGGGCTCAGGCAGGGGTCGGGGAGGTGTGAAATGAGCGCTTAGGTACATTATGCCCCTCTGGGCTGTGCACGGCAGTGGAGACGAGCTGTCATGGCTGTGTTTGGCCCATCCTCATGTTCGTGTGTGTATGCACCAGTGCTTCCTCCACTTGATAGTTAATTGATTAATTAAAAATAGTCTTGTAATAGGATGTAACCAAAACAGAACCAATGGCCAAAGCTGAAAAATTTTTGGACAACAAAATAAATAGCATAATATTTTATTATAATTCACCATATCAAAAATTGTGAATCCGTGCTGATATAGGTAGATGGTTTAATATTTAAATTAGTGACGAAGAGGCAGCCTCCTATGTAGAAGAATCCCAAATAAATTAGGTAGCTACTTCTCTTAGTGTTGTTGCTGTGACAGATGATTCAACATGCACAAATTAGGGGAGGAAAAGTATCATTTCAGCTCACAGTTTCAGAAGGTCACAGTCAACGTGTGGGTCTCCAGCAACAGTGGAAGCACATGGCAGAGACAGAGGTGGAGGCAGCACCTCATGACATTGCAGAGAGGAAGCCAAGTCCCAGAGGAAAGGAGGAAGTTGCGTTTATCCTTCCTCCTTCTGGGTCTAACCCTTCAGGGGCCAGCCTCAGAGTTCTGTCCCTTCCAGTTTTAAGCCTCCACCACATGCCTAGATTCTATAATCCACCATACATCTGTAATCTATAATCTAATCCACACACACACACACAGACCTGTAATCTATTATCCGCCACACACCTGTCTTCCACCACTCACCTATAATCCACCCCTCTAAACCAGGCCCCTATTTCCTAAAAGAACAGGGTTCAATACATACTCTCTAACATCTAAATGCATGAGGTTTTGGGGGGACATTCCAAATCTAAACCACAATAATACGCCAACATCAAATTGGTGAATGAATCATTAACTGTCTGCCACTCACATGTGGCTTTGCATAGCCTGACTTCCTTCCTGAGAAAAGAGTCACTGTGCAGTAGGGAGCTGACACACACACCTACCAGGTGATCAGGACAATATCACAGTGGTGAGCCATGTTGACAGTGGGGACAGGTGACAGGGGTGGTGATATGAAGGGCACTTTGCTTCTAGTCTTTCTGCCCAAATGCTCAGTCCCAGGCTAGTCATGAGAAAACCACCAGACAAATCCCAGCTCCAGGGCCCCATGGTGCACCTTCGATATTGCCCAGGTTCTCAAATTAAGGAAAACAAGAAGTTGTCAAGGTATCAATATGGCTGATAAGTAATGACAACTGCCCCACACCAGTGTAAGATGTGAGTGTGGTATTGGGAAACATGTGTTTGGTTTTCTGGCCCATAGCCCTAGAAACCCTTGGAAATGTCCAGATGGCAAGAATGACTTTTGTGGGCAAATGATTAACTGGAGGCAAGGGACCCGGGTGAAAGTGATGTCAGCGTCTGCCACAGATTAAATAGTGTCCCTGGATTCCTAGGTAGATGTCTATCCCTAATATTGAAGAATTAGAAAGTAGGCCTTTTGTAGGGTTCCATGAGCCCTTGTGATGGGATAAGTTATGCTGGAAGAGGAAGGCAATCTGTCTCTCCCCACCATGTGGGGATGTGGCAGGAAAGTGGCCATCTGCATACCAGGAAGGAGCCCTCACTGAAAACTGAACCAGCCAACAGCACTGAATGGCTGAATTCCTTGGAATTCGGTATTCCTGGGGAGGGGAAAAAAACAGCCTCCTTCTTGACTCCCAGGGTATCCTTGAAGGATGACAGAATGGGTCTCTCCCATCCCAGACTCATCACTGGAGGCAGCAGAGGCCTCTATGATTGCCTAAACCGGTGAACATGTCCTGTGGCCACTTGGTTGTGATTATCTGACTCTGTTTCCCCAGAGCCAGACCCATGGTTCTCGGTAAATAGGAGGCAAATGAGTGAACTACAGGATGGGTGGGTGTTGGGATCGGTGTTGTCAAGCTCAGGCTGCCAGAACACAAGAGTAAAGACAAGGCTAAACTCCAGGCGCTCGTTTCTCATGGTTCTGGGGGCTAGATGTCTAAGATGAGATTTTGATATTTCAAACACCAGCGTTAGGATTAAAGTAAGATGAAAGAGGAGCTACCGGGCCGGATGGGCATCTCACTGGGGAGAATGATGACCCTGAAAGGGGACAGAATGCATCTGTGTTGGGCACAGATAGGAGCCTCGTGATGGTCAGAATGGCTTGGACTACAAAGCTCTGGGCCTAGGACAGCAGTGACGGGCAGCTGCTGAAGTTCCAGCCAATCTGTTGCCAGTGAGGAGTTCCCAGTCAGCCCATCTGGGATCATTAACATACAGTCGTAACAGGAATCCAGTCCATATGTCCAGAGTTGTGAATGAGGGCTGGCTGCCTTAGAACAGACCTGGCTGCGCTGCCAAAAATGTGTACGCTTCACCTTTTTTTCAGGTTCTCAGAGGGCCCTGAAGCCACCTACTTGGGTGACTGGGCTTTGGGAAAGGAAATAATAGATTTGGGATGATTGCTGGGCACTGGCTCTGAGCTGACTGATATCTGAAAACAAAGGAGCCCCTGGATGTGGAGGTGGGACCAGAAGCTGGTAGAGGTATGGTGGTCCTGGAACTGTAGCTCAGGTCTGATTCTCAGTAGTCCTTGTGGGGCTCCAAATTCATCATGTGCTCTACTCCCCCAGTGTAGAGGTAGAGTTGGCATCTGGATGCTCATAGCCATCGCCAGAGTCTCCTTGTTTCTCTGGCCTGTGAAATGAGGGCTGGTACGATAAGACAGGTCATGTAGAAGCCATTTGAGCTGCCCCCACCTGGGAAAAGGCAAGCTCAAAGTAATATAGAAGATATGGGGGGATGGCTGGTCCAGCGTCACCATGGAGGAATGGAAGGAGTCGGGCCACTGAAGAACTGAGTGAAGACTCTAACTGTGAACACCGTTCTATGGGATGCTGACTCCCTGGGGCCAATAAAGATACCTTGGGCATCTGGCAGACAGTCATTAATCCGGTGAAAACTTTCTAAAGAATAGTTTTTATTTTTTTAGAGTAGTTTTACGTTTACAGAGAAATTAAACATATAGTACAGAGCTCCCAAAAGACACTCCCCAGCTAACATACATCAGTTTCCAGTTTCCTTGTAATGTCTTGTATCATGTGGTGTTTTTTTGTTTGTTTTAAGCCAGAGTCTTGTTCTGTAGTCCAGGCTAGTCCTAAATTCACTAGTAGCCCAGGATGGCCTCGCACTCACAGCAATCCTGCCTCTTTCTCCTGAGTGCTAGAATTATGGTGTGTTTCACCATACCTTGCTTATGTGGTGCTGGGGAATTGAACCCAGGACCTTGTGCTTGCTAAGCAAGTACTTTAACTGCTGAGCTACACCCCTAGCCCTCCGTGTGGTGCATTTTTATAGCTAACATTGATCTAGTCTATCATTTGCTTTAGGGTCACTCTGGATAGAGTACATTCTGTTGCCTTGGACAAATGCTTAGTGTCCTGTGTTTGCCTTCATAGTGTCACACAAAACAGTCGCTGCCCCAAAAATGTTCTGTGCTTGCTCTACCTCTCCATCCTTGCCTCCCCAACCCCTGGAAATCACTAATCTTTCCAGTGTTCCCACAGTTTCGCTTTTTGTCATGTAGTTAGAATCATGCAGAATGTAGTCTTTTCAGATCAACTTGTTTACTTAGCAATGCACATTTAAAGTTCTTTGTATCTCCATGGCTTGATGGCTTTTTTGTTTGTTTGTTTGTTTGTTTGTTTGGTACTGGGGAACTCACCCAGAGCCTCCACACAGAGCTATATCTCTAGCCCACTTTCGTTTTTTGAGACAGTTTCACTAAGTTGCCCAGGCTGGTCTCTGAAACGTGCCGTCCTCCTGCCTCAGCCCAGAGTGCTAAGATTACAGGCCCACACCACGAAGCCTAGCCCTCTTTATAGCACTGAATAATATTCCATTGCCTGGATGTTCCATAGTGTATTTTTCCTATTACCTATTGAAGGATATCCTCTGGGTTTTGGCAATTATGAATGAAACTTCTACAAATATTCATGTGCAGGTGTTTGTGTGAACCTAAGTTTCAAAGTAATTTGGAAAACACCCTCAAGGCATGATTGCTGAAACCTATGGTAAGACTATGTTTAGTTTTGTAAGAAACTTCAGAGTTGTCTTCCTATCTATCTATCTATCTATCTATTCATTTATTTATTTATTTATTTTGAGACAGGGTCTCGCTCTGAACTCACGGTGGAGCCCAGGCTGGCCTTGAACGCACCACAATCCTCCTGCCTCAGCCTCCTGAGTGCTGAGATTACAGGCATGCGCCACCACACCTGGCTTGTGTGGAATCAAACTCAGGTACTTAGCTCTTGACTTAGTGCTTGCTAGGCAAGCGCTTTAACCACTGAACCATTCCCCCAGCTCCCAGAATTGTTTTTCATAGTGACTGCATCATTTTTCTCCCCACAGAGAAAGAATGGAAGATCCTTTTTCTCTGTGTTCTCACTGGCACTTAGTGTCATCTGTGTTCTAGATTTTGGTCATTCTAGTAGAAGTGTAGTGGTACCTCCTTGCTGTTTTAGTTTGTAATTCCCTGATGAAATATAACAGTACACGTCTTGTACACTTCTTGTTCTTCTTGTTCTTGTTCTTGTTCTTGTTCTTCTTCTTCTTCGTGGAGACAGGGTCTTACTCTGTAGCCCAGGCTGGCCTTGGACTCATGGCAATTCTGCCTCAGCCTCCTGAGTGCTGGGATTATAGACGTGCACCACCACACTCAGCTTTATGTGGTGCTAGAGAATCAAACTCAGGGCCTTGAGCTTGCTAGGCAAGCACTTTAACTGCTGTGCCATTTCTTCAGCCCCCTCTTGTACAATGTCTGCTTGGATCATTTAATTGGGTTGTTTGTTTTCTTATAATTAAGAATTCTTTGTATATTTTGGATATCAGTCTTTTATTAGACATGTCTTTTACAAAGATTTTCTCCCATTCCATGGCTTGTCTTTTCTTCCTCTTAAGAATTTTTTTGCAAAGCAGAGGTTTTTAATTTTAACAAAGCTGAACTTCTCAGCCATCGATTGGGTGGGTTACTGTTTCAGATCCTTTATATTTTCTAGTAAAACCCACCAGAAGTTAGTTGCTTGCAGCTATCAAGGCCAGCCATAAGCCTTCACTATCCCACCCCCAAAGTCTGTTAACTCTATGACATAATGTAGCCCCTGGGACTTTGGGCAGCTTCCTTTCTACAGTACTTCGGGCTAGTCCATTTTGTTGGTGACGTCATGCTGATTGACCTGGTGAGCAGGAAGTGGCAATTATCCAATGACCATTTAGCACCATGGTATGAGTTGGAAGGTAGAGAATAAATTCCATAAAAATTCAGGGCCAGTAGTCTGGGCATTGTGGAGATCGATACTCTGTCCTTCCTCTGTTGAGGAACAAACATGCTGCATAGCGTGCCTCTTTTGAATTTGGGGAGTAAAGCACACACAAAATTTTCTAACATCATTTTCTTTTCTTTTTTCTTTTTGAGGCAGGGTCTCACTCTGCAGCCCAGGCTGGTCCTGAACTCACCACATAGCCCAAGCTAGCCTCCAACTCACAGCAATCCTGCTTCAGCCTCCTGAGTGTTGCACCCCCCCCCCCCCCCAGCTTATGTAGTGCTGGGGAATCGAGCCCAGGGCCTTGTAATTGCCAGGCAAGCACTTTAAGCATGAAACTACACCCAAAGCCACTAAACCCAATACCAAGTAACCTAAAACGCAATTCTTTTTGAAAGAGACCCATGTAGGAGAAAACGCCACACTGGCCCGGGTTTCTCTACAGGCAGTATGCTATGAAGGTGGTGCATGGCCAGAAGATCCCGCAGAGCTTGAGGTGCCGGTGGCAGGCAAGGAAACTCTCTGGAGGCTGTGACATGGCCCTGCCGATGAGTCACAGCCCAGTACCCTCGGGCTTTGCAGCCAAGCCTTAACACTAGCTGTGGATACAGCTCATTTTTGTAAAACAGATTCGTGATTGCTTCCCAGATTTATCAGGGCCAGATTACGTGACCACGTACCACCATATAACCACGGTACAATTGGGCTAGCATCTTACCTGGCAACTCATGAAGTTGGGCATAAGCAGTTACATCTCACCATCAAGTGGAAGCAGCAGACACAAGATTAGGCTCAGCACCAAGAAGGCACCGGTAAGTGGCACGAAGTCGTGCCCGTGGCCCTCTTTCTGTTCCTTGCCTTCTCTCTGTAAGCTGTGTGTGTGGCTCTGTAGTCAGTTCCCTGTGAACTGATCATCAAGGAAGAAAAACCCTGGGCCTGGCTTATAGACAGCACTGCGTGACGTAGATACCATCTCTAAGGAACTGAACAGGGCAAGTGAAGAAGGGAAGTGTTGTCTGTGGGCAGAACCTCCAATAGTGCTGTGGTTCTATATGGTCTGGAAGAAGGAATCAGGGTTATAGATAATACTAATCTGTAGCCAGTTGTGAAGAGTTTTCCTGGACAAACAGTGACCTGGAAAAAATGCACTTAGGAGAATGATGGTAGCAGGTTGGGGGAAAAGGTATGTGGTCAGATGTCTCCAAAAGGGCACAGAATATGAGTACTTGAGCCAATCACTTCTGGGGAGGAGACCTCGATGATCAGGTACACAAGATGACTCAGTCTGTGGCTATTAGCTGGCCTTCTGCCCCAGCTAGTCCTGTCATTGCCTGAAGGGCTCACCAAGGACCATAGCAGGAGGATGGAGATAGAGAAGTATATGGAAGTGCACTCACCAGCGTGATCTGCTGGAATACCTGGCAAGAGCAGAGACCAATGCCAACACTAAGTGCTGGGTTATAGTAGACTGTGGCCACCATGTGAAGGTCACTACTCTACCTCACTGCACAGACACACACTAGGGATAAAATAGCGTTCCTTGACCACAGCCCTTTTGCTGAACCCACCCACTGTGGACTCATGGGATAGGATTCCTGGTCCATCTTTGGGGCCTCTCAGGGCTTTACTTCAGACTGAAGAACTCACATCACAGCCATGGAATGGGGCAGATCGCACGTGCTCATGGGATGACTATTCTTCCATGTTCCCACCACCCTGAAGCAGCTGGCCTGAGGACACTGGGGTGGGCCTTTTGAATACTTCCTAATAGTACAAGGTCAGTGATGGTGTTTTGCAGTAAGTACCCTGAATTCGTATTCCACCCACTGTAGCTGAGACTCAGGGACACTGAGAGTCCAAAAGAAGAGTCATACGTGGTCTCTCTGTCCCCCTAAAGAACTTCCACAGTGAAATATTTTCCTGTCTCTGCCATTCTAGGTCCCCCTGGTTAAGGGTTTCCAGCACTTACCCATGTTACCCTAAATGTTCGGATGGCCACCAGGACACTTTGGGATTCTCAAGCCAGGGAATCAACGATTGGGGTGATTAGTTAGTAGTTGTTCCTGACGTGCCCAGGGCAACCAGCTGTTATTTCACAATGGGAGGAGAGTATGTCCAGAATGCCGACATCCCCCAGAGCTTTTCTCAAGATCCCTCTGTCCCATGATTAGAATCAATGCAAAACCTCCAACCAGCACCCAAGCCGGGCAGGAAGAGTGATGGCCTAGGCCCTCGGGGAATGAGGGCTTAGGTCTTCTACTAAGCACAGAGTTACAACTAGCTGACGCAAAAGGACCGGAGAGGAAGGCGGTTATAAATACCTGCTGTGATCACATGACCGCTAGAGAACAGGCCTGTAGTGGTCACCAGTTTTTTCCTTATTTGCTATAATATATTGGACACGATGATATGAATTACTCTTTCTTCTCCTGTTTGATTCTATTTGCAATTAACATATATGAGTTAAAATTATTTTTCTATCTTGTTATTTAAATTTTAGAATATTAAAGGGGGAGTGGGACTCAGATACAAGGAAACTGGACACTACCCAGAGAGGGACATAGGGACCTCCTCTTCTCTGGTGCCAGGAAATGTGTGTCTAGATGTGCGGGCTCAATGTGTCTGTTGGGTGGCAGTGTAACTTCACTTTGTGTGTGGAAGTTAAGTTGACTGACTGTACAAGATATCTGGAGCAGGCAAGAGAGGAAGCAGGTAAGTGTCTGCCTGGAGCTGGAGACGAGCAGAGTGGTAAGCGATTGGAAATGGGCAGAGGGCATTGAGAGTGTCCAAAAATTTGATGGAGGTGTTGGTTGCCTGGCCCCATAAACATACCTAACTGTGCACTTGGGAAGAGATAATTTTATAGTTCATGGATTACATTTCATAAAGTTTCTTTTTCTTAAGAGAAATGAGTACTGATGCCAAGGAACGGCATCCACACGTTGTCACCTTAGTTGAGTTGAAAGTGTCACCCCGGAGGTGGAAGTGAAGTACTGATGAGCTCATCATGCTCAAAATGTACCATTTTAATCATCTTCAGGTGCATAGTTCAAAGGTATCAAGCACGTTCACACAGCTGTGCAGCTGTCACCACCATTCACCCGCAGAACTGTCTCATCTCCCCAAACTGAAACTCTGCCCCATTAAACGCTGACTCCCCTTCTCCTCCCCGGCTCCTGGTGCCCCGTCCTACTTTCTGTCTTTATGGAGCTGGTTGCTGTAGGGAACCTCTACGAGTGGAGTCCTGCAGAAATCCTTCCTTCCTTCCTTCCACGAGGTGCTAATCTCCCTGAGCAGAGTCCGGAATGTTTCCCAACTCCTCCTCAACTTGGCCTCATCACCCCTTGACCATCTGTCTACCACAGCCCCAAAGCTAGACTAATTTGCCCCTCCATCTAATCTGTCCACATAACACCTGTGGCACTGGTTACCAGAATGATGACCTGCCCTAGCCAGGTTACCAGCTTTTGTCCCCAAAATTGATGTTGAAGAGTTCCCAGAGTTTAAAGGGAGAAATTGCTCTGAGGAAACATCAGCAACAGTGATAAACCTCCCGGGGATATTAAAGACTGTGTCAAACTAATGTGTATGTGTGAATACACGTGCTATCCACATGTATATGCATGCATGCATATGTGCACACACGTGCAGGTACACATGCCATGCGGTGTACATTTTGTATGTGCACTATGCGCATATATGGAAGGATTTATATATGTGTACACATGTATGCCCACACACATGCATGTGTACATCATCTGAATACCCACACATGCATGTGCACGTGTGTGTGGTGTGAGCACATATGTTGTCATATATGTGTATGGTGGCAGTGCTGCAGCCTGGGGAGGAAGGCAGCTAGAGGCAGTAGTTGAAGGGCACCTCGTTGTACTTCGTTCTGAGTTACTTTGAGGCAGGCATTGTGGCGCCCCTTTACCACAATGGCACGGATGCCGGGAGAGCAGCAGAGCCTACTGTTGCTCGGCAAGAGGGAATTTGGCAGACTAGAAGCAGATCCACCCAGCCCCAAGTGGGGGCTCCTCGTACCCCTGCTTTAATCTCAGGGAATGGTCACTTGGCCTTATGACTCAGGGAAGCTTAAATTTACTCCTTGCCTCTGAAGTTTCAAGTACTTTATAATATATATTTTTAAAAGTAGCAATCATGAGTGGGAAAACGGAGAAAACACGACGTGTGCTAGTATGCCCAAGTGTGAGAGTCACACATACCAACTCAAAGAGATGTTAGTCTGTTTTCTCTTGTTACAACCAAATATCTGAGTCTGAGTGCTTTATAAATACTGTTTACCTTATAGCTCTAGACGTCCAATTGTGAGGACAGCTGGCCGAGTCACAACACAGGGTGTAGGAGGGGTCACATGATGAGGCAGGAAGCCAGAGGAATTCACCGGCCAGGAGGCCTTTTTTTTTAAAATTTATTTATAATAAATTGCTCCTGTGAGAATTAACTTATTCCTTGAGACCAGCCCTAATACTTCTGCGGGCAATTCCTCATGACTTAATCAGCTTCTATGAGGCCCCAGTTGTTTGTTTGTTTTTGAGACAAGGTCTCGCTCTGTAGTTCAATCCGGTCCTGAGCTCACTATGTAGCCCAGGCTGGCCTTGAACTCACAGCAGTCCTTCTGAGGCCCTAGTCCTAAAGGTCCCATCATGTGAACCCAGCCACACTGGGACCAAGCTTCCAGCACATGAGCCTGTAGGGGTACACGCAGAGCAAATACAGAGCAGTGGAACTTAGGCACAGCTAAATAAAGGGAGGGCGCTTGTGCTTCTAGGGGAAGTGAGCAGGGGTGCAGGCGACTCTTCTAGATATCGGATGTGGTCATCTTTGTCTGGAATAGATGTCTGACAACCTTAGACCATTTTCTCTTGCTAGGACAAAAAGCTGGGTAGGTGTTAATACCAAGGGATTATTTAGCTCCTAGTTCTGGAGGTTGGAAGGCCTGGTGCTGACATCAGCTGTGCTCTGGTGAGGACCTCCTGATTGACTGCCAGACTGTGTCACAGTGGCTGCAGGGCATGAAAAGAGGGGAGGTCACATGGCGAGACAGGAAGCCAGAATGCCCGAGGGTTTGGGCTCGCTCTTTTATGACAACCCTCTCAGGAGAGGCCCCTTGAAAAAGATTAAAACTATTAATTCCTCCGACTGCCATATCCTTACCACAACAGGCTGTGCCCCCAGAGCACGAACCTTTGGGGGAACAAATCAAACCATAGCAGCTCCAGTTTCTTTTTCCTAGATCTTTCATAGGCATGAAGGGTAATATTGGGTAAGAAAGCTTGTTTACATCCCCTGGCATCTTACTTCACAAATGCAAAATTTCTTTATAGATGTCAATTTCTTTTTATAAAAGGGCAGCCTTTCTGAATGATTCGTGTGTCTTTAGAGGTTTGCAGTTTCTCTAACCTGATCTCTACAGAAAAAAGATATCTGGAGTGAGGTACTATCCTGTGATGGCCTTCTCCCAGAGCAGGCTCTTCCTAGGGGATTAAAGTTGAGTTTCATAGAAGGCTCTTGACCGGTCGCAGCAGCAAAAGAAAGCAATATAATTCTGGGGTCCTGGAGTGCTGGGGGTCCCCAATCCCTGGGCTGCCAGATGGTACCAGTTAGTGGCCTTGGTACGGCTGGGGCTGCTGGACAGATGAGCATAGCTGTTTGCTCTCAGTGTGATCCTATTAGGTTCTAATGCAGCTGCTGATCTGACCTTCGCCTATGCCCCTCCCAGTACCGCACCCTATGCCCTTGGGAGAATGGTCTTCAGCTAAACCTGTCTCTGATGTCAAAAAGATGGTGCACTGTTGCTCTAGGGCTCACCCCACCCACTTACAATTTTGTAGTTTTTTTTTTTTTTGCTTTGATTTGATTTCAGATGTGTAAAAAGCTGTGAGAGTAGCAAAGTGCCTGTACCTCTCCCCTTCTCCACCTGTCAGCCATTTGCCCCTTTTGATTAATCTCGCTTTCTGTACGCTCTGACTTCTTAAAGCGCGGAGCGCGTCTCTGACAACCATTCTTTTTTTCCCCTACATTTTATTGATATGTATACGTGCAAAATTCAAGGTTTACAATCCAGTTGAGCATTTTGTGCACATACTTATCTTGTCAAGGTGACAAGGGCTTTCCCACTCTCCTTTTGTCCCTCCCTCTACTCACCCTGCCCTCCCTCATCCCCTACCTTACTCCCCTCTTCCACTTTGTCTTTAGTCTTAAGTTCCATAGGTGTTGTGATCTAGGTCTCTCAATCAGAGAGACCATTAGATGTTTCACCTTCTGCTTCTGACTCACTTCACTAAGCATGAAGTCAAATAATAATCAGTGCTGGCGTGGCTGTGGGGAGAAAGGAACCCTCCTGCACTGCTGGTGGGAATGTAAATTCGTACAACCACTTTGGAAAGCAGTATGGATATCTCTTAAAAAACTAAAAATAAATATCCCCTTCGATCCAGCGACACCCTTCCTGGGAATATATCCAAAAGAGGTCAAAACAACACGCAACAGAGATATTTGTATACCCATGTTCATAGCAGCACAACTAACGATAGCAAAAATATGGAAGGCACCAAAATATCCATCAACAGACCAGTCGATACACAAAATGTGGCATTTATAGACAATGGAATACTATGCATCAATAAAGTCCAATAGTGTGGAGGCTTTTACAGGCAAATGGAAGAAACTAGAGAACAGCCATTCTTGAGTCTCCATCTGTTTGTCTTTCCTGGGTCACTTTCTAATGACTGGCCTTTCTCACACTTCCCACTTCTCCTGCCTGGTGGCTATTTATCGAGGAATTTGCATCTTTAGGTGGTTAGGTGCTATTGTGCTATATTGTTTTAATCAGTGTTAGATCTTGTCTTGACACACCTTCCAGGTGCCTGGTGTCACTTGGGTCCTTTTGAGGTATACTTTAGGCCTAGTTAAAATGAATTCAGAGCTGTCTGTAGTGGAGGGTTAATTTGATATCAGCCCTCAAAAAAGGCTCTTCTGAGGGTTCTCCCTGACCTCTTCTGGGTTTGTTTGATTTATTTGTTCATTAATTCATTCACTTATTTGGAGACAAGGTCTTGCTCTGTAGTCCTGAACTTACTATGTAACCCACTATGTAGACGTAAGAACTCACAGTAAACCTCCTGCCTCAGCCTCCTGAGTGCTGGGATTTCAGGCGTGTGGCACTTATGTAGTGCTGAGGAATTGAACCCAGGGCCTTGAGTTGCTAGGAAAGCACTTTAACTGCTGAGCTATTCCTCCATCCCCTCTCATGGGATTTGTAAGGTTTGGTGAAACATGTTTTCCAGATCATTCACATCCATGCAGAGTGGCCTCAAAAACACTGTCTACTTGACCCTGGAGCGTGTGTAGTCTTATACACTTTCTCTCATCCTCTCTCTCTCTCTCTCTCTCTCTCTCTCTCTCTCTCTCTCTCTCCACCTCTCCCCTCTACTCCCACTTTTGAGATCTGATCTGCATGTTCAAGCTGCTCCTACCTCCTTGCAAGCAGATCCACCACTTCCGCGAGACCTGGGCCTGCTAGAAACTTCAGTCTCACTCACGTGGCTTCTTCCCCTCCTCCCAGCTTCCTGCCTGCTGTCCAGCGCTGGAAGGCTGCTGTGGCAACTGGGGGTAATGCTGTGTCATGTTTATAGCCATAAGTGGAAGAGAGTGTGTGTCTGGTCACTCCATCACTGCCCAAAGAGGAGGATCTGGAAGACGCAATTTGAGCACTAGGATGAAGTTGCGGTGGCTGCTTTCTCCAGGGTCGGTTGGTGCTTTGCTCTGTAACTTATCCTTTGTGGGAAGAAACTTGAAACAATGTCACAGTTCCATGGTTCTACAGACTCTTACTCACTAGGTATCTACATAATTCCTGTGACTACTGCCAAGCGATGCTTTTCTAATTTCATCTGTTCATGTACATTTATTAGCTAGGATTCCCCTGGGGGAGAAAGAGGGTTTTTTCTCTATATATGAATAAATAATAACTACATTTCAGTATAAATTCATGATTATCTATTTCCTTCAATTTCTTTCAATGTGTTGTCTATTGTTTGTTACTATCATTTATTTTTAATGCTAAATCTGTCCCACATATAGCCAGTAGAACAGAAGCTCCTTCAGGCTACCTCCTGTGTTATTTTAACATGTGCTCAATAGGCTTGGAGACACAATTCTTTCTTTCCTTCTTTCTTTCTCTCTTCCTGTAACAGAGCCCTGCTCTATAGTCCAGGATGGTCCTGAACTCACCATCCAGCCCAGGCTGGCCTAGAACTAAAGACAATCTTCCTGTCTCAGTTTCCTGAGAGCTGGGATTATAGGCATGTGCTGCCATGCCCAGCTGATTTTTATGTGGTGTTGGGGAATCAAAGCCAGGGCCTTGAACATGCTAGGCAAGGGCTTTAATCACTGAGCTACACTTTCAGCCCACAAGCTTACTTTTGGATACAGGAAAATGCTCCAGGCTCATCTTAGATATTTCCTGCTTAGCCTTGAAATCAGCCGTTACTCCAAAGGATTTTGTTCCTTTTAGTGGAAAATGGTGCTTTTAGAAGCCATGTCCCGGGCCTTTCAGCTCCGAAGTAGAAATCTATGCATCCATACATGTACACACATCTATATCTAGTCCTCTGTTTCCGTCACTGTCTCCCAAAATCACAAATTTTATTGTGACTTCTCTGAGTCCTAGAGAGTGCACCTTGCCTGTGCCTGTTGTTCAATCTTTTCTGTTGGAAAAGAAGCTGTTTGGCTTCCATCATCCTCAACACCTGTGTGTGGTCATTCTCTCTTCCTTTATATGAACAGTCTCTTGACTCTGCTGTGTGTCCTATTTCTGACCACATCCTCAGTTCCCAACATCTCTTTGGTCCCGATCCCTCCCCAGCTATGTCCTCCTTTCCCTGTAATTTTTAAGCCTTGAATACTTTAAAGAAAAAGGAAGGAAGCAACCAATATGCTTTATTTTTAAAAAAAAAAAAGAGAGAGAGAAAAATAAAACAGAAAGAAAGAGAAGAGAACCCCTACCCTCTTCTTCCACCTCTGGAGTCTCCACCTGGGGCCAGTCCTTGGGTCATTCTAGAGCCATGGCTGCCACTACTTGGGAACAGGAACTAATGGGCTCACCTACTCAATATGGGAAGCAGCGTCAAATAGCTGCGGAGTGCAGAGCTACTGACAGGAGGTGCCAAGGTGTGCAGAGAACTGTGAACGAAACTCAGAGGCAGACAGGCTGGTCTCAGTGACATGAAGCAGAGATGAGAAGACACAGAATGGATGCCAAGGGAAACACCAATGTCAAAAAAGACAGTCACTTAATAGCACAGCAAGTGGGGAGGGGCAAACAGGGACAGGAAATGAGGGCTTGGGAGGAAGTATCAAAAGGGAGAATGTTCCAGAGGTCTCAGGAAGAATAGTGGGTGGGAAACAGGGAAGCTAAGATGTGTGTAGCAGAAGTAGGAATGCACAGACAGATAAGAGGAATCATGCAGGGAAGAGGAAAATAGACAGAAGGAAACACTTGGAGAAATGACAGAAGTGAGTCCCCGATAGCTCAAGAAGCACAGGAAAGCACCCCAGGGCACCAGTGAATAAAGATAAGATGTTACAGTGAAACTACAGTGCCAGAGTTTTGAACAGGTCCACGCTAAACCAAGAGATTGCCTAAAATTACCAGAATGGGATCTGCGTTGATCTCAAGAGCAACTCCAGATACCAAGAGACAGAAGAGTAATATTCCACAAGTTATGAAGGAAAATAACATGGGACACAGGATATGAAAGGATATAGTAACCATTATTTCAACACGAGGTGGGTTGAAAATATTCTTAGGCACACTGAACTGGGATACAGAATGGATTTTTGGTGTAGTAGTATCTACTTACCCAGCACTTGAAAGGAGGTGTGAGAAGAGGGCGTATACCATTCCCAGCACAAAAGCCCAGCAGACACCATCACAGTACAACAAACACAGGCGTTTCTGGGAATCACCGCAGTAGGAATATATGTGACTTCTGTGTGGAAGATGCTCAGTTTCACTAGGGATCCTGTGTAGACTTATTTAGAGAACAAGACAGACATTGTAGGTAAAGAGGCGGTAGTGTTGTGTAAATGTCCATGCTGTCCCTAACTCAGTGTAAACATGCACCGTGATTGCAGGCAGCACATCAGCTGAAAGAGCCGAGACTCTCCATGAACTTGCTCTGATATTGACATGGTAGCTTAAAGGCCCAGGACCTGGTGGCTTTGAATAAAAAGAACAAAAGAAAGAATTGCCCTGTCTGATATGAGGACGTATGATGATGAGGCCTAATGTTGAAATTCCAAACCACACGGAACTGGTACAAGAACAATGTCAGACCACAACAAGATAGAAACCTTGGGAACATACATACCATGCCTTACAGTGTAACATCCATTTGGCCATTTATCAAAATGAGCTCTTCTGTGACTGAAAAATAGCTATGTGAGAAAATATCTTTGTATTTTACTAGGAAAAAGGTTGGTGGGTTCTATCTCAACCTGATACTTTTGCATTTTTACATATAAAATAATATGCCACTTGAAAAAAAAAACCCAAAGAGTAATAAAGAACTTGTGGATTTTAAAATCAGTTTGCCAATTTCTTTTAAAAAAAAAATCCCCCAGGCTTGAATTTTTAGAATTCTGTGAAATCTACAGATAAACTTGGGAAAAGTTAACATGTTAATATTGCACCTTCCAATCCACAAATACAGTATGTATCTTCCTTTGTTTTTAGTGTTAATTTCCCTCACTAGTGTCTTGCAGTTTTCAGTGTACAGGTTTCACACATCTTATGCCATATTTTACCTTAGTGTTGCATGCCATCGTAAGTGACATCATTCAGTTCAATTTCCAATTGCTCTTTCACAGTTTACGGAACCAGAGTTGGTATTGTATATTGATCTTATATCTTGCAACTTTACCAGATGCTATAACTATTAGCAAAATGTTTTTGCAGATTCAGTCAAGCATTTTTGTAGAATATCATGTTTTCAGTGAAGAAGGATATTTTATTCTTCCATTTTAATCTGGAGACCTTTTATCCAACCTTGTTTTATTGCACTGGGTAAAATCTCTAGATGACTGTTGCAAAAAAAATTGTGAGAAGAGTAACCTTTTCTCTGATCTTGAGGGGAAAGTATCTAGTCTTTTACCTTTAAGTTAATGCCTTTTGTAGCCTGATATAAATTCTCTCTATTCCTAGCTTGCTGGGATCTTAAAAATCATGAGTGGCGTTTTGTCAAGTGTTTTTTCTGCACATATTGAGATCATGATACAGTTTTTCTTTTTAAATTTAATGTGGTCAATTAGCTGAATTGATTTTTTTTTTTTTTTTTGAGACAGGGTCTCACTCTGTGGCCCAGGCTGGTCCTGAACTCATTATGTAGCCCAGGCAGGCCTTGAACTCAGGGCAATCCTCTTGCATCAGCCTCCTGAGTACTGGGATTACAGGCATGCAACACCCTCCCTCCCCCAGCCAGCTTTATGTGGTGCTGGGAAATCAAATTTTTGGCTATGTGCTTGCTAGGCAAGTACTTTAACTACTGTGCCATTTCTCTAGTCCCTGCGTTGATGTTTTAAAATAGCAAGCTAGACTTGCATCCCTAGACCAAATTTCACTTATATACAATGGATTTGATTTGCTAAACTTCCCTACGGAGTTCTTGCATGCATGTTCATGAGGAATACCTGCTTGCAGCTTTCTTTTCTTGTTCTTATTTAGCTTTGCTTTGTATGGAGAGTTGGAAAGTGCTTTATCCTTTTCATTTTTTTTTTTCAGATAAGTTTCTACAAGGTTGGCTTTATTTCTTCTGTAACTATTTGATAGGCTTTCTAGTGATGCTGTACTTTGTATTTTTTATAGGAAAGTTTTTCTCCTCAAAGCTAATTTGCTACATAAATGTGAGACTGCTCTGGTTACCCACATCTTCTTGAGTTTTACTAGTTTTTGTCTTTTAGGGAATTTGTCTATTTCTCCTGAGATGATGTTGCTTTTAATATTGTACATTGAGTATTTGTAGGATCTACAGTGGTATTCTTGTGTTCAGTCCCAATATTGATAAGTAGAGTATTTGTGTTTATTTCTCTTTAATTTCTTCCCTATTGGTCACTCTGGTTTTGTAGATTTTATTGACCTTTTCAAAGATCAGCTTTTGCTTTTACTTATTTCTTTGTTTTACTGTTTTTGGTTTCATGGGCTCTTCTCTGATTCTTGTTTATTTACTTTATTCACATTGGGTTGAATTTGCTCTTAGTTTTTTTAGTTCCCGAGAAAGCAGAGGTCATTGACTTACGACCTTTATTCCTGGTTAGTATATGTGTTGCATGCTCTAATTTCCTTTTATGTTAAGCATTCTGAAAACGTTGAAAAACTGTATTTTTGTTTCTCTTTGGCTCAAAATAGTTGTTAATTTATGTTTTGGTTTATTGGTTGGACCATGATTGGCTTAGGCCTATATTATTCATTTCCAAATATTGGAAGATTTTCCAGATATTTGTATGTTATTAGTTAATTTTACTTAATTATGGCCAAAAAATTATTTTGTAGGACTTTTACATTCATTTACAATTCTTTTACATTCTCCAAAACTTGATTTGTAGCCAATAATGTGGTTTCTCTTGGTAAATGCTTCATATGCACTTCAAAAGACTGTATTCTGTTGTTGATGGATACAATTTTTCATTAATGACAACTAGGTCAATTTGATATAGTGTGGTATTTTTCTTTTTAATGTCCAAGAGAGGAGTATTGAAGACCCAATAACCAACGAGTGGTCTGTTTATCTTCATATGTCCATCGGTGTCTGCTTTTTACATTAACATTTAGGATTGAATTGCGTCTTCTTCATTGATCCTTAGTTTTCATGAAGTGATCTTCTTTAACCCCGAAATATCTTCATTCTGGAGTCTACTTTGTCTGAAACTAAAATGATATATTTTGATGCACTTATTTACAGAAAAAAAAAACCCTTTAATTAGAAAGTAAGAGAAAATAGTGAGGGATATTATTGAGGAGCTGACAAATATCAGATGGTTCTTAACAAAGGCAGTTAGGAAAAACTAGGAAAAGACTTCAGGCTAAGCAGCTGGACAGGGTCCTTCTGCTAAAGAAGATCAGACTGGCCTAAGACACTCTATACTATCTTTGCAAAAAAAAAAAAAAAAAAAAAAAAAAAAAAAAAAAAAAAAAAAAAAAACCAAAAAAAAACAACAAAACCCCACCTCCAAATCTAAGTGGCTTAAACCAACAAAATTTTTCACTTTTATTCTTCTCCCAAATTATTCTTTTCATTAGTATATGCTGAGGATACAGAAGTACATTCAATTTGAGTAACCAGTGCATACACATATCACATCTTCATCATTTAACTCTCTTTCCCCCTTCCCACCCTCTTGCCCCCAGAGCACCTTTCTCTCCACAAAGTCTGTCTGTTTCCCATTATCACTCTTTTAGTTTGCTCTTTTACTTTTTTATGCTTTGGTTTTCTCATGTTAGAAAACCCACGTGATATTTAACTTTCTGTGTCTGATTTACTTTGCTAAGCACCATGGTCTCAAGGTGCATCCATTTTCTTATAATTGATTCATATTTATCTTTTTATGGCAGAATAGGAATACATTATTGTATATACCATATTTTCTGTATCCATTCATCTGTTGATAGACATATTAGTTGCTTCTAAGATTTAGCTATTATGAGTGGTGCTGACAAAATAAATATGGGTACACATGTGTGACTGTTGTATATCATTAACCCTTTTGGAAAGATTCCCAAAAGAGGTATGTTTGGGCCAAATGGGATAGTTATTTTCAGTTTTTTGAGAAATATCCATAGTGTGTTCCATAATAACTGTACCAGTTTGTAGTCCCACTAGCAATATAGAATGGTTTCTTCTTTTCCACAGCCTTGCCAGCACTTGTTGCTTTTCAAGTTCTTGAAAATGGCTGTTCTTACCATAGTAAGATGCAATCTCATTGTTGTTTTGATTTGCATTTCTGTAATGACGAAAGATGCTGAACACTTTTTAATGTATTTATTGGCCATTTGTACTTCTCCTGAGAGCTGTCTATTCATGTTAGTTGCCCATTTTTATTGAATCTTTAATTTTGGGAGTCTGTTTTTTTTTTTTAGTTCTTTGTATATTCTATGTATTAGCCCTTTGTTCTAGGAGTACCTGTCAATTTTTTTTTTTTTTGCATCCCATCAGTTCTCTCTGTATTGATTGTTTTCTTTGCCATGTAGAAGCTTTTGAATATGATGTAATACTTTGAATATTGGGATTATTTCTTGGGCAATAGGTATTCTGTTGAGAAAGTCCTTTGCTATGCCTGTATCTTCAAGTTTTGCCTATTTTCAGAATCAACACTGTCAAAATGGATGTATTATCTAAACTGATACGCAGATTCAATCCTATCCCAAATAAGATATTGACAGCATTTTTCACAAAACTAGAAAAAAGTTCGGAAAATTTATATGAAAACACAAGAGACCCAGAATAGCTAAAACAATCCTAAGCAACAAAACAAAAGCAGGAGACATCACAATACCAGGAATCAAATTATTCTACAAAGCAACAGTGATAAGACCACATGATATTGACACAAAACCAGACAGGTGAAATGGAAAGAATTGAGGATAGGGAGACACTCTCAAGCACCTTCAGCCATCTGATCTTTGACACAGGGGCCAAAACCACACACTGGAGTAAAGATAGCTTCTTTAAAAAATGGTGCTTAAAAAACTGGCTAGCCACATGCAGAGAGTGAAACTAGACCCATGAACTAGACTAACTTCTTTCCCCATGAACTAAAACTAAATAAAAATAGGTCAAAGACCTAAACATTAAAATGGAAACATTGAACTTCCCGGAAGAAAAAATAGGCAAAACCCTTGAAGACATAGACATAATCAAGGACTTTCTCGATATATTACCCAAAACTACATGGGATAACACCAAGAGTCAACAAATGGGATTGTAATAAATTTAAAAGCTTCTTCACAACAAAGAAAAACAATCAACAGAGTGAAAAGGGACTTGATAGAATGGGGAAAAAATTGCCAGCTACTCTTGAGACAGAAGACTATTGTCAAGAATATACAAAGAACTGAATAAAATTAGACCTTCCACAATAAAGGTCCCAATCAAAACTAGAAATCTGAAGTGAGTAGGCAGTTCTCAGAAGAAAAAGTGTGAATGGTCAATAAATACACGAAAAAAATGTTCAGCATCTTTAGCCATCACAGAAATGCAAATCAAAACACTTAAGTTTCATCTCACTCCAGTAAGAATGGCTGGTATTAAGAAGAACTCAAAAACAAACAAACAAACAAACAACAACAACAACAACAACAAAAACAAATGCAGCAAAAAAAAAAAAAAAAAAAAAAAGAACAGCAAATGCTGGTGAGGTTGTGGTGGAAAAGGAACTGTCCTATAGTGATAGTGGATCTGTAAACTAGTACAACCTCTATGAAAAGCAGCATGAAAATTCCCCCCAAAACCTGAAAGTAGATATCCCACTTGACCGTGCTATACCTCTTCTGGATCTTCGCAAAAGAGTTAAGGTCATCATATGAGAGAGATGCATGCATACCCATATTTATAGCAGCACAATTTATAATAGCCAAATCTTGGAAACAGTCAATATCCCAACAACGGATGCGTAAAAAAGATGTGATGTGTCTACACAACGTAGTGCTACTCTGCTATAAAGAAAGACAAATTTGAGTCTTTAGTAAGTAAATGGATGTACCTTGAGACCATTATGATGAGTAAAGTAAATCAGACACAGAAGGCTAAATATCATGTGGTTTCTCTAATATGAGAAAACCAAACATTAAAAAAAAGTAAAAGAGAGGTGAAAGAAAGTAAGAAGATAGACTCTGTGGAGAGGGAAAGGGTGACGGAGGTGTGGGGTGGTAATGGCTGAAAGGGTAGGAAGGGGAAAGGGATGTTGCTATGGTTTGGATCTGGAGTGTCCCTGAAAAGCCTCGTGTGTTTGGGATGCAGTGGGATAACCGTGGAACTGGCTACTATTGAGAGGTAGGGCCTGGCTGGAAGGGGCAGACACCTGAGGATTGACTTGGAGGGATGGTGTCAATTTGTTGAGATTGATGGGGGGGGGGGGGGCATCCAGGGCAGAGCTTTCAGTTGTGTGTTGTTGACTTGTGGGCCAGGAAATGAGGACAGGCACCCATCCTGGGTGTGGGAGACCCAACTGGCAGTTTGAACTGAGTAAAGGAAGAAAGAAGAAATATTGTCGCAGTTTCTCGGGAAAGCTCTGGCCTTTTCTGAGCATCCAGATATCAGTATACTCACTTCTCACTTCACTTGGTTCCTGCCTCACTGCCTTCTGTCTGCAGTGCTATGAGCTGCTCTTGGCCTCTGCCATGTGCTTCCACCATTGCTGGCTGCCTATGAATGGACTGTATGAGACCTTCTGAAACTGTACACTAAAGTAAATCTTTCCTCCCTGATATTGTGGATGTTGGATATTCGGTCACAGGAATGAGAAAGTAAGATAGATGTGATATGTAAATGAAAATAAAAAATTTTAAATGGCCAAAAAAAGAGTTTTGCCTATCTTACCTTCCAGCAGGTTTAGTGATTCTGTCTTGATATCTAGATCTTCAATCCATTTTGATGTAATCTTAATACAGAGTGAAAGATGTGTATCTAGATTCATTCTCTGCATACGGATAACAGTTTTTCCCCAGAACCATTCGTTAAAGAAACTATCTTTTCTCTAGCACGTTTTTGTCTCCTTTGTCAAAGATCAGATGGCGGGGGTTCTCAGAGTCTTTGCTGCACCCTCAAGTCTAGAAGAACAGAATTTACTACCTGGGTTGCCTGTGGGCCAGGAAACAGCAAAGATTAGCTGGGTGTATTCAAAATGAGATTTCTCACAAGGCTGGATTATTTAGTTTGCCTCTGGCTCCCAAAGGGCTTTGCAAAGCATGGCATTGTTATTAATCCTGGCTTTACTTAAAATGCTTTCTTTGGGGGATGTGGGAGGAGACAGACAGTCCAAGCTGGTCCTGAACTCACTATGTAGCCCAGGCTGCCCTCAAGCTCATGGTAATCCTCTGCCTCAGTATCCCGACTGCTGGGATCACAGGTGTGTACCACCATGCCCAGCTTATGTGGTGCTGGGGAATCAAACTCAGGGCTTGTGTTTCCTAGGCAAGTACTCTATCCTCTATGCTATTCCTCCAGTGTTACAATTCTTGTATTTTAGTCTTTGCCAATTTTTAAAATTAATTTGTATTTTTAAAAAATTGCATTAACTATTATCAGTCTGGAATATTGAGGGGGTTTTTTGCTGCTTGTTTAGATTTCATGCCTGAGAGTCACTTGCCTCCTTCTAGTCCTAGCCTTGTACACAGATACTAGGACACGTGGGAGCCTCTTTGGAGCTGTGACCTACCGCAGCACCTCCTCACATTTAACATATTTTGTATTCCCTGTTGGCTTTTATGCCAAGGTCGTGCAACTTATTTTTACACGTTATCAGCCCCAAACTAAGGCTCATTTATTTCTGTTTAAATAGTCATTTCTCTTTTAAAAACATTCAAATAACAACAAAACCCCTCTTTTATGTTTACCCAGTTAGTTACCACTTCTGGTCCTCTTTATTCCTTTCTGTATAATTCTCTCTTGTGTAACTTTTCTTCTGCTGAAATACTTTAACATGTCTATAGTGTAGGTATGCAAGCAGTGAATTCTTTTTGAATGTCTGGGCTTGAAGATATTTTCACTGGGTTTAGAATCTTAGATTAATATATTTTTTCTTTCACTACTCTAAAGATGTTGTTCCACTGTCTTCTCTTTGCATTGTTCCCTGTGAGAAATCTGTATCATTCATTCTTTTTTGATATTTTTATTTTGGTTAAATACACACAGCAAAATTTACCATTTTAATTTTTTTGTTGTTGTTGTTCTGACTGATGGTGCACCATGGATGCACCTTGAGAACTTTTATCCCAAACGAAACTGGCCAGTTACCAAAAGATTTCCCAAATAAAACCAGCCAGTTACCAAAATAGATTCCACTACTATGAGGTCCCTGGAGCAGTCAGATCCAGAGACAGAAAGTAGACTGGGAGTATCACAGACTGGGGGGAGGGTACAGGACATCAATGTTTAATAAGGACTGAGGCTTCAATCTCGGGATGTGAGAAAGTTCTGGAGATAGGAGGTGGTAACAGTTGGGTAGCGTGAGAGTCGCTGTACTGGGCACCTAACAGTGGTTAACAATGGCAACCATTCTATATCATGTACATTTTTTTCACAATAAAATAATCAAAAACAAATAATATTTTGTGATCGTAAGCCGGACCTGGAATTCAAAAATTTCAGTAATGAGGTTTTGTGCAAGCACAACAAAGCCTGTTTGTTTTTGTGTTGTCTAGTAGCATTTGCTCCACAATGGCAACAGGCAATGTGACAGATTGTGTGTATTAGTTTGGGTTCTTTCAAAGACAGAGTGTACAGAAATTATAACAGAAAGGGTCTATTAGGAAGGCTTACAAATTCGAGGATATAATCCAAGATGGCAGCTTGCACGTGCAAGAGCTGGAGGATCTGATGGTTGCTCAGCCGGAGGGTAGAACACCTGCCTGGGACTGCAAGACAGCCGGTGAGAGTCTGTTGCAGATCTTGGTTGTTTGAAGAACAGTGGTGAAGACTGGAGCCTGAAGATCAGTGACTGAAGATCAGCAACGGGGCAGACAGGCACAAATTGAGACTGGAAGGAATCTGTGCTGACGATCTGCATGTGTAGCAAGTCGGCATCTGTAGACAACTGCCAATTGCAAAGGTGAGAATTTTCCTAGAGGATGAAGCTGTGACAACCTTTCCTCTTCCTTCCTTTTATACAGCTGGAGTTCCAGTTGGGCCTCCCACATCCAGGTGGGTGCTCTTCCCTCACTGGCCGGCCCACAAATCACTCACACTCTAATCCAGGCTGGTTCTCAATTCCAAGTCTAGGTGTGGATCCCAAACCCTAATCCAGGTGTGGTTCCTGATTGCCTCAAGTTGACATAATCTCTCTAACGGTCACACTGTGTTAGTTACTTTTTTGTCCCTGTGACTCAATACCCAATATCCACAACTTAGGGAGGAAAGATTTATTGTAGCTTACAGTTTCAGAAGTTCTCAGTCTATTTACAGTGGGTTAGCTGGACAATGGTGGAATCACATGGTGGGGCTGCAGCTAGAGCTGGAACCAGAGTTCCTGGGGCAGAGATCCATACAGCAGGGTGGAAGAGAGAGACTGGAAGGAAGGGCCAAACCAGCACACGACCCTCCAGGTCAAGCCCCAAGCACCCACCCTTTCCAGCCAGGCCCCACCTCCCAACCCTACACAGTATCTATAGGTACTTGAGGCTTTTGGGGGACACTCCAGATCCAAACCATCAGACAAACCCTATGGCCTGAGTTGCCTGAAATATTTTCTACCTGGTATTTCACAGAAAAACATGGCCTCAGAGCTCAAGAATATGCACTGAAGAGGTGTGCTGAGCCTGGGAGTGGGTGAACTGGGCAGGGGAAGGGTGTCAGAGTGTGGGCCAGTACCAACCAGACAGCCTGAGTTTCTTATAACAATTTCTAAGCACTTTATTGATATATAACACCTGCTATATAGTTTATACATGCAGAGCACACAATTATATCACAGAGATGAGAAGCCATCACCACAGTCCAACCTGGAACATGTTAATTATCTCAGAAGGAAGTTCCATACCCTTCAGCTATCACACCCTACCTTATTCTGGTTCCTTGACCCCTGTTAGCCACCAGTGTGCCCTCTTTCTCTGTGGATCTGCCTGTTCAGGACATTTCTTAGCAATGGAGTCATACAACCTACAGCTGCCTGTGCCCACTTCTTTTACACAGTGTCATGTTTGTGAAGTTGACTCACATAGCATTGTGTGTCAGTGCTTCTCTTTGCGGCAGAACAATATTTTCATGTGTGGCTGGACCACATCTCATCCTTCTGGCTGTCTGTTGGTGGACATTTGGCTGATTTGAAACATCCATGTGGTCACCACACTCCTGGGCCATGGCTCTCAGAATGGTGTGCAGGGCCCACATCTCAGAACAGAAAACAACTCAGAAAGTATGGAGACCCACACACCCAGGAGAAGGGGCTTCCGGAACAAGGGAGCTGCTGTGGTGTCAGATTCTGGCAGAAGCCAAAAGACAGAGGCTGTGGGTGTATGAGGCCAAGAAAAGAAGGAGGAGCCATCCCGGAGAGCGACATCGTGCCCTTGGGGGAATTGTTGCTTTTAAGCAGCTGGAGAGTAGACTAGGGTTCTAGAGCTGTGATAGGGCCAGGTTGGGGAAGAGGGGAAAAACAGAGGAGAGACTGGGTTGGAGGGATGCTGGCCTGGCAGAGATATGACAGAGCTAGGTCTGGGTGCAGGTCCATGCAATGAACAAAATGGAAAGAAACAGGTGCCTGGGCCTCTAGAAAGGTTATGAGTTTCAACAAGTTTTGGAGTCCCAAGACTTTAACAGGGCCTTGCAAGCTCTGTTCATAAGAGCATGGAACCCAGTCTGATGACCAAGCAGATAAAGATGAGGTGGAGGGCCAGACCCAGCTGCCGTCCCTCCACAACACCCTAAGAAAAGCTATCATTCAACCAGCAGAGGGGCCACAGAATCCTGAGAAATAAATTATTGTCCAAGTTACTAACTCCCGAGCAATTTGCTGTGGGCAGTGGTGAAAACAAGGGCTCCAGACCACAAGCTGAGTAGAAGTCCAGGCAATGATTTTCAGGACCCAGTGCGCAGGGTTCTGTTATTGTTCCTGACACCTCGTCCTATAACCCTCACGAAGGCAGATGGGGGTAAGACAGAGCATCACATCACACCCACCTCTGGCTGGGATCTCACAAGCCACAGTCAGGAGGGACAGGTTCTCTGAGCAAGCAAAAGTTAAGACGCGAGCCTGGATCCAGAGTCAGCCCCCTCATGTCTAGCTGAATTGCTTCATGGGGCAGAGGTGTGACTGGACTCATTTGGCTCCGAGCAGTCAGCCAGGCAGGTGCTACTCCACAGCCCTCTCCAAAGGCGGGAAGGTCAAACAGGTGAGCTCAGAGACCTGTAGGGTACCAGGAGCCACTGGGCACTGCAGGCTGCTATTTACTGGTGGGCTTCCTGGATGATGTGCCCTGCCTCCCTCCATCCCCCAGCCAGAACAAGAAGGCAGCTTGACTGACCACTCTTCCGTTCCCAGAGGTCCTGGCCCAGGAGCGTCTGGTCCCTTGAAACCTAGCCTGGCTATTGGCCTTGAGGGCAGAGTTCCTGGGCAGTGGAGCAGGTCTCAAACTTTTAACAGTACACTTTATGAATTTCCACAGTCCTTGATCCTCAAACGCTGCGATTTCTCCCCGTGGATCGGGGAGAAACTCCCTTGACGTTCCTTGGGGACAAGTCTCTCCTGGCCCCTGCCAACCCATGCAAGCCTACTGTCCCCAACCACTTTTCCCTCGCCAGCCCCTTCTCACGGTCCTCAGGGGAAGGATGAAAGATGGAGGACCTAGCTAAAACCTCAAGGGTGGCCACTGAGGAAAGCCACATGGAGAACAGAACGCCGGGCAAGAGTCGCGAGATCACAGAGGTGCGGACGGTGAGGGGAGGATCAAGCGCCGCGCCGGATTCCAGGTCCAGGTCCCAGGCCCAGAAAGCCCCGAAAACACAGGCAGGCGTGGAGACCGAGACGGTGAAGAAGATGCCCTGGACACCTGACGCTTTCGCTACCACCCCCAAGCCCCGGCCGCCCGCCCGCCGTCCATAGCGGGACAGCTGTGTGCTGGCGGAGCGTGAACGCGCGTCTCGGGGGAAGGCGAAGGGCGGGGCTGAGCGCGCGCACAGCTTTGTTCGGGAAGCTTTGGGTGCCACGCGCCAGGCGTACGCTTTCTCTAGGGGGCCGGGCGTGGGGCCGCGCCCGCCGTGATTGGCCAAACGGGCGGCCCCGTATTGGCTGGGAGCCCAGCCCCCGCCTCCCCGCGCCCCATGGGGCAGGCCCTCGCACAGGCGGCGCCACGCTTGCTGCCCCCCGGGGGGTCGCTGCGCCACGCCTACTGTCCCCAGGCGTGATCCGAGCGTAGTGAGGGCGGGAGGCGCTTGGGATTTGCGGGCTGCGCGTGGGGGTTCGGGTGAAAGTTCGGAAGGATACGCTCCAGACTTGGTGATGGGGAACTTGTGGACGGCAGGCAGGTTCCCACGCCAGAACCTGTTTACCACGCGATGGGGGCCCGTGCTAGGCACCTGCTGGGAGCAGGGGGCCACATCGCCACCCTGCGGGGGTGGGGTGCGGAGGAATCTGAGCGGGGAGGGGGGCGTGCGCAAGCCGTGCGATTCGCAACAAGTGTACGAAGGGGGAGGGCGAGGCAGAGGAAGGAGGGAGCGAGAAAGGAGGCGGCGGCGGGGCGGAGGGTTATCTATACATTTAAAAACGCACAGCCTGCTCTGCGCAGGGCAAGACCTGGGAGGTCCAGCCGCACGCGCGGGACACGAGCGCCCCACGCTTCTCGGCGAGCAAGGCTCAGCACCTCTCGGTCCCCGGCGCCGCGCCATCCCTGGGCTCTAGACGCCCCGGTGAGCCGCTTGGCGGTGCAGGGATAGCGACTCCTTTTGGGCGCGGCTCTGTCCTACCGACTGGAGGTCCTTAGCGCGCACTTTCTTGCAGTGCGTCAGGACTAGAGCACAAGCCCGGCGGGGTGGATGCGGGCGAGATGGACGTCGGCTCCCTGCCCGGACTTGTGCTGCCCTCGCCTGGTGTCCTTGGTGGCTGCGCTGCCCGGCGGAGACCCGCGTCCCCAGAGCTGCTGCGCTGCAGCCGGCGGCGGAGGCCCGGCGCGGCTGAGACCGGGGGCGGCGAGGCGGCGGTGGCGCGGCGCAACGAGCGGGAGCGCAACCGCGTGAAGCTGGTGAACTTGGGCTTTCAGGCGCTGCGGCAGCACGTGCCGCAGGGCGGCGCCAGCAAGAAGCTGAGCAAGGTGGAGACGCTGCGCTCGGCGGCCGAGTACATCCGCGCGCTGCAGCGCCTGCTCGCAGAGCACGACGCCGTGTGCGCCGCCCTGGCCGGGGGACTGCTGACGCCGGCCGCGGGTGGGCCGCCCGCGACCCCTCCGAGCGCCGCCTCGCCCTCCTGCACCTCTTCGTCCCCGGGCCGCGGGGAAAGCTCGGAGCCCGGCTCCCCGCGCTCCGCCTACTCGTCGGAAGACAGCGGCTGCGAGGGCGAGCTGAGCTCCGCGGAGCGCGAGCTGCTCGACTTCTCCAGCTGGCTGGGGGGCTACTGAGCTGCGGGCCCCCAAGGTAACCCCCGGGCCGGAGGGGAAGCGGGGCACGGTGGGCGGCCCTGGTGGGTCGGAGACCCGGCGGAGGGACTGCCCGGCGGTAGCTTCGGTTTCGCTCGTCCTTCTACCCCCAACCTTTTTCAAGCCTGTGCAAGAACGGCGTTTGTTTGCTCGGGATTGCAAAACTTCCTTTCCCTGCCCCGCCGCCAGTGGGGGAGGGAAGGGGAGCGGCCCTCGCGCCGCTTAGGTACCCAGTGTTGGCGGTCCGGGCAGAGCTGGGTGCTGGAGGCAGGGTGACTTTGCATTGCAAATCGCCTCCCGGGCCGGGGTGCAGGAATGAATGGGCGGGAGCAAAGCCCTGAGTCACCTTGGCCCGACCCGGCCCCGCTGGGCTCGGCGTGTGCCCTGCCCCCGCTCCGCCCGGTCCGCCGCGGGCCGAGACCGGGTACCCGGGGACTCAAGACTCCAAACTCAGCTTAGCGAACGAAACTGCTACCTGTGCTTTGGGAGCCAGGGGCGAAGGCAAGCAGAGGCCGGCCCGAGGCCAGCTCGGTAACCTATTTTTGTCTCCGGTGTTGCAGGCCCGGACGCCCGGCTTGAAAGCCTGTCAGTTGAAACCCACCAGGGGGACCCGTCCGTGCTGTCTTCCCACCAAGCCCAAGCTGAAGACCCTGCCAGTGCGGCCCAGTCTCATCTAGCCCGACAAGTACCATGTGGACCCGGCCCCAGTGGACGCCAACACCTCGAGACTTCTAGAGGAGAGAATTTGCACACGGAGAATGTAGCGCACAGGGGATCTCTTTCTCTCGCATTGTCTTGAACTGCTGGAGGGACTTTGCTGCAAATATGAAGACTTATTTTTGTACAAAGTAGCTTTAGGCTTGGAGCACAATAAAGGTTGTCTGTTTTTCTTCACCTCCACTACCTGGAATTTTCCAGCTTGTCGGAGGCGTGGACCCAGCAGCTCCCGAGGGTGGGTACCTGCTGAGAGCATCCTTCTCTGAGGCTCAAGCCTGAGGGTCTTGCTTGGGCAGCACTGCTCAGGTGACCCATGGGGACACTTGTTTTAGCAAAAGTGAACTTTATGAACGGGTTGATTGTGTTTCTCAGTGGCATTTGACATTTCTGTCTCCGGAGATTCTGCCCCATTTCCCTGGCCTGTGGCTCATACTCTCCTGTGGTCACTTCTCTGTGGACCTCCTCGTGTCTTCTAGGGTGGGCAGACAGTTGTGAGATCTGAGTCTGGCCACGCCATCACTGATAGATGCCAAAGCGATTCAGATGCCATGTGGGGCTGCTTTCCAGTTAAAACCCAGAAGTCCGAGGCCATTGCCAGGCACAGGGGACCAGAAGTGTTTGGGCCACGCCTGAGGTTGCCTGACCTGTGAGCACTGCTCACCTTCGTGTGGCTGCTGACCTAGACTGTGGCTGCTCATAACCAGCTGGGTATTCCAGGGCGAGTCACTAAACCTGCATATGACATACACCCCAGTCTATCTTACAGGCTTGGAGAATTTGGGAGTGGCTGTTGGTGAGCTTGCAGCCTGTGTGTGTGTGTTGGCCTGTGCCAGCTGCAGAGGCTGGGTGGCTTTGGTGAGGTCCCACGTATCTCTTTACCCAAATTGTGAGATCCTCCCTTAAAAAGGAAGGTCGGAACATTTTTCATGAATCTCGACCTGTGCCACTCTTGAACACCTCAGCCCAGAAAACCATGGCCAGATATTGCAGAGCTCCACTTTGACCCTGGGCCTCAGATGATTTCAAGTCTCCCTGTGCCCCCAACTCCCCCTTGCTGCAAAGCTGTAGGAGGGGCTGAAGATCTTCAGGCTGCTCTGGGATACTGCACCCTTCAGGAGGGAATGGTTGGAGCACAGTTTTTGGAGCCCTAGGAGACGAAAGGTTGGTCATATCACAAGCAGGTATAATTATGGCAGCATTATACGTGGGCTTCTGGGATGCATTATGGCTGGTAAGGTCTTTCACTGGAGGAACAGAAGGCCTCAGATTACCTGTCCAACCAGAGTTAATGTTGAATCTGTAGATAAGGTCGAGGGTCAGGTAATCTAATGAGGATCAAGCTCAGCTAGGGTAAGTAGCCAGCTGAGCATAGGGCTGCAGGGGTGAGCGAACCTTTTCCTGCAGGACAGCATGGCCACATAGTAGGGACCAACCTCACAGCCTTCTTTTGGAGTTCATTCTTAGGCACCGGCCACTGGATCCAAGATCTGAGACCCTCCTGTGATTCTTCACCTGGACTCCCTGGAGAGACCTCCAGCCTCATAGGATGATGTTGCTGGCAGGGAGGGGAGGGATGGACCACACCCTCCAGCACTATTACTGTTGCTTACACACAGTCAACAGAACCTTGAAAGTGTCAGTCCCAGTAGTGCTACCATTGGTGCCCCCCCCTTTTTTTTTTCTTTAAATATTAGGAACTGAATTCAGGGCTTCACACATGCTAAGTGACTACTTCACTGTTGAGCTAATACCCAGTCCTCTCTTAAATTTTTATTTTGAGACAGGGTCTCATTCAGTTGTGCAGCTTGGCCTTGAATTTCAATCCTTATTGCCTCTGCTTCCTGAGTAGCTAGCACTGTAGGTGTGAGCCCCCACGCCTGCCTCACTATGTGGTTTTGAAACAACTCAGACTTTTTATGGTTTCCCATGTCTGTGTGTACCTCTAAAGGAAACCCCAATACCATTAGCACTCCAGTGCCCTGTGCCACAACCAATGGCACAGTCCTCTTTCTGATAATCTCAAAAGATATGTACGTTTGGATTATGGACTCAGAATCCACCCTAAATCTACCCATTGAATTTGTAGCATGGGTTTCTAACATCTTGTAGGCAGTTTCTCCCAGGGTTTTTTTTTTTTTTTCTGGTGCTGGTGGTGGTGGTGCTGGAGATTCTGAATCCAGGGCCTTTACACAAAGCTATTTTTCCTATTTCCAGCCCATTTTTCAAAATTTGAGATGGGGTCTTGCTAAGTCACTCAGTTGCCTGGGGTGGACTCCAGTTCCTTCCTGCCTCAGCCTCTTAAGGCTGGGATAACCTCGCCCTTTCCTCTTTTTTGCTCTCAGCTGCTGCTGTAAGGTGAATAATTTTCTCCACCATAATGCACTGCCTTGCCATAGTTTCAAAAGGCAGCAGAGTCAGGTGATTGTGGACTTAAACCTTTGAAACTGGAGGCAAAACAAGTCTTTCCTCTGTGTAAGTTGATTGTCTCAGGTCTTCAGTCGTAACAATGTAAAGTTGACCGCTTACTCAAAAATTTGAATGTGCCGAAGTATAATGCTTTTTCTTCTATAGCCTGTCTTTTATGGTTTTTCATATTCCTGATTTAGTACCAATATAAGTAAAGAAATATTAACAATATAAGTTACAGTTGGCTCTCCATGTCCTAGGGCTCAACCAACCATGACTCAAAAATATTTTTAAAAAGATTCCATCTATACTAAACATATGCCGACTACTTTTGTCATTATTTCCTAAATAGAGCATGTCATTTGGATTGTATGAGGTATTGTAAGTAATGTGGAGAGGATTGGATAGGAGGATATATAGGAGGGTGTACAGGTAGGAGGATGTGTATAGAGTCTATGCAAATGTGTCATTTTACATAAGGGACATGAGCATTTATGGATTTTGGTGGCAGGTCAGGGTTTCCTGGAACCAGTCTTTGCAAATACCAAGGGATGCCTTCATTAGCATGAATTCTGCCATTCCTCTTTATGTCATTTAATACCAATTTTAAATGCAAACACAAGAGCATTGAGCTTGAGTGCACAGGCACTGAAAAGGCACCATTCATGTGTCGCAGCTTGCACATGCACATTTGATCCATTGTTCCCAGAATGGTAGAGATGGTAAACAGATGAAGTCAGTGGTTTTCACTTTGGTCCTTAGTCCAGTCGGCCAACAGTCCGTACCCCCACTAACTGATGGGCAGGAAAGTTTGGGAGAGTGGGTGACCACCACTCTCCTCCTGTACTATGTGTTCAGCGTAAATGGTTGGCTAGTGCTGGGGAGCACTCCTCCCTGTGAAACGGACACATTGAACCCCTCTGTCCTTCATGCTTGTAGGGAACCATTGTCTCCTCCTACTTTTTGTTTGTTTGTTTTTTGGTAATGGGGATCAAGCCTATGGCCTCTATATTTAGCTACATTCCTAGCCCATTTTTATTTTTTATTTTGAGACAGGGTCTTGCTAAATTGCTAAGTTGACTAGGCTGTGCTAGAACCTGTGATCGTCCATCCTCAGCCTTCCAGGAGGTGCTGAGTTTACAGGCTTGCACCACAGAGCCCACCTTCCTCCTTCATTTGAAGCACCTTCTGGTTTGAACAAAAATGTTGTCCCTGGGCACACTGCTAGATCAGCTTATAGAAAACCTGCCAGCCTTAAACTAATAAGGGTGCATTATGCGTGATCTCCTTGCTCATCCACTAATGCCTGTCCCACCCAGACGCAGCTGAATAGTCAGACAATGACCCCGCCCCCAGACCAGAGCCAGCATGCTCCACTCTAAAACACATTGGCAGGCGGAATTGCTGTGAATGGGATCACTGGGGTCTGGGTTTTCCTCCCCCCACCCCAGGCGACCTTCATACATTTCTGATTGTCTTAGAGTCCTTGGCAGCACTGCTGTGTCCAATTGTCCTGAGAGATCATGGGGTGGTGGTACCCCATCTGGTGGGATGAGAGGGAGGTGGTCCACTGGGTCTCCTCTCAACCTTTCCCTAGCAGCAAGAGTTGCAAGGGGTAGGCGCTGGAGGAAGGATGGCTCCTAGAACTTCTGGGTCCACGGGCACAGCCAACCCCAGTGTTTGGTTCCTTGAAGTTGAGGGGTGGCAGGGCTGTGGCTTCTGTATGGCAGTCTTGACCTCCTGGGGATATGAGGAACAGTCTAGGTCCACCCAGAGCTCGGAGATGAGAAGGACCTCAATGTCAGGGGTTAGGGAGCTAGGAGGGCAAGTAGCTGGAGACTAGGGCCTACTTCCAGGGAGGGTCCAATAAAGCACAAAGCTCCGCGCTCCCTAGGCAGGCTGTTCACTCTCCCAGCCTAACTATTAGGCCAGGCCTGCTTGAGGCCCACGACTTTCTGGAGGTAAGGGGGTTAATAGTGAGCCATGGCGGTGGGAAGCCTGAAGCCCTCTCCCCCCACCTCTTCTGGGCTTGCCTGGAGGGATCATTGCTGCCTTCTGCTGCAACAATTTCATGTCAGCAGGTCAGTGAGGAGCCAGGTCCTGGATCCTCCCAGTTGTCAGTGGGTTGGATTGAGGTGTGGGTAAATGTGCTGGGGAGGAACAAGGAGTAGGAGGGACAGAGGGTTGGTGGGCTCTGGGGAGGAGCTCCCTGAGAGCAGGACTGGAGGACAAGGGCCCAGCTCTGAGCACCAGGTACATTGGTCCCTCCCCAGCATCTCCTTGGTGGCACCTGGAGGAGAGGAGAAGGAAAGATGGACTGGAGGAGGGCCGGGAGCAGTACAGGCCCAGCCTTGAGTGAGTCTGACCCCTTCCCACCTCCTACCCGACCCCAGGCCCCATGGACTCCTTCTAGCCCCCCTCCCAGCTACTGGCTATGCTTAATGGAGTGAACTAATCAGCCTGAGGCCCCGAATGCCACAGGGAACTCCCACCAACCTGTTGACCCTGCAGGGCCCCCTGCTGAGGTTAGGGTCCAGGCCTTCCCTCAAATATTGCAATAGGCCACTGTCACCATCTGCCTAAGTGCCCCCGCAGAGGTGCAGTCCCAGCCAAAGGCCGACAGGGCCTTCCTGGGTGTTGTCAACTCCCCTTGAGTGGCCCCTGCCCAAGGCCACTCACCAGCGGAGAGAAAAGTGGCAGCTTCTCACTCTGTTGTCCTCCAGCCCTTGCCAGGTAGGGCTACCATGCTTCCAGGTCTGGTCACCTTCAAGGGACCAGGAAGGACTTTGGGGGCTCCTGGTCGGATGCTGCTTGCCTGCACCTAAGGGACCTTTTCTCCACAGGAGATGTGGTCAGGAGTTGAAGGCTCCATTTAATAACACCCTGAGGGGCTTCTGCGGAGCCGCAGAAAGACCTTGGGGGTCTGACAGCTGGGAAGCAGTGTGAGTCGTGCAGGCCGTGTAATAGAGTGCCACAGGCAGGGGACGGGAGATGGGGGGGTGAGTGGGGCGGGGGGGTGGGGAGTGGAAGAGACATTTAACTTCTCACGTCCTGGAGGCTCAAAGTCTTGAGATGCAGGTGTTGAAGGGCTGGCCCTTTCTGAAGCCGCTCTCCTTGGCTCACGGATGGCGTCTTTTCTCTCTGTCCCCACATGGTCTTCCTATGTGTCTGTCCCGACTTCTTATAAGAACCCCAGTCATACAGGCTAACCTGTCAACTCTAGTAATCCCAATTTACCTTAATAGCCTCTTTAAAGGCCCTGTCTCCAAGTGCAGTCACATTCTGAGAGTCTGAGGCTTAGGGCTTCAGTCTGCGAGTTGGGGTGGGGTCATACAAGTCTAAGCATGACAACTAGGAACAGGGGCTTCCCGGGAATTCGGGCGGGGGTCACTTCTTTCCCTTCTCTGCACCACAGCCTCATCCTCCTGGGTTCAGCTCTGTGTAAAGAGTAATCAGCTCCCCCTGTGGCCTTGGATGAGATGCCTGTCTCGGTCCTAGAATGCTGAGATCTCTGTTGCGCACGACAGACCTTCCTGGACAAATTACCTGAAGTCTGTAGCCAAGGTCCCAACCTGGGGAGGAGGAGCACAGGAGGTCAGAGGAGGCGTGGCCAGAAGGGCCCCTGACTATCTAAGTGTTCAGTTGCCACTTCCTCCTGCATGTCATGGCCCTATCTCCCTGTCCTCCAGGTAGTGGGACCCAGAGTGCTGGCTGGGATACTCTCCAGGAGATGAGGGCTGCCCTCAGCTGGGAAGGCAGCGTGAGTCCCTTTGCCCCACCCTTTCCACCTGGCATTAACCTGTTTGGGGTTCTGTTCAATCCCACCACTCTATCTGACCATTACCTGCATTGATAAATATGCAAATCTCTAAACAAAACCCAATTAGTACCCAAATGAGGACCTGGGAGCTGCTTGGGCTGGGCTAGGCTGTATCTTGGGGCCTCAAATATTTGTATATCATTTGAATGCCTTTTGTGGGCTTCCAGGTGGGGCCTTGAAAAGGGCTGGTCTCCCCTCAGACAACAGCTGTCTTGGACAGGGCTGGGGAGACCTGAGCTGTGCTTTTATTAGACCCAATTTTACCTGGTGGCCCCACAGTCTGGCCTCTCTCTATCCCGCCCTTTCCAAGCCCCAGACCCAACAGGAAGGGTGTGACAGAGCAGGGAGCTGGGACCCTTTTGTCAGCTGAGAAGGCAGAAGGCTGAAGGAGGTGGGGGAGGTCTGTGTGAGGATACTGGCTGCAGAGGAGAGGGCAGGCAGGGGTGGGTATTGGGGTCCTGTTTGGGGCTCGAGTTGGGACTCTGTGGGAGGGAGGTGGCAGCCGTGGGCCTGGAAGTGAGCACGCAGCTTTTTCAAGGGTGGGTGTGAGCATGTGGCTTAAGCCATGGGGCGTGCAGAGCTGTGCACATGGTGTAGTGCTCTTGTGCCTGGCACCTTTCCAGCCTGTCATAGAGTCCTGCACCAGAGGCTCAGTGTGTAGCCCTGTTGTACTCCCGGAGGTAATAGCCTTCTAGTCCCTGGAGGGCACTGGAGACCAGGCACTCCTCCAGCTAATTTTCTTCTGTATCCCCTGAGCCACAGTACCACTTTAGGCATGCCTGGCCATAGAAGGTGCTGTGGGACTCATCTGCTGAGTGGGCAGCCACCTTCCTATCTTTAGTGTCTGTGAGGTATGGCCCTAATGGCTCCTGCTGGGAGCCGGTCTTGGACTGGTTCCTCCTCAGTTGAGCTGGTGTATTATACCTAGTTTATAGGTCTAGAGACTGCGACCTGGACGTTTTCTGTCTGCACCCAGAGCTCCTCCCAGGGGGACAGCCTGGGCAGTGCCTTTCCCCACAGCTGGCTACCCCAGCAGTCACTTCCTGGTCCCCATTTCCCTCTGCCCTGACTTGATCCTTGTTGGCCCATGGCTAACCCAGCTGAGCCTTTAGGGCTGGGCCAGGACCCAGAATGAGTTCAGAGATTCAGTTCTCACGTCTGACTCTGTCTCCAGCCTGTGAGACCCCTGCCAACACCTCTTGTTCCCAACTCTAGTTTTTGACCACAGAGGCAGCCAGGAAGCTGAATCGGTCTTCAGCTAAGTGGGCATGGCTTGAGGTAGGGTTTGTGGACTTTCTGCCGCCGACGGGGGTGGGCTTGGGTCAACTGAGCTGTCAGGGACTGCCTCTTGGTTTTGACAGTCACTTCTCCATTTTTCTACATGGTCCTCCTTAGCCTCTGTCAGGGCCACCTTTGTGCTAACATAAATCACACTGAGCTCACCAGAGCTTCTCCACTGAGGCAGCCTCCCCGAGATGCCCCTCCCACAGCTCTGGGTATACTTTGCAGGAGGGCAAACAGGAGCGAGGCACAAGGACATCTCTCCACGTACAAGGCCAGAGGCACAGGTCTCCTCACCTTTTGCTTGCCTGTCCTTTCTGCTTTGATCTCTGCTGGACACCTGCCATGCCTCCTTCTGGAAATCTGGGGCCACTGACCAAGCAGCAGGATGATGGTTGGTCACCTGCGTAGCTGTGCAGGAGGAAGCCTGGGACTGTGGACTGGACTTAGGCTCCTGGGCCTGTAGACTGGGAGGGTCCTGTGCAGAAAGCAATGGAGATGGGTGTGTAGTGCCAGTAGAATGCAGAAGGGCAGGTTGCAGGACTATGTCAAACAGCCTGACCCCTGTTCAGTTCTCATCCCTGTGTCTGGGGCATGACTGCCACAGCCTCACCCACTTCTCTGAAGCCCTGTTCAGTTTCCTGGCTACCTGTGTGGCCAAAAACAAAAGACAGAATGAAGAGGGGTTGGCAGGGAGCTCCTAAGCTGGAGATGAAGTCAGGTATGGGAATGTCTTAGATACTTTCTCATTGCTAGCACAGAATATCTGAACATTCACAATTTTAGGGAGGAAAGACTTAGCTCACAGTTGCAGCAGGTGTCCCATAGTCCATTCAAGGGCAGTCAGCATGGTAGAGAAGCACGTGACAGAGGCTGGAGAGCTGCTCACAGCATTGCAGACAAAAATCAAGTGAGAAAAGAGTTGATCTGGGAAGACAAGGGAAGCTCCAGCGTTCCCAGAAAGAAGCTGTAACAATGTTTCTTCTTCCTTCCTTTATTTAATTCAAGCTGCCAGGTGGGACATCCACACCGAGGCTGGGCAACCCTCCCTCATGTCCTGGGCTGCAAGTCAACAACAGGTACTTGAAAGCTCTTCCTCAGGAGCCCCTCAGTCTCAACAAGGTGACATAGTCTCTCCAGGTTAAACTGAAGCATCTTCCCCTTCTAGGCAGTCCCCATCTCCCAACAGCACATGGTTCCATAGATATGCCACTACCTCCAAATATGTAAGGTTTGGGGGAACATTCTAGATCCAAACCGTAGCAGAGAATGAGGGTCTGAATTCAGCTTTGGGAGTCCTGAGCCCTGCTGTCCGTCCCTGTATCCTAGGCTCTCTAGCAAGGGATGAGCGGGCATGATCTCTCACAGAGGTACATTGGGTCAGCTCCTTTCTTCCTCTACCTGCCAGGGATGCAGAGCCAGCAGGGGCAGGTGTGGAAACCTGCAGAAAACTCCCTGCCCAGCATGAAGTCCCCTTTCTCTGGTACCTTCTAGGGTACTCTGAAGGAGTCATGGGGTCTGGGGGAGGCCAGAGGAGTGGTCCTATAATCTTTTAATTAGGATAAAAGTATCTCAAATGCAGAAGTCAAGGGTGCAGGCTAGTGGATTCTACATGTGTGTATACTTGTGCATTCCCACCCCACATCCCAAGTCACCACATCCAATTTTTCCAGACTGCCAGGCTTCTTCAAGACCTGCCTCCCCCACGCGCCCTTCCCCGACTTTCAGTCTGTCCTAACATCTGTCACTGCAGACTGGGTTTGCTCTTGGACTTCACATAAACATGACCCCATGGCATGAATCCTTATATCTGGCTTCTGTGAGCCATCTGTGCTCTCTTTACTAAGTAAATCTCATGTAGTCGGTGCACCCCGGGTGACCACAGGAGACTTACCTGGCATAGTCCTGCTGATGGGTCTGGGGTGGCCCTAAGATTTGGCTGCCATGGACGATGCTACTAGGGTTTTCTCATGTCCGTGTCTTGGGAGGAACCTAAGCTCTCTGCTGTTCTTAGGGGGAAACAGTAACTGCATTTGCATCAGGAGCAGCTGGTAAGGGCCCCATGAGCTGTGCTATGAACTGAGCTGGTGGGGAGACCCTGGCCTTGCCCTCTGGCTGTAGAGCTGAGTGCCAGGGCGATAGTCAACAGGAGCACATACTAAGAGGATGCCTGTAGATGGGTAGGCCCTTCCCACTCCTCCTGACCCAGGAAGATGGGCAGTTCTGTGTACAGAGCACCTCCAGGATGCTGGCCTCTCCTGTAATCCTTGGAGCTAGTGTCTTATTTGGGTGCAGAAGCTCCTCCCTGCTCACATTCCCTCACCTTCCAGTTGGGATGAGGCAGAATCATTAAGATGAACAGATGTTCCCCTTTCAAAGAAAGAAAAAAGAGGTCAGATTATTCCCCCAAAGTCACACACCTGGGATGGGATGAGGGGGGTCACTGAGCCTGGGCTTGCTTGGTGCAGAGACAGGAGAAGCAAGAACACATTCCCTGCATAACACCACTGCCCCCTGTTCTCATCCCCTGGTTATGTGAATCATAAGTTTCTGGTATATTGGGGATTCCTGATCTTTCTGAAACCCCTTTCCAAAACCCCCATGGCTGCTGGGAGGTACCTGATGTAAGGTTCCAGAGCTCAGTCACACATCTGAGAATAGGCCTCAGGCCACATTGCCCTGATGCAGGCATGCCATGGTGCCCTGGAGAGGGTTGGGTGCAGTCCAGGAGAACTGAAGAGAGCGGTAGGGGTGCCCAGTTAGGTAGAATAAGGACCCAGGGCTTGGATGGGATGTGAACCCAGTGCAACTCAAGCCAACAGGACAAAAGCCAGGGTGGGCCGTGGGCATCAGGCAGCAGCTCTGGACCTGGACCACCCACACAGATCCCTCTCCTTATCATGTCACAGACTCCCCCAGTCCCAGGGCAGCGGGCAGTGCTGGTTCAGGTGGAACCTGTTTTGGGCAGGGCCCTGCCTCCAGGGGCGGATTCCAGCTTGTTTCTGCTCTGCTTCATCTGACGCGGGAAACGCCTTGCTCAGCCCCAACCAGCCCTGCCCTGTGCCACAGCCCTAGGGCTTTGCTTGGGAGATACCAGGCAGTGAGTCCTGCACCCTCCCTCGTGCATGCACACACACACACACACACACACACGCACAGACACAAACATCCAGGTACATAGACACCACTGAAACCTTGCACCAGTCATACTTGAACATACATACATTCACCAGCCCTCTGGGATACACACAGACACTCTAGGAAAGACACACAGACATATCTGAATACAGAGACATACTGAAACACATATACAATCATCATATGACACATCAATGTAAGACACATGTATATAGACATGTACACATGTACACAGACACACGCATAGGCACACACAAACACATGCACTCACTCCAACCAATGAGAATGATGATTTTGAAGTGGCAGACCCCAGTGGCACACAGGCAGGTCCGTGAGGTCTCCTGTGCAGAATGTGCCCTGTGGGCGGCTCTGTTCTTCCTATGCACCCGTCTCCCTTCGGCTCTCCTTGCTGCTTTGTGCTCTTGGGCACCTATCCAAAGAATGCTCACCCTGACGCCCAGTAAGACAGACGCCCCGTCCAACACACCAAGAGCCTATACCCTGTGTTCCACCCAGCAGGGCTCAAGGCCATGACTCAGAGTCTGACTGGTATTGAGCGCATTCTGTTTGCTACTGCTATATTGTTCTCATTTCATCTTTTGCGATATCGACAGCGGATCTCTAGGGGCTTTAATTTGCACCTCTGTAATGCCTGTTAGCGTGGAGCCCCCCTGCACACCTCATCATACACATCTCCTCATTGATGGGGTATTGTTGGCTCAAGCTCTTTGTGGAGTTTTTGAAAACTTTTTTTCTTTTATTGATGCTTTCAGGGTTCTTTGTATATTCTGGATACAAGTTCCATGCCAAAGGCTGAAGGTGTAGCTCAGTGGTTAAAGGTGGGTGCCTAACAAGCTACAGGCCCTGGTACCATATTCCCCAATACCATATAAACTATATAAACTAGGTGTGGTGGTACATGCTGGTAATCCCAGCCCTAGGGAGACCAAGGCATGAGGATTGGTGTGAGTTCAAGCTCAGCCTGGGTTGCATAGCAAGTTCAGAAGCAGCTTGGACTACAAAGGGAGACTCTGTATACATACATACATACATACATACATACATACATATATATATATATATATATATATATATATATTTTCTCCTTTCAAATTTGTTCACTGTTTTTTCTCATCTTATGCTGGCTATGTCTTCCGGTAAAACATAAAGTAAGAGTGTCCAGAGAGGGTACCCCATATCTCCTTCTCTAAATTAGAGTGAGAAAAATTCAGTCTTTTGCCATTTAGTATCTTAACATTCTTTTTTGATGACTCTTATTAGATAGAATTTTTTATAGTCCTAATTTTTGTTGTTTATTTTGTTTTGTGTTTGGTGGTTCTAGAGGTTGAACCCAAGGCCTTTGCACTGAGCGACATCCCTAGGTTTTTTTAAGACTTTTTTTTTTTTTTTTTTTTTTTGAGACAGGATCTCACTAAGTTGTATGTTGCCCTGGCTGGGCTCAAACTTGCAGTTCTCTTTCCTTAGTGCCTTGATGACAGGTGTGCATTACCACTCCTTGTGGATTCCTAGTTTTCTGGGAAGTTGTGTTTTATTTTATTACAGATGAATGTTGAATTTTGTTTTGCAGGTTTTTCTTCATGTATTTTGGGCCTCTCTTGGTTGGTGCCTACAGATTCAAAATTGTTTCCCTTCTCAGAAAGAGAACTCCTGCATCCTTAAGCAGTGTCCTTTTTATCTCTCATAATCTGTAGTCTATTTTGTCTGAGATGAAGCTCCAGGTGTTTCCATGGTATATTTTTTCCAAAATTTTTATGAAGAACATGTGTTTAAAGGGAGTTTTTTTTATAAAGAGCATGTAGCTGAGTCTTGTTTGTTTATTCAATTTGGTAGCTTCTTTCTTTAATTGGCTTGTTGAAACTATCCAATGTTATTATTTGTTTGTATGTTTTGATACAAATTTCCCATCCTGCTAGTTCTTTTCTATTCATTTTACCTATTGTCTCCCTTCTGACTTTTTTAGTTACTTTTGATGATTTCATTTTAATCTCCACTATTGGCTTATCATTTATATATAAGGTAGTAGTTCAAGGTATATATTTATATAAATAATTATGCATACTTATTACTGGTATGGTTTGGATTTGGAGTGCTCCCCCAAGGCCTCATGTATTTGGACATAGTGGGATAACTGTGGAACTGTGTGCTCTTGGGAGTTGGGTTAGGGCTGGAGGGGGAAGATGCTTGGAATTAGACCTGGAGTGATTGGGTCAACTTAGGAGGCACCCAGGGAAGAGCTTCTAGGTGTGTATTTTTGACTTTTGGGCCAGAAAGTGAGGAAGGGGCATCTACCCTGGATCTGGGAGAGGGAGGAAACTGGAAGCTTGGACTAAACAAAGGAAGAGGAAACATTAGCAGAAATATTACTTTCTGTATCAGCAAGGAATAAGAAACTAAGACACAAGATTTGACCTGGACCTATTAAATAATATCAAACTACTCCATGTGTAATATAAGGAATTTATAACTGTATATTCACTTCCCTCCCTTCCTTTGTGCTATTTATACAATAAATACATACTGTATTACTGCTGATTTTCTTTAGTCATTTTTCCTTTAGAGTAGTTAATAGTAAAGAATAAAAACCTTTCCCTTAATTTGTTGATTTTCAATGCTTCGTGTAAATCTAAGTGTTTATCTGATATGTGCTCCCCTTTATTTGAGGAACATCATTTAACATCTTACAGTAAAAGTTTCATGGCACGGAACTTACCTATTTTTGTCCCAAAGACTAAACTTTTATCTTTCTTCTGGAATATAGCTTTATACTCCGTCTACTTTCAAAATTTCATTGTCTGATTCTCGAGTATCTGACTATCATAGCTGCTAGGATTTCTGACCTGATAGAGCCCAGTTCAGGATGCATAGTCACTTGATGTTCATGGTTGGGCACTGTCTTAGTCCTTTGTTGTTGTTGTTGTTGTTATAACAAACTAGATGAGACTGGGTAATTGGTAAAGAATGGGAGTTTGTTTGGTTGTGGCTCTGGAGGCAGGAAGTCTACGAGCCTAGTACCAGTGTCTTGGCATATGGTGAGGCCCTGGGTTATTGTGTTATGATATGGCCGAGGGCATCAAAGAGGAGACAGACAAGGTGCCAGCAACATTCTCACTTGCTCTTCTTGTAAAGCCGGTAATCTTATCTTGGAGGACCCCACCCTGATTGCCTTATATAACTTTAATTGCCATCCAAAGGCCCCACTTTCAAATAACTGTAACATAATGGATTTAAGGATTATTTCCAACACATGAATTTTGGAGGGTACATTCAAATTGTAGCAGGTACTCTCCCAGGCTCCAGAAACATGGCAGGAGTTTTTTTTATGGAATGATGTAGTTCTCTCCATGGCCTTGTTCCAAAACCCAAGGGGTCTAGGCCATGACCCATTATGGAACTTTCCAAAACCTCCACATATAAGGTGTCTTTCTGCATTATAGATTCCTCTGGTACCTGGGGCTTGCCAGACTAGATGGCATGCCATTATTAAAATGACCCAAGTTAATCAGCTTATAACAAGAAAAGCTTATTTTTTTGACTCAGAATTTTGGAGGTTCTAATCCATGATTGGTTGGGCTTGTTGCTTTGGGCCTTCAGTGAGGCAGCACATCATGCTAGAAGTTCATGGCAGAAAAAAAAACACTCCATTATTGGGCAGTAATAAAGATAAAGGAGTAAGAGCCCCACAGTCTCCCTTAAGGGCACACTTCCAATGACGGAAGACTTCGCACCAGGCTTCACTACAGATTTCACTACCTCCCAATAGAGCCTCTCTGGTGACCAAGACTTTAACCTTTGGGGGAATTTAAGATCCAGACTTTAGCAGGTGACAATAACTTCATGAAGTTTCAGGTCTCCAAATCTTTGCAAAATTTACCTCTCTTTCACAGTATTTGTGTGTCTTACTTAGGGCATCCAGAAGACTTGCTTCTCAAATCCAGTTAACGTAATGCCATCAATGCAATGAACTATCAAGAGAGTCTTGGATTGCTAAGAGAGTCTTCTCAGGGAGCAAGAGAATTAACATGTCCCTTGGCAAGACTGTGAATGTATGCTGTTGTCCACCTCATGTTACCAACTGCTGTTGTCCACCTCATGTTACCAACTGCTGCTTCTTAATTTCTTTCCTGAAGGCTGTGGGGGAAAATGTACTCGCAGACTCGATGTCCATACACTAGATATCAGAGCTGCCTTAATCTGATCTAATAAAGTTACCATGTCTGGCCCGGCAGCTGCATTGGGAGCTCCCACAAGGCTGCATGTGAAGTTGTATGTACTCATCCATCATGATTTGGCTAGGCTAAGGGAAGGTCAGAACACAGAAAAGAGTGGAGACAGAACAGAAATCACTTTCCCCTGCATTCTCTAGCTCTCTGAAGATGGCTTGAGTCTCTGCAATTTCCCGAAGCAGTATTTCATATTTTACATCTTAGTTGAATGTAGAGTGTATTAAGATTTGACCTGAGCGTACAACAGTGAAACCATCATCCTATCAAAAGAGTGAATATCCTCATCAGCTCCAAGACTTTCTTGTGCCTTTGGCCACACTTTCCTCTCACCTTCTGCCTTTACTAAGTATCCATTATCTTGCTTTCTGCAGCCATCAGTCAGTTTTCATTTTCTAGAATTTTCTGTAAGTGAAGCCATGCAACACATGTTCATTTTTGTCTGGCTTCTTCAATGCCATATACTTATTTTGAGATTTGTTGGTGTGATGGAAAGTGTCTATAGGTTACTCGTTTTCATTGAGAATTGCCTCAAATGGATGTATTTGGTTGTACATTGATTTGTAAAGGGTCACTTGAAGCGCTTCCACTTTGGGTTATGGGTCAATGCTGTACACATTCATGTGCATTTGTGTGGACCTGTCCTCTCACTTTTCCTGTGTAAACAACTAGGGGTAGAGTGGCTAGGTCATCGTGCAGGTGTTGTGTTAAATTTAACAAGAAACTACCACATCAGTTTTCAAAGTAGTTGTACTGTTTTTACATTGCCAGCCACAGTGCACAATCTTCATGATCTTCTCAAAATGGTATCAGGGTTTAAATAAAAATTTAACATTTTTGTTAGATGTGTGTGTATATAATTTCAATTGGCATTTTTCCCAGTGGTCAATAATGTTGAACATGTTTTCACGACTTTAATTATTACCCATATATATTATTCAGTTAAGTATAGGGAGGAGACTTTCATCTTTAGTGAATACCCAAGATCAAAGTCTTTATCAGAATACACAATTTGAAGATATACTCTCAGCTGATGTCTTGTGTTTTCATATTCTCTCTCTCTCTCTCTCTCTCTCTCTCTCTCTCTCTCTCTCTCTCTCTGTGTGTGTGTGTGTGTGTGTGTGTTTGTGTTTGTGTGTGTGGTACTGGGGATTAGACCCAGGGCCTTTGTACTTCACTATATACTTTGCCCTTTTAATTTTTTTTTTTTTTGAGGCAGAGTCTTGCTAAGTCACTAAATTGCTCAGGCTGAGCCTGAAGTTGTACTCCCCCTGCCTCTACCTCCCAGAGTGCTAGAATTATAGTCATATGCCACTGTGCTGAATGTGTGTTCACTTTTTTTCCACCTCTTTTCAAAAAAGTAGAGTTTTTATACTTACTCTTTTTTTCATGCTGTCATTTCCTTTTGGTATCTAACCCAAAGTTTTAAATATTTTCCTCCCATGTTTTCTTCTAAAAGTTTCATAACATCTTAGTTATCTTTTCATTTCTGGGACAGAATACCTGACATCCACAACTTAAGGGAGGAGAGATTCATTTTAACTCACAGTTTCAAAAAGTCTCAGTCCATTTAGGGGTAGTGAGCAAGGGTGGAAGCATATGGCAGATAACTAGTGGGAAATAAGCAATTTCCCCATGGTGAACAGGAACCAGAGCAAAAGAGGAAGGGCAGGGCAGGTGTATACCCTTCCAGCTCAAGCCCCACTGAGCTGCCCCATCTGGGTCAAACCCAGGTATCTACCCCTTCTGGGTTGAGCCCCAAGATTCTGCCCCTTCCAGCCAGGCCCCACCTCTTAACAGCATATGGAATGCGTGGATATTTTACAACATGAGATATGTGTGGCTTTGAGGGGGGACATTCCAGATCCAAATCATAACACATAGGTTTAGGTTTTCTATTGAGTCACTAACTCATTTTAAGTTCATTAACTTTTGAATATGCTGTGAAGTATAATTTTTTAGTTTGTTTTTGTTTCTTTGTGTTCGTTTTGCCTGTGGAGATCCAATTGTTGTAACACCATTGGTTGGAAAAAGACACTGTGTTGAATTATCTCTTCACCTTGGTCATGAACCACTGTCCTCGTGGGTCTATTTCTGGTGTCTTTGATCTGCCCCGTAGGTTTATTTCTCTATTGTTATGCCAACTGTTTTGATTATTGTCCACCACTGACCTGACAGAAGTTGGAGCTCAGGGGTAATGTGACTGATGGGGTTGGCAGTAAACACAGATGAGGCTTTGCATGCTGACCGACCACTTACCTGCCACCATGTAGCCCAGCTCCCAAGGTTTGCGGACCCAGGCTGCAGCTTCAGGATACGTGGTGGTGACATGTGAGTATCAAAGAGCTTGGCAGTCCCTGTTGCCTTGCAGGTTGCAGCTGATACCACCTTTCTCTTGGGTTGGTTCTGCTTGCTGCCTGTAATTTTCTTGGGAGATACTGCACTTGCCGACCATCTCCAACTTCCTGTGGTCTGCATTGTAGCTTTGGTGTCACTGTCGTCATGCATTGCTCTTTTGAGATGCCCTCGGGGAGACTCTGATCCTGGTATGCACTATCTGGCCTCCAAGGCCTTCCTTTGAAAGTTTAGTGGAAGTTTCCATAATCCTAAAACTCTTGGGTTCTGCATGTCTCAAGACCAGCGTCAAGTGCATAGTACAAAGGTCTGCTGCCAGTGTAAGCAGTGGCCAGGATCCCTTAGTTCATTGGACCGTTCATGTGGAGCTGGAGCTGAGAAATCATCCCTTTTCATGTGTGTTGTTCAGCTACATTAAGAGCAACAAGCCAACATTGTTATAGTCTTTGATTTTCCACAAATGTTCAGAAGGAGCATATACAGAGATAGTAGATTCATCATCTCTTACTAGTGGTTTATTTGAAATATCCAATGCAGAGATATGATATTTCTACCAACACTTTATACCATGGACTCATGGGCTATCAGTGCTCTCTGCACTAGTGAAAGTGGAGTCCTTAGCATACTAAAGTCTATTCATATTAAAGAATAAAACTGATAAACCTCAAAAGTAATTCAAGAAACTCATTCATAAAATTCTGTTCCTCTATCACAACTCTAGGTACAGAAATCTAGATTAATCAGAGTTCTCCAGGGGAGCAGGGCATGTATGGAAGCAGAAATCCCCACTTACCCATGGGAGATTGGCTTCAAGACCTCTAATGGTTGCCTCGGTCTTCAGACGGTAGCAACTCTAAGTGTGCTATGTTTTACCTATGCATACACATCTATGATAAGGTTTACTTCATAAATCAAGTTTAGCAAGATAGTAACAACAGTAACATGTAATAAAAGAGAACAATTATAACAATCTGCTACAATAAAAGTTATGTGAATGTGGCTTGCTTCTTTCCTAGTGTGTCTTACTGTGTTGTACTTACTTTTCTTGTGATGCTGTGAGATGAAACTTAAAGCAAACACTTGGCAGCTTCTCTCGGCAGCATGTCTGAATTGCCAGTACCACCACTCTTGTGCTATTGGGTCATTACTAAGGGAAATAAGGGTTATTTGGTCACAGACACTGTGATACTAAAGAGCTAATCTCATAACCCAGAAGGGGTAGTACTAAGTGACTAACAACAGATGGGTGGTGTATACAATGGGGATACACTGGACAAAAAGGGTGATTAACATCTGGGTGAGATGTCATGAGATTTCCTCAGGTTACCCAGGTTGGCACACAATTTAAAATTCATGAATTGTTCACTTCTGGAATTTTCTACTTAACATTTTCTGGCCACGGTTGATCTTGGGTAACTGAAACCAAGCATAAGATTGTTTGGTCTCCTTCTGCACAGGAGAGGGGGATTTGCTGGGAGGATCAGTCTATGTGGCTGTAGGAATGTGGAGGCTCCATGGCAGGCCATCTTCAAGCTGAAGAATCAAAAAAGCTGTTAGATAAGCTCAGTCCAAGTTTGAAGGTCTCAGAACCAGGGAGCTGATGGTGACTCTTAGACTAAGGCCAAAGACCAGAGAACCTGGGCCATCACTGATGCAATGGCCTGAGAACTCAGAATTCTGATGTCCAATGGCAGAGAACATAGGTCTCAGCTCTGGTCCCTCAGATAGTTGGGCACTACTGCTTGCTTGGGTGAAGACAGGTCTTTCTCAGCCACTAAATGTCATCTCCTCCAGAGACACCTCAGAGACATGGCACGAAGGAATATTTTTTCAGCTATCTAGGACCTCTTAAACCAGTCAAATTGACATCTATAATTAACCATTGAAAGACCCTATAAATTTTTTGTTAGATTTATATATGTTGCATTTGGGGGTTGCTATTGTAGATGGCATTTTGCTTGGATTTCAAACTCCAGTCGTCTATTACTGGTGTAGAGGGGGGCAGCTGTCTTTTGTATTAACACGCATCTTGCAGCCTTCCTATGATTGCTTCGTGATTCTGGCAGGATTTTTGGTTGATCTTTGGGGATTTTCTTTACCTGTATAATCATATGCACATATAAACTACCATATTCCTTTTTAATTTGTTCTCCATTTACTTTCCTTCCTTGGTGTCTTAGTTCCTCTTTTGCTGCTGGGATACATTACCCAACATCCACAACTTAAGGGAGGAGAGATTTATTTCAGCTCACAGTTGCAGAAGGTCTCAGTCTATTTATAGATGGGTGGCAATTGCGGAAGCACATGGCAGAGGTGTAGCCAGAGAGCTGTTCATGGCATGGCAGACAGGAAGCCAAGTGAGCAAGACAGGGCTGAACTTGAATGTACCTTTAAGGTCAAGCCCCAGTGCTCTGCCCCTTCTAGGTCAATCCTCAAGTATCTTTCCCTCCTGGTCAAGCCCCAGTGTTCCTCCTCTTCCAACCAGGCCCCACCTTTCAGCAGCACGTGGTTCCAGAGGTACTCCACGACATCCAGATACATGAGGCTATATTGGGGGTACAGTGTGACCTTTCAGTATGTGTATATGAAGTGAAATATCAGAGTGAAAGGCATATTTGTCCCGTCAAATAGTTTTCATTTCTTTGTGCTGGAATATTCAAAATTCTCCCTATTAGCTATTTTGAAACATACAACTAATTGTTGTCAAACATAGTTGCCCTACATGGATCTTGTCTTATTTTGTTTTAATTCATTGAAACCATTGTCTTTTCATTGAGGGATGTAACCCATTTACATTTAATGTGATTATTGGTAAGCAAGGACTGACTATTGCCATTTTGTTGTTACTTGAACATTTATAGATCTTTGTTCCTTTCTTATTCTCCTTCTGTCTTCTTTTGTGACTTGGTGATTTTCAGGGGTAGTAAGCTTTGTCCTTAAAATTTGTATATTCACGATAGGCTTTTTTTTTTGAGTGATTACCCTAAGATTTATATGAAACATCATATACAGTGTGCCTTTTTACAGTAACAACTTCATTTACACAATAAAACTACCCACTACTTTTTGCCATATTTTATGTATTTGATGGTAAGATGATCTATGGGCTTTCTTTTTTCCAGACTTTCCTAATTATTCAGCCCTGCTGGTCTCCTCAGCATTCTGGGCAGGATGAGAAAGAAGTAGCTTCTTGGGTAGCATCCCTTGGGGCCAGAGAGCTGGACGCTTGTTCTCTATACCTTTCCCTTCCCTTCCCTTGGGAGGGGACCCAGGCTCCTTGTTTCTGAACTGCTTCCTCAGGGAAAAGGTGAAGCCACTAAAGTGAAACTGTTCTTCTTACCCTCTTTGGTCCATCAACCAGATGTTTAGCTCCCACAGCGAGCCGGAACTTCTCTGCTAGAGTTAACATTCCCAGGAGAGATACTCTCACTCGTGGATAGTTGGGGGAGATGGTAGAAAACTCCTACTCTGCCATCCTGCTGACCTCACTTCTCTACTTCAGCCAACAGTCACATGGTACGATTGATCATATCGATGAAATCTGGGCAAAGGATGCACCTGCAGTTGTTGCTGACACTGCTTGTATACTCGGAGAGCTGGCGTCCTCTGCTCCAGAGAAGGAGGAGAGGGCAGGGAGAGATGGAGTGACAAGAGATGGCGAGAGAGAAAGAGGAAGAGAAAGAAGCACAAGGGAAAACAATGTCAAATCCTTTGTTTGCCTCAGCTGATGCGATCGTATTTTTGAAGTCTGTTTTGCATGGGTTATAGCCATTGTCTCTCAATACTAACTCAGCCTTACATACTAGAATAGATTCTGTTTTGTTATGGTTCATAATTCATCTTGTTCAATTCACTTGGCTAATTTTTGGAGGGTTTTCACATCCATATTTATGAGAGATACTGGTCTGTAATTTCCCCTTTTTCTGTTTTTATCTGAGTTTTTGTGTGATGTAATAGGTTCCTCACAGAATGAGTTAGAAAGTTAGTTTCCACTTTGACTTTCTGGAAGAGAGTGTAGGGAATTTGGAATCATTTTTTTCCTTAATTTTTTGATAAAGTTCACTGCTGAAACCATTTGGGCCTTGTAACTTCTTTGTAGAATAATATTTAATATTATTAAATATTAATTCAGTCTCCTTAATGGATGAAGGACTATTCAGGTTAACTATTTCTTGTCTGGAAATTTCTGCCTTTCAAGAAATTGGTCTATTTCATCTAAATTATAAAATGTGGGTATAAAGCTGTTCATAGAATTCCTTTATTAGGGTTTTTGTGTTTGCAGGATCAGTAGTGATGGTTCTCTTTCATTTCCAATATTAATTATTTGTGTCCTTTTCATTGGTTAGCCTGGCTAGATATTTATTTTATTAATATTTTCAAAGAACCAGCTTCTGATTATGTTGGTTTTTCTCTTTGTTTTCCTGTTTTCTAGTTCACTGACTTTCCTCTAATTTGTTTCTAATTGTTTTAATATTAAGATAAAAACTTTGGTTATTGGTTCTAGGTCTATCATCTCTTCTAATATATGACTTTAATAACATATGTTGCCCTTGTAAGCATTGCTTTTGCTGACTCCTATAATTTTTAGTGTATAATATTTCATTTTTATTTAGTTAAATATTTTATTTTTAATTACTTATTTTTTATTAGAATGTACTTGCAATACATATTAACTACATACAGCTTGGGAAATTGGTGCACATAATACTGTATTTTGATCATTTTTATTTCCTTTTCCTTGCCCTGGTCCTTCATCCTCTGTCCCCAGATCCTCTTTCCATTTCTGCAAAGTATGCCTCCATATTTCCTGTCTTCTTTCTTTTACTCTTCTCTTTGGGTTGTGTCATTTGTAGGAAAATGGATGCACATATGCTTAGCAAAGTAAATCAGACACAGAAGGTTAAGTATTATATGGCTTCACATGAAGAGAAACCCAAAATATAAATAATCTAAAAAGCAAAATAATAGTTAAAATATTTTTAAAATTCTCTTGAGACTTCTTTTTAAATCCACATGTTATTTAGAAGTCTAGTGTTTAATTTTCAATTTTTAGAGATTTTTCTAGGTATCTTTCTGCTATCAATTTCTAATTCAATTTTACTGTGGTCTGAGAGCAGACATCGTGTGGTTTTTGTTTTCTTTCTTTTTATAATTTTTTTTCACAGTGTGGTCATCCTCTGGATGCAATTGTGAGCTAGAGATGTGGCATGCCCTGCAGTTGGTGGATGGGGCCTTCCAGGTGCCAGCAGGACTGAGCTCAGTGGTACCGCTGTTCACATCGATTATCTCATTAGTTTTTCTTGATCTCTCACTGCTGGTGCTGAGGCCATGAAGTCTGTTAAATTTAAAATGCCCCATCAGGCCTCACATGTTCAGAGGTTGAGTGGATCACAAGAGCTCTAACTTCTGCAAGTAGATAGATCCTTTGAGATTATAATGTGATGGTGTTGTTGTGAGATAGGTAGAAAGGAGCGAACCATGGAATGCGACCTTGAAGATTATAGCTGACCCTCAGCCCCTTCTTCTCTGGCTCCCACCAGCTTTCTCTTCTTCCTGGCTGCTGGGAGGTGAACCACTTTCCTCTCTCATTCACTTCCTCTGGGAAGTTTTGAGTTGCCACAGGCCTACAAACACTGGAGCAAACTGACGATCGGCTGAAACCATAAGCCAAAGCAAATCTCTCCAAATTGTTTATCCTGGGTATTATGATGCAGTAACCCAAAGCTGTTTAACACAGTCTCCCAACTATTAATAATAAAGTGCATTTGTCTACACACTTCTCTTTACAAGTCCGAAAGCTGTTTAACACAGTTTCCCAACTATTAATAATATAGTGCATTTGTTTACACACTTCTCTTTACAAGTCTGTTTTCGGTCTTGAATTTTGATGCATTGCTGTGAGGCACGCATGTGACAGGACCGCCATGTGTTCTGATAGGCTGTCTGCCTTTTGTACTAAGACTCTTAGCATGTTATTCAGAGTTATCATAAACTTGAAATTTGAAAACTATAGTACTTGAGTCAGATCTGAGCCTGGTCCTCTATTTGCTTGGTTTATTCGAATTGTGTTGTTTTCTCTTGCCTTATGACATGTCTCATAACTTTCGTTAAAAGCTAGGCATATTGCATTGGGAAAGAGGAACTGAGGCCAGTGGCCTCCATATAAGAGTCTGTGCCAATCTGCCTGAGATTGGCAGTGGATACCGGTGCGCTGTAGATGTAGGAGCTAGAAGCTTCATGTGCCTCAATGTCCTAATCACCATATCTTTTGTTGCCTCTGGGCTTCCCTGAGCCCTGCTCAGAGGGAGCCCATGCTGTAAGGCTCTCATCTGTTTTCTTCCATCCCTCTGAAGGAGCCTGCTGGTGTAGAAGAAGGCGTGTGAATGGGAAGATTCCCCCATCTTTTGATTATACCCCAATGTTTTAGCAAGCAGCTAGCTCCCCTTGGGCTGTGACCTTCACAAACATTTTCCAGTGGCCTACTTTTTCTCCTTTAGGGGATACTGGAGGGCTGGAGAAGTTGGAGCTGGAAAGCCCTTCCCCCAAGAAGAAAGGGTTCTGTGAAGTTGTGCCCTTGAGAGAGGGCTTTTGTTACAGGGGAGCCTCGGGGCCTGTTTCTCTATGATTAGCTTTGCCCCTACTCATCAGAGTCACTCTGGTGTTGGTAGATGGCTGTGGTCCTGGGATGTGAGTGTCCTCAAAGCATGGACCCCTGAGACTGCACTCCTAGGGTATCCTTACTCTCAGCATAACTAGACTCTAGCCATTGGCAGAATTACCCCTCGATGTCACCACCAGCTTTGGTTACAGTAGCTTCTATTCCAGGTAAGCAGAGCTTGGCCACAGCTTTCTCGGTTCACTTGTCTCCCTGATTCCAGGGGAATGATCACCCTCAACTGCAGCTCTTTAGTGGGTTTGAGAAGGATCAGTGATTTTCAGATTGCATAGGTTTGCCTTGAGGAAGGGCAGGAGTTCTTTATGTGTTGGAACTGAAAACAAAATCCTATCTTTCTTTTTCTTCAAATATTTTCATTTGTCCTCCATCTTCCTCTCCTTTGGATACTCCAATTACATGAGCATTTGGCCACTGGAAGTTGCTCTAAAGCTTCCTGAAACTTCAGAATTCTTTATTTCTGTTTAATTTTGAATATGTTCCACTGGTGTCTTCAGTAATCACATCCGGTATATTTTTCCTCTCAGACATTGTCATGCTGATACCTACAAGTTCAATCTGATTCATTCTTATACTTTCCACGTCTCTGTTCAGCTCATTACATACACAAATGCAGTTGCAACAACTGTCGTAACATCCTCCTCTGCTGACTCTGGGTCTCTGTCTGTCCTGAGATGGTTCCCGTGGGCTGACTTTTCTCCTCATCGTGGGTTGTGTTTTCCTGCTTCTTTGCAGGCCCTTCGCTTTTCACTGGGTGCAGATATTGTGAATATTGCTGTGTCAGATGGTGGATTTTTTTTTTTTTTTTTTTTTGCAATCTTGTGAACACAGTTGCACTCAGTTCTGAGATGCCGTTAAGATGTTTTGGAACCGTTTGTTCCTTTCACACCTTCCTTTCATGATTTATCAAGTAAGCTTTGCTCCATCCAGGACTAATTATTCCACACTTCTGGGCAAGACCTTGCTGTCAGTGCTTTCTCCTGCGCCCTTTGAATCATGAGGTTTTTCTAGTCTGGCTGGTAGGAACTGGTGTTGTTCCAGCCTAACATGGATACCTGGTCTCACAGCCTCTGACTCTTCAGATGGCTTTGTCATGGGGTTGAGTCTCTCTGAGGTATCCTCTGCTGCTCTTATCCTGCTGAATATTTGAGGGGATCCTCTGTCAAACTCTGGAATTTACCTTCTCTTTCCTCGATCCTGAAAACGTTAGGCACCTTGGTCTCCCCCGGCCTCTAGCTCTGTCTTCTTAATTCAAGGCTTCCCTAGAACTGTGCATTTGCTGAGCCTCAAAACTGTCTCGGGGGCAGTGAGCTGAGCAATTGTAGAGCTCAGCCTGTTTCTTTTTCCATCTTTGGAGGCCATTGTTCTTTTCCTAATGTCCAGCGTCTTAAAAATAGCAGTTTGATATATTTTGTTTAATCATTTTATTAATAATTTAAGTGAAAAGAACTAGAAAAAAAGAATCTAGTTCTGGCTGTTCTGTCCTCAGCAGAGCAGAAGGAAGGCCTTGGGGAATGGTGTTGAGTCTGATTTCCCCTCATAGCTTGGGGTGGGGGGGGGTCCAGGGATCTCTAATCTCTACCTGCTCTTTTCTGCGACAAAGGGTCTCAGTGCAAGGGTCAGGGACCTTGTGTGCTGTGGTTGGGAGATGGTTGGGTATGTCCCCAAAAGGTTCATGTATTGGAGGCTTGGTCCTCAGTGTGTTAGTGTGATGGGTGGCAAGATATTTAAAAGGAGAGGCAGCCTAGTAGGTGGTGATTGGGTCACTGGAGGCATCACCTCCAGAGGGATTAATGTAGTTTTTATGGGACCCCAGTTGGTTTCTGAGAGACAGTGTTATTAGAAATGAGCCAGCCTGTCCCCTCCCTGATATCTGGCTTCCTGTCTCACCATGTGACCTTTCCTTCCCATGGACACTTCCACCACCTTGCCATCACTGTGTGGACGGAGCTTCAGTCGAGGCTGAGTCATTGTGGCCACTGAATCTTGGACTTTTGCCCTCTAGACCTAGTCACTGAATTAGCTATTTTTTATGAGCTTCCCAGACTTGGCTAGTTTGTTATAGCAATTGAAAACAGCCTAATCCATATGGAGAATTATCTGCTAAGTACTAAGGGGATACTTAGGGCCCATTTTGATCACTCATGCAGGAGCTGGAGGCATGACCCTGGTGGGTCTGTGGGCACAGTAGCCCAGGCCAGGGTGTTAGTTATTCCCTCTTCCCTTTACTGTTCTCCAGTGATGGTCACAAAGTCATTCAAGTTTCTTGTTTTCAGTGCAGTACAAGCTCTGATGCAACAGCCCTGCAAAGAATGAGGTGTCCCTTGTCCCCCATTGTGCTTGTTTGACCCAGTTGCAGACTACCCTTGGAGTTGTGAAGATGTGCTGTGTGCCTCTGGATTTGTGAGGATGTGCTGCTTATGCACTTGGTATTGTATCACCTGGCATCACCTTCCATGGAAGGCTCTGGCCCTGAGAACTCGCTCGGGTCTGGAAATGAGCAAAGGATCACAGTTGTATCTGAGAAGATGACCTCATTCTCAGTCCCACTGTCTCCATCTCTTACGTGCATGTACTGAGTGATCCCTGGCTGGCTGCCCACCTGTCTTTCTACAGAGTTCTTTGCACTGTGAGATTCTCACTGATCCTGGAGGGTCACACCCCTCTGCCAGTTGTGCTCTGCTTCAGCAGGAGATTTGCTAGTTCTGTGTGCCATAGCAAAGCACCACAGACTAAGCGACTTGAATAGCAGACAGTCACTTTCACTGGCTCATGTCTTAGAAGCAACACTGGCTCCTCCTGTGGTCAGTCTCCTTGACTTGCAGATGGCATCTTCCCCCTGCCTCCTTGCGTGGCTGTCCCTGTGTGCCTGTGTCCTGACCACCTCCTCTTACAAAGATCCTAGTCATGTGGATTGGGACCCCCTCCCCTCCAAGGACCTCATTTTACCTTATTATCTCTTTAAAGGCCCCATCTCCAAATTCGGAGGTCCTGCAGTCGGAACTTCAGCATCTGAGTTTGGAAACCACAGTTCAGCAGTCACCTTACATACTGTGGTGCTTGTGCGAGCTTGCTTCAGGCAGATGTGGCTGCCTCTGTCCCGTGCACCTCTAGGTTTCTTTCTTCCCATTGTGCCAGGGAGCCCAGTTCTGCAAAAGCCCTGCTCAGCCCCACGGCCCTATGCTGCAGAAGACTGCCATCACCCAGCACCTTGGGGATACTAGTGCCCTCATCAACTCCTCAAAGAGCCTCTGTGGGCATTCCCAAGGCCTTCCCAGGGAGAGTGGCTGAAGAGTTTTCTCTCATGACGTTCTGATTCATGCTGCGAGGTCCCTTCTCTGAACTCTTGTCCTCTCTTGTGAACTGCCTTGCCACTCTGGCCTCAGCCCTTCCTTGTCTATTATGGGCTATCAGTCTTCCTGTCCTCCAGGAGGTAGCCCCACAGCAAAATAGCCTTTGCCTGCCGCTGTGGTTTGGATCTGGAGTGTCCCCCAAAAGCTTCATGTCTTTGGATGTAGTAGGATTAACTGTGGAACTGTGTGTTACTGGGAGGTAGGACCTGGCTGAAAGGGGGGTGGTGTTTGGAGTCTGACCTGCAGGGTTTGTGTCAGATGGTTGAGATTGGGGTGGGAGGTGCCCAGATCAGAGTTAACAGGTGTGTGCTGTTGACTTGTGGACCCAGAAGTGAGGGATGCGTTCTACATCTGACCCGCGTTGTCCTCCTGCAGGACCTCAGCAGGCCTTAGCAGGAGCTGCCCACCCCACAGCCCACTAGCTGCAGGTTCCTTGCCCTGTTCTCAAGTGACAGGGACATGGTGCCAGGTGGGTCCATCCCAGGCAAGCCAAGGTAGAGCAGCAACTGCATAGGTGAAGCCCACCAGGGTCTCCCCCCACCCCACCTGCCCTGATACCCAGGAGCTTGATGTGGCTGTTGGGGTATGTAACCCTAGATCCCACTCTTGAGTGGGATTCCCAGCATTATGTCTCATACCAGCGTCTTACGCTTATGCCTTCAGAGTAGAGGCTATGAATGGGGATTCTCAGGCCCGGGGTTTGTAGATAAAGGTGCCCTCAGGAGAAAGGGATCCTGAGAGAGCACCAAAGCAGCAGGTCCTCAGGAGTGCCAGCCAGGACATAGATTATAAAAAAGCAGTTGCTCCAGAACTCAGGCTTTACCTGAGCGGCCGGCTAAGGGCTGCTCATGGGCGTGGCTACACCCTTGCGTTTGCCTGTGAACAAGCTGCTGCAGCGAGGTAGCTCTGAGTAAATAGCAGCTGACTGTAGTGGTTAGGGATGGATGAGTGGGATGCTATAGGAACCAGAAGAGTTGGAGTACAGGAGCCAGGAGGGCTCAGGGTATAGGAACTGCCCCGGGTTATAGGGACCCGGTGGGCCCTGGGTATAGGGACCTGGCAGGTACAGGGTCTTGGTAGGGCTTAGGATGTGGGGAATTGGTAGGGCACCTAGAGCACTCCCCACTGCACGCAGCTCCAGCGACTTCTCTCCTTGTCATATGCCCTGACTTTGAGGAACTGTGAAGCTTCCAAGGCCAGGCCCCTAGAAACCTGTGCCATGCCTAGTTTGGGTCCTGACTGGACAAGCTGCTCTTCCCTGGGAGGTACCTCATAGAAGTCAGCCCTTGTTTAGGGGCCTTGAAGCCCCTCCTGAGCATGGGTGCTAGAGTGCTGGGCGCAACTACTTGGCTCTCCTGGCCACAGCAGGTGGGTGCACATGGGCGTGTCCACACCTCTGTGGCTTCCGTCCCGGCAAGTAACTGCGGCACACTCATTGCCCGAGGTGATGTTTGTCTGAACCTGCCGGCCTGGCTGGACGCTGCTGAGGACGTGTGCGCAGGTGTCTGTGGGGTTGTTGCTGCCTGCAGGCGTCTGCCACAGGAGTGGCCAGGCGTTGCTGGGTCCCCGAAGGTGTGGCTGTGGGTGTGGGTGCAGATGCGTGTGGTTGCGAGAGGGCTGGGCACATGTCTCTTTGTGCTTGCGCATACCTGTGTGTGGCTGTGTGCCCATCTGTGGCCGTGTGCCCATGTGTGGCCAAGCGTGGCTGTGAATGCCCGTGTGCCCCTGTGTTTATCCGGTACAGAGAGCCCATCCCAAGGATGGGCAGTGTCTGGTTCTGCCTCCTTGTGGGTCACTGGGGGTAACAGGATGGGGACAATTGGGGGAAGTGAAGGACAGAAGAGAGGGGCACCCAAGATCTCCTTCCCACTCTAGGGGACCCTGCAGCCAGTCTGACAGCCACACAAGCACCTGGTCCATCCTCTCTCAGCCCCAGGAGGTGTTCTGGGGCCTGAGTATAGGGCCCATGTCTCTCCATGCAGCTGTCTGGCCCACAGTTGCCCCCATCAGCTTCCTCCTTTCCCTAGGTCAAGGTCCTCCCAATTTCAGGTTCTGGCCTCTGGATAGGGCATTTTGGGGTTCCCTGCCTGAAGCATTTTGCAGTCTTTCAGCTTGTCCTGTAGACACACTGTTCCCCGGCCCTCCAGGGGGTCATCCAGAAAGCTACTGCCCAACTGCATCCACCCAGTCAACTGGCCAAGCTCCTACCGCATGTGCTGTTTTAAAGCCAGGGATCAAGGACAGGCAAGGGCACTCACAGAGCTTGTGGTCTAAGGGAATGACAGACCCCAGGAGGGCAACCCCAACACGGGAAGCCTACCCAGCCCACTTGCTACCAGCTTCTGTCCTGTATCCTCAGTAAAAGCCCTGCCACTCTGACACCTGCAACCCAGCCTTACTACATGCCGTGGTCACATGACCTGGCTGTTTGGCCTGGTGCTTGAGGAACCAACAGGCTGCTCAGAACTCACTTGCCCTGGTACCCCAGATATACCCACATGATGGTGGCCTGACAAGATTCCTGCTGGTACCACATTCCCTCTTCACTTTCCTAAAGAATTCAATATGACAAATAGGCCAATGCTCATTGAACTGACTGCACATTACTTCCTCTGTGCTTCTGGGCTTGACTTGTCCCTCACTGCCCCTCTGCCGAGTGGCCTGTGTTGGAAGGGTTTGGTCTGGAGTCCTCAACTAGGGCTGGGTGGTGACCTGGTGAGGGTCCCTGGGAAAGCTTCCCTGAGGGAGTAACGCTGGATTCATGATCAGATAAGTTCAGATAAAGCTCACTTGGGCTGGCGATGCACCTGTGCAAAGGCCCTATGGCTGATCAATGCTTGGTCCCTCAGAAGATGGAAGGGGTTGGGGTTGGGAGAAACAAGTGGGCTGGTTCAGACCAGGTTCCCGGACTCTGGTGTCATTTCCATACTTTCACTGAAGACCAGCAGAAAGACCTGTTGGGGGCCTTCAAAACATATGAGAAGGAGCATGTGGACACAAATGTTTTTGCACACTGGGACTTTGGAGGGGACCATGTAGAAAATGGGGTGGAGGTGGAAGGCTGCAGAAAGACTACAGCCCAGGTCTGCGGCCATCCTGTTGGTGAGCTTGGGCCACAGTTCCACAGAGCAGCTGCCAGACAGAATGTGGGCAGCGGAGGAGGAGCTGCTAAGCGCAGTTGGGGGAGTAGTGGCGTGGCACTGTGAACTGCTTCTCAGAGGCGGTTCGGACAGAGGGCGGCTGTGGGGCTTGGGTCTGGAGCAATCGAGCTCATGCTGCTGTCCTGTCTGGGAGTGACCATAGTAGAGGGCAGCTGGCTTCTGGGGTCAGAATCCAGGGGCAAGAGAGAGGTGCAGAGTAAGCCACAGCCGGCCAGCCTGGATGTGACCGGAGCTGTGGGGAGAAGTCGTGGCCCGAGGACTCCCGCAGGAGGCGGAGATCTGTCTCCTGGGAGGCCTGGGGAGCAGCAGAAGGAGAGGAACCTAAAGAGAGGTGGGGCACCGTTGCCGGTCTGGAATCGGCCAGTCGCTAGGTGTCTTGGTAAGAGCAGGCTGGAGTTATAGGGAACCCACTGGGCTGGACTGTGACTAGCAGCAAGGGCCATGGGGAACAGGGATGGTGCACCTTTACTCTCAGGATGTTTAGGGCAAAGGAGAGAAGTGACGTGCATTGTGAGGGCAGCCAATGGTCTCCGACGTGTGGAAGATCCGAGCGTGTCCAAACAGCTTAGCAAGAACTAGCCAACAAGCCATAAAAAACCTGCTTCAATGTGTATCACTGTGTGAAAGGAGCCAGCCAGAGGTGGCGGCACTGACGGGTGCCAAGCATGTGGCCCTCGGGAAGAGGCAAAACTCTGGGAATGGTAAAACCATCAGTGGTCTCTGGGGCTGGGGAGAGCAGGGATGGACAGGTGGAAGAGGGGCCCCTGGGGCGGTGGCCTTCTTCTGTGTGACACTGCGAGGCGGGGTATAGTACATTACACGTTTGTCCAAGTCCACAAAATGTACAACACCAAGGGAGAGCCTAATAAAAACTGTGGACTTTGATTAATACAGTGCACCAACACACTTCCAAACAATGTGCTGAACACTGTAATATAGATAATTGTATTTGCTAATTAAAGTAAATGTAATAGTGTCCTGTAAAAAGTATCAGGTAGGGCTGGAGGAATAGCACAGCAGTTAAAGCACTCGCCTAGCAAGTCCAAGGCCCTGGGTTCAGTTCCCCAGCACCACATAAGCTAGGTGTGGTGGCATATGCTCCCAGCACTCGGGAGGCTGAGACAGGAGGACTGCCTCTTGGAGTTTGAGGTCAGACTCGGTCCACAGTGAGTTTAGGTCCAGCCTGGAAAAAAAAAAAAAAAGAAGAAGGAAAGAAGAGAAAAAGTATCAATGTAGATAAATGCAATGTGCTCACAATAGAATATTACTTGGCCTTAAAAAGGAAGGAAATTCTGACACATGTGACAACACGAGTGGGCCTGAGGGGATGATGCCTGGTGAGGCAAGCCAGACACAAATGGTCAAATCCTGCAGGATCCCGTCATGGGAAGCCCCTAGAGTCATCAGATCCACAGGGGCTGAAAGTAGGAGGGTGGGGCGGGGCTGAGGAATGAATTTTTAATGAGGACAGAGTTTCAATTTGGGAAAATGCAAAAGTCTCGGCTAGGGATGGTGGTGATCTCTGCTCAAAAAGGTGTCCACAATTTACCAAAAATTTAACCTAAAGTGCATCAAATTTGCTCACTTCTTATAGTTTCCTGTAAACCTATGGAAGCTCTCATTAGGGGTGGGTCACGCCAGAGTCTTGGGTTGTGGACCAGGGCCAGGCGTCCTGGAGGGAGGGACCCTGATGAAGAGGAAACCCATTCCTCGCGTCTTGGGGGCAGCCTGGGAGTCCTGGCCTGACCTATAGAGGCCAAGAGGCCTCAGCCCAGCTTCTTTGTTCTGAGTTTCACGAGGTCATGGGGCAGGACCACAGGGGGCCACGGCAGGCACAGACCGCTTTCTATTATTTCATAGGGGAAAGCACCAAGGGTCTGAATGGGGCAGGGGCGCCTTCTCCTACTCTGACACCTTGCCCAGGCTACAAGCCAGTTGGGAGAAGCTCAGTGGGGAGATTAGGACAAGGCCGCCCCCGGGATTGTCACTGCTATCTGCCCCTGGATTTGCCCCCTCTGCCCTGTTCCTTTCCTCTCCCCCCTCTCCAGGCTTCAAGGCTGATTACCCAGTTTTTACCTCTTTCCCCTTGAACATTCACACCAGCAGGAACCGTTAGTTTGCCCACCCCTGCGTCCCTCCAGCTGAGCCAGCGTCGAGCACATCTAACGGGACAGATTGAGTGCATAGGAGCAATGGAGCTGCAAAAACTGTACCTGTGGTCACCATCCACCCGCAGATCCCCACCTGGGGCCTCAGTAGCCCAAGCTGGGACCATGCAATGACTTCTCCAGCAGCCTAGAGGCCAGTGGCACAGGCTGTAGACGGAGGCACAGTGCAGTCATCAAGACACAGACGTCCACAGAGCAGTGACACAGGCCCCCACTTCTGTGCGATCCCCGCACTGTGGGACCCACTGTCAGCCTCTGTCTCTGTTTGAAGACTGAGGTGAAATTCATGTGACATGGAGTAACTATTTTAAGTGGAAAGCCAGCAACATTTAATGAATTTGGTGTGTGCAGTACCACCTCTGACTCATTCAAGAACATTTTGTCATTTCCTAGAGGATCTCTGTCCCTATCAATACCTGCTCCTCTCCCCACCGGGTCCTGTCTTGGGATTCGGCAGTTCTGGATATCACGTATCTGGAAACCTGTAGCATGTAGCCTGTGTACCTGACACTGCGCTCGAGCCTGGTGTTTGGAGGCCCATCCTGTTGTACTGTGTGTGCCAGGGCTGCTTCTTTGTTGTGGCTGAGTAATATTCCGTGGTGTGGATGTGCCCTGTTTGTTTATCTTTCTACATGTGGGTTGCTTCCACATCCCGGGACTCATGGATAATGCTGCTGTGAACTCAGGTGTGCAAAAGTGTGTCGGCCATTTTCTCTTTTTGGGGCATGTACGAACAGTGGGATTGCTGGGCATTTGAGAACGCCATGTGATAACGCCAGGCTGCTTTCCGTGAGCGCTGCACTATTATCCATTCCCACTAGCCATGTGTGAGAGAAGTTCACATGTATGCTCCTGTCGCGCTCGGGTGCACAGTGAGCAACTTGGTTCCCTCTGTTGGAGCATCTGCCACTGCCCAGCCCAGGCCTACCTTTGGGGATGAGGGGCAGATACCTTGCAGGTGGCTTCATCACAATACCCAGGGTCAGAGAGCTGGGAGAGGGGAGTTCTCTTTGTGTCTTCTGTTGCCACTAGGGCCCCAGGGCAGAGGGCAGCCCCCTGGGGGTGAAGGGGCTGCTGTGCCAAAGCCAGGCCTCCCAGGTCCCCACCCTGGCCTCAGGCAGAGGCCACCTTCTCTCCTGAGTTTAACCATTAACAGGCCGGCCTTCAGTGAGGCTGCAGACAATGGCCTGTTTGTTCGGCAGCCTGCAGAGGCCTTTGCAGGGCCCTGGCACAGTCATCAAAGCTTCGTGATTAAGTCTATTAGGGACGGGATTTGTGCAAACAAAGAGACAGGTGCAGGGGCCAAGCCAGCTGCCAGTGCTAGGGGCACTTGGCAAGGTGACCATAAACTGCCTCGGGCCACCCAGGGCTTCCCTGTCGGCAGTCCACTTGCCAAGGCCCCAACATTCATCCAGGTCCAGGAGGCCTAGGAGCTGTGTGTCCCTATGTGGGTGCTGTTCCCCATCTCTATTCCCCCCCAGGCCCACTTGGAGCCCAGCTGGATCCCATGGGTGGGCCCAGGGGGCAGGGTGGTGAATAAAGCATTTCAGCAACACTTCCTCCCCATACACCTGCTCTGCCCTTTGTGAAATAAGGAATCACAGAGGAAAGGAGTCTTTACCTCACGAGCTCTTTCAAGGGACTCAGATATCACGGGTGGCCCTTCACAGGGCTGCCCGGGCATTTCTTCTGGCCTCAGTCTCTTACCTCACCGGGACCACTTGCAGCTTTGTCCCTGCACCCAGTTCACTGCTGACTCCTCAAACCTGCAGTGTGGCCAGAGGTCAGGGGCAGCAGAGGTCACAGTCCAATCCCAGCATGACCACAGTGCTGTGGCCAGGGCTGGTACTTTTGGTTGGCAGAATAGCATCAAGGTGGCTGCCAGGGCTGGTACTTTTGGTTGGCAGAATAGCATCAAGGTGGCTGCCTGGGCCCTTGGCTGTGGGGTTTGAGGAGTGCTGAAACTTTTTGGCTGTGTTTTCCAAATGTGTTTGGATGGAGTGGTCATACTCCCTGATGAGCAGACAGCCTGGTTCTGTCCATATGGAGTCTCAGACAGAGTAGATATATGCCAGCTCATATGTGCCTTTATGTGGTTCTTAAGTGCAGGCCACCATGAGGTCCTGGCCAGGGACAGTTCAGATCTGTCCCTCTACCTGTTGGGATGTCAGGGCTGTGCTGCGTTCTCTTATGTGTAGGGACAGGCTTAGGGCCAGGTGGTAAACAACAGCAGGGGAATCCATGCTCCTTTTGTACCCTAAGTTTGGAAGTGATGTCACGGCTTCTGTCACATCCTATTCGTTAGAAGGGAACCAGTATATCCTGCTGCATTCTGGGTAGGAATATCAGTAGGGTTCTTGTAGCTGGGACCCCTGCAGGCAGAGTAAGGCTAGAGAGCATCCAGGGTAGAACCTGACCACAGAGGCTGGGGTGGAGGGTGCGAAGACAACCTCAGACTTGTTGATTCCCACCAGGGTTGCCCCAAGGGACATGGAAGTTCTGGGGCTGGAACAGGGGCTGAGTGAAGCCGGAAGTGAGTGCTGGCCATAGGGAGCCATTGTGCAGCTCTCTCCTGTTGGGGGGAGTCCTGGCATGGCTGGGATTTGATTCCTGATGAGTGGACTGTGGATAGGGAGGGAAGAGAGAAGGGTGTGGACTGAAGACAGATCCAGGCCTGTGAGCTGGGGCTGGGTGGCCTGGGGGCAGAGCCCTGCCCTGCTCTTGGCCTGGGACCATGCTTCGGAGAACCCGTGGAGCCCCTCCAGGGCTGAGAGGGCACCCATCCAGCTCTGTACTAGGAAGGAGGCTGTGCCTGGAAGGCAGAAAGGGTTCTCCAGGCTCCTTCTCCTCCTGGGGCGGGGAGGGGGGGGTGCGGTCCTGGCCTCTGCCTTCCCTCTGCTCTGCCGGGCTGGCAGCTGCTCTGCCCTGCTCAGCCCTCAGCCATCCTTCTCCTCCTCCCTGTCTCTCAGCCGCTCTTGGCCCCCTATGCGTCCCGCTGCCCTGAGGTGGTTTGGGACGCCCTGTTCTTTGGGCATGCCTGGTGCCATCCTTGCTCTCTCCCCACTTCAGTTTTGGGGACTTGCTTTTTGCCCCATGTTCTCACTGGGGCTCTGTTACTTTGCCCCTAGCCTTCCCCAGCTCGAATCTGTCCCTGTACTTGTTGGAGTGCCGGGGCTGTGCTGCCTTCTCTTACCTGCTGGTGGCTTCTGTATCCGTAGCCCTGGCCTGCTCCCAGAAGACCCTTTTTCGCCCTGGGCCCGCCACAGGCTGGCTGCAGGCCTGTCCCTCTGCCTGCTGTCTCCCTGCCCTTTGGCCTTTTCCTGACCCCCTGTCTCCCAGGAGTGGCTGCTGAGCCTTCTGCTGGAAAGAGCCAGGACCACTGAGCTGGAAGCAGGCTCAGGCCGCTTTGTTCCAGATGGACAAGCCAAGACAGCCAGCCACCTACCTCCATGTCACCAACTGGGGCAGCCCCAGGACGAGTTATTTCTAGAGTGTGGGGCTGGCCAGCCTGGGTATGACATATGAGTAGCCACCAGCTTCTTCTCAGGGCAGTTTGAAGCGGGGCAGGAAAGCGACTCTGTTTTCTGTTTGTAAGTGGCTTGCTCTCCATCCTGATTCTTCCCCATAGAACCCAGCTGATCGCCCAGGGGTGCGAAACCTTGCCACACAGAACCCGATCTGCAGGCAGGGGCATGGGAGAGACCAGGCTGAGCCTGTGCCTTTTTGGCTAAGGGCATCCATGACCTGAGAGCCAGCACAGCACCCCTATTCTCCTCCTTACCTTCATGAAGCTATTCTCAGATGTCTGGGTTCCAACTCAGCTCACCCGCCCACCTTTGCAGTCCTAAGAGTATAAAAATGTAAGTAAATGTAAGACGGCAGGTAATTCCAATAACTGGTGGTCAGAGGTCCTGGAAGCCAAATACCACCCTGGCCTTTCTTTAAGGTCTCTATGGGTCTCTTCACTGTCCCCTCCCCGGTCCAGGTGCTCCCTACCGAATTGTTTCTTAATACTTCTCTTTATCAGCCACAAAGACACTCATCCTACCCCAGGGCCCTTACATTGCTGTGTCTGGTACATGGAGGCACCTGGCACAGACTAAGGCAAAGGAGATCACAGCCCAGCACCTCTGCATGAGAATTGTTCACTTATTTACTGGTGGTTGGTCTCCTTCCCCAGAGAGTAGCTTCTGCTCTGCCCTGCGGGGCAGCCTGGCCCAGAGACAGGATGGATGGCTACAGCCCTGTCATGCTTTGAGGTCACAGGGAGCAAATCCCCTGTTGATGGACACTGTATACCACCCTGCTGTTTGCTTCCTAGTTGAGGACTTGTCTTGGGTGACAGCTGTACAGTGACATCATAACCTCATTCCAGAAACAGGTGGCATTTTCTAAGAGTGTATCCTTTTCCCACTGTGGAGTTGACACACAGATGGGCTCCATCCTCTCCCTCCCGTGGAGGTGAGTTTCCAACACTAGCTGGAAGGACACCGTAAGACTTCTAATCATGTGTGGGGAAGTGCATGCTGCGTGGGTGTCACATGGGTGAGCCCTTGATAGTAAGGGGGTTGCGAACACGGATGTCAATACATGGGGCCCTCGTGAGAGGCTGGAATCAGTATCACATTTCATCGAACCCAAGACCCTTACATTTTATTATGATTTTGCTGTGAGAGAAAAGAAACAGAAATTAAGTGATGAAATAGAGCTTTCTTATAATTCAGGTTTTTTCCGTCAGTAATGAAAGTGCTTTTCAGGGTTGACTAAATGATAAATTTTCATGTATCCCTTCTGCACAGTTGTTGAAAGGGACACAACCTTTTTTACCATCCCTATATCAGTATCTGCTTCCTCTATTCCCTTTTGTCGAAGCTGGGCTCTTCCTGGGCTCAGGACAGGGCTTGACAATGCCACATGCCCTAGAGGAGGGGTTTCCACTGCCAGCTCTGGGATGTTAACTGCTTTACCCCTGCTGGCTCTTACCAGCAGTACCAGCACGGGCCTCCAGACAGTGCACAGATTCATCGCCCTTTCCCAGATGGCCCTCAGAGGCTCAGCACTGGGAGCTGGAGGTTTCATCTCCAGAAGAGAGGGCCCAACCTCAGTGGAGCCACTGACCAGTGACAATTACAGGGAACAAAGGAGCCAAAACCAGATTTGCCTCATCCGTGACCTGTGCCCAGAATGAGTGCTGCTCCCAGAGACAGCCGCGCACCCTTTTCCTGACCTGGCCTGGCAGCCTTGAGGGATAGTCCTGGAGACAGCCTGGACCCCTGCTGCCCAGGAGGCTCTGGAAATTCTGGCAGGACCTGGACAACTTCTGCCTCAGTCTACTAGGCTAGGAAAGGTGCTGGTGCCAAGAATGGTAAAAAGTCTTCTGCTGCCTTTCTACCACACAGCCTAGAGACTGAAGTCTTGGCTATCCCAAAGCTGCCTGTCCTGTGGGCACACCCAGCCCAGTCCGTCTCAGGGCAGAGGAGAGGAGCTACATGTAGAGTTGAAGACCTGACAAGGACAGCATCCGCAAGAGGGGGGAGACAGGTGAGCCTGGAGATGAGAAGGCTGGGAAGGGGGCGGGGGGCAAGGAGGCTGAGCAGGCAGGGTGTGGGCTTGAGTGAATCACTCACTGGCCCTGAAGACAACCCGGGTCAAGTGTAGCACCGCCCCAGACGCCAATTAGCCATTCGTCACCCCCTGCCCTTGAAAACCAGGCTGCCAGAGGGAACACTCCCCTCTGCTAGGCTCGGGTAGCGGGTAGCGTACCTTCTTCCTTTCAGGAGGCTGGAACTTCTTCATTCACACCTGTCAGGGAGGCCCTCACATCTGGACCTGTCCCTGGGCCAGCCTGTCTCACTTTGGAATTCCTAGAGTCCTGGAGCTGCAGGCCCCACCCCAGTGGATTCCATTAGATGTCCCTGGACCCAGGAGCAGAATTGAGGCAGGAATTTCTTCCATGCTGAATGGACTCAGAGCAGGGGTGTGGGGCACACCCTGTATGACACTGTGGATGTTTCCATACCTAGCTCTCGGTCCCCTACAGAGTGTTGTAGGGGGAAGTGTATCCTATAACAAGTCAGAGCTAGTCCTGGCCCTGAGTTGGGCTACCTCGAGTCCTGGCCATGCACCCGGGGGCCCCAGGCTGCAAGGGCAGAGCCTGAGCCATGGGCAGCTCTCAGGAATCTCTGCTCCCTGCAGGGTCAAGGAGGCCAAGTCAGGCAGATGGCCCAAGCCTCTTCAGCCAGCCGTCTGTTCAGTGTGAAGTGAAGCAAAAGGTACGATTCGGGGGAGCGTGCCCTCTCTACCACTGATTATTTTTAGGAGGCTGAGCTGGGCACTCTATGAGTTTGAAGGAGCCAGTGGGTGGCCCTGAAAAGGTGGGGCAGGGTGGCTGGCAGCGGGGATCCTGCATGTTAAAGTCCTACCAGGAGGTGGAGGTAGTGGAAAGACCATTCCACAAGTTATTCAGTCTTGATCACAACTGGTGGTTGTGAGGAAGAGGAGTTTGTCCTTGTACCAGAGACCACTGTCCTCTCTGCCTTTGCTTTAGGACCACTGGAGAGAAGTGAGGCATTTGCCCAGGGGGAGGCCTCCTTTCTAAGAAGGACAAGAGCAGAAGCTCAGGGAGGGGCTTCTGCTGCCCTCGGGTGGGGTTGGCCTGCCCTTCTGCCGGTCTTGGCTCCCGCTTGTCTCGGCTGCCTGCCATTCCTGGGTGGGGCCTTTGATGTTCCCGACCTACAGGCGGGTGTGCCCCAGCGGCTGTTCCTGGCCATTTAAAGTGAGGCAAAGCCCTATGGCCCCTCTCAACCACCGTGAGCTAGTGTCTACCCTGGAGTGTGTCAGGACTTCCTGAGCGCTGGGCAGGCTGCAGCTTTTCGTGTTTCCAGCCTAGGGTCGAGGCCTGCTCACAGGGGAGTCTCAGGGCCAGCTCCATGCCTATGGACCAATGTCCTCCCCTTCCTGAGCCTTCGTGTCCAAGTCTGTAGGTAGCTGGGTCCATGGGTGTGTGTGGAGGTGTCTTTCTTTTTAGAGTAGATGGAAGTTTTTCCTGACCATAGTCTTATTAACTCCACTGAGTATTTGTCCTTTAGGCCAGGAATTGAAAGTACAGGGATGTGGAAGATATTGTCTAGTGAGATCATTCGGGCTTAGGATATGGGTGTGAGAGGTGGGGAATGGAATGGAGAAATACAAAGCTAGCCCGCTTAATGGGCAAGTATCCCAAAGGGCCTGTCCCTTCCAGTAGGCACATGCTCCTGGGCCTTCAGAGACCCCAGCCCACTTGGGCACTGCTTTCCCCACAGTGGTTTCAGGAAGCCAGGACTGACCCTTATCAGAGTTGCCGCCTGCCACCCCAACTGTGGCTGACCAAGAGATGGGGAGACAGCCATAAACTCCTTTGTTCCCCCGAACAAGAGAGGGAATAAAAACATAAGCTAATAAAACTCAGCCAGAATCAAAGCTGACTTATCTCTTCATTTTGCTATAAAGTCACAGAATCAAAAAGACAGGCGGCCTTTTTATGGTTCAAGGTTAGAGATCTGTGCCAGTGTGGCCCTGTGGGAGCCCTGCTGCCCAACCAGCCACACAGCCTCAGCCTTGGGCTTGAGGAGGCTGGAGGAGGTCCTCCAAAGAGTACTCCTTGGGCCGTGGGTGTGGATGCTTTCCTAGGCTCCAAGGCCACCAGGAGGACATGAACATCAATATACAAGGGCCTCCCAAGACAGGGCAAGGTTACATACATACCTTGGCCACCGCCCCAGACTATTGGTGTGGTGACAGTCCCAGGCAGAGTAACGTTCCCCATGCTGTAGGTACTCTTGGCCTGGGAGCTATACCTCTTGGTCTCTGCAGAAGACTCCTTACCCCAATTTCCTGGGGCAGTGGACCCTTCAGGAGGCAGACCCATGAGGAGGGGAGGTATCTGGCAATGTGGCCACACCTTCCCTTGGTGAACACTGCAAATCCACAGTGCAGCATGGAAGCCATGGGGTTGGAAGCGCAGAGACAGGCTTCTCTCAGGGGGTGCTTCCCTTGTTCAAGGCCCCCGGAGGACACCAGTCCATGGTGGAAAGGTTGGGACTCCCGGCACCTTGCAGCCAGGTGGATGCTCTTGAAACTTGGGGTCGATATCAGAGACACCTGTACATATCTGCACTGGTAAGGGAGCTTGCCCGTAAGGGCACACTCATTGCCGATACTCACCTGCACGCATATACTGGTGCCATGACATGCATTGTGGCCACACACCTTCCCACACTGTTTCTGTGTCAACATATGCCCCAATTTCTAATATTGAGGCCCACCCCCATTCCAGGGACCTTGGGCACAAATGTGTGTGGGCAGCTTTAGTGTGCCTCCCACACGTTTCACCTCTTCTTTACCAGTACCTGAGCCCACTCCTCTGCATGGGAGGGAAGCAGACAATGGGATTCGAGGCTTTGAGTGAAACTCTGGCCCCCAACCCAGAACGTCCTGGGCTTCAGAAGCTGGACCCTGTAGCTCTTGTCCCACACCTTTGCTGCACTGGGCTTGGGATTGGGCCAGATGTAAACTGGCGCAGAACTGCTCCTTCCATGTTTCCTAAGCCCTACCAGGGCCTGTGTCCACAGGGCTGGGTCACCGGGTGGATGCAGGTCCCAGGGAACGGGGTTCTGGCCTCAACCTCTCTTCTGGCTAGACTGTGTGTGTTTAGGTCCCCACTCAGGGAAGAGCCTGGTAGGGACCTAAGACAGACCAGGTGATAGAGGATGGCATAGTATAGAACTCAGGAGGTCATAAGTACTCCCCAGGGGTCAGAGAACAGAAGGTTAGAAAGATCCTCCACTTTAGAGTTTGTTTTCTGAGGCGGGAAGGGGGTGACCTTTCAGCTGGGCCTAGGTAATAAGAGAAATGTGGACAAGCAAACCACTCCTGACGTCCTCCAGGTGTGGTCCTGAGATACCCTTTCTGTTTTCTGTTATGTGCTACGTGACTGTTCACCTGTCCATCACTCATCCATCCATCCATCTGTCCCTCTCAATTCACCCGTCGCTCAGGGCAGATATCCATGCATTTATTTCCCTATGCTTGCACCTTCCTGTGATTTATCTATACATTTAACTATCATTTTGCTCATCTAGCCAACAAATTTCACCACTTTTATTGAGCCTATAGGTAGGACTTAAACCACAACTTCTACTAGCTTAAGAACTTTCAGAGTGTGGGTCCACATATCTCCATAGCCCGTCAGAGGTGTGCTATAGAGTAGTAGCATTCTAAGGCACTTGAATTGCCTTAGTAATTCACTTGCTTTGAAAATATTTTTCACCTTCATAAACGATTAGTTTTTGGTAGCCTATTTTTGTTTTGCACGTGGGTGGCCGTGTCTGCTCATACGCGTGCTGCTTGTGCCTTTCGAGTGCCTGAGGATGAAAAAGAGGGGCAAGCAGGTGTGGGGCACCCAGGGACGGCCAGACAGCTGCACAGGGCAAGCTGCAGGAGGTGTGTATAGTAGTCACATGGGGCAGGATGCAAGAGCTCAGGCTCTTCCCCAAAGAGCCCACCTAGGGAGCCTTCCATCCTGCCCAGTGCTCCTGAGGCCTGGCCCCTCCAAGGAAGGTGGGAAGGTTGTGGTGGACAGTGGTGTGGTGGGTGGAAAGCGTCATCGAGGTGAAGGCCAGGATTCGTATCCTTGTCAGAACTAAAGGCAGAGTGTATATTTTTTCTGTACGTGTACAAAGAAGAGGCCATGTTAGAGGCGGGGCCAGAATATGGTCTGCAAGGGGTCAGTGGTGGGAGTCACCAGGACAACTCCGCCTATACTTTGCTCTTGGAGTTCTGGCCCCAAACCTGGGGGAAAGACATCTATTTCTGTGACCACAGCATATATTCAGCCTATGGTATTTGTTCTGCAGACCAGGCCAGCAGGACACGTGGGCAGAGAGTATCTTCAGTTCTGGAAGCCACCATGGTGGCCAGCTCTGCCCCCACTGATCTCTTCTTTTGCCCTCCTACTCGTCCCCCACCCGCTGTGTGCCCTGCCCCACCCAGCTCACTGCTCCCACCCTCTTTTGCCTCTACACTCACCTCTGCTCTTTAGTAGGGGGACATTTAGTCTAGACACAACAGTCACTTTACTGCCAATTCTTGTTCAGTAGGCACTGAGGGACCACCAGGGGCTCTGGGTCACACTGGGCTGCCTGGCCACAGGAGTGGTCAGAGCAATGAGCAGTTCACATAGCTGGGATATTCATGGTGCCCTGACCATACATGTCTGAGTCGCTTGGTGCAGGGAAGTACAGAATAGACGCTTAGTAAGTGCCTATAGGAATAGGCACTGATAGCCATAGGGTCCACCCTAGCCTAGTGGCCAAGAGGTCCCATCCAGTGTTTCACTTCAGTGCATGGGGACTCAGAACCCTTACCTGGGGATCCAGGAAGGACAGCCCTCTTGCTCTGCCCTCAACATTCCTGGTGGGAGTCTCTTGGCTAGCCAAGAGCTATAGCAAGATTGTTTCTGACACAGACAGCCCCAAGCAGAGGACAAATGGCCTGACACGAGGATCTCAAGTACGGTGTGCAGAGTCCTCCAAGTATCTATCAATGTACCAAGGTGAGTGGATGTGGAAAGAGGGACCAGAAGGGTCCACAGATGTCCTAGGTCAGGTGTGAGAAGGACCCTCTCATTCCTCAGGGCTTCCCTGCTCTGGGCTTTGCTAAAAGCCCTGTCCCCTCTGTCATCATATCTGGCTCCAGGTGTGAATGCACCAGGGAGCAAGAGGCTGTGAGCTCTGCGAAGTATCCCTTGTTTTCCTTGGCTGGGCCCCTAACTGGACAAGAGCTGAGCCTTGGTGCTACTTACACCATGGCCTTTTGTGGCTGTCTGTGGCCCCCAGGTTACCTGAGCCAGATGGTGAATTGAGCCCATCAAGCGGTGCAGGCCCAGGTGACATGTTGAGAGAAAACGTAGGTATTCTATCAGGGTCTAGGCACCTGTAGGCCCAGCCTTCCCAGCCAGTGGCTACCCACAGTGCCAGATCCAGGAGGGCAATGGGACCACAGAGACCCACAACCGGGATGACTTGTCTTGCTGTCCACTCAGGACTGGGGTGATGCTGGAGGCTGGGCTGTGAATGACTGTGTGACAAATGCCTCCTACTACAATGAGCAGGACCATATCCTGCTTTATATTCTTTAGAACTCCCATGAGGACATGTCTAGGGGAGGAGGAGGTTAAGGACATAGCATCTCTGGGGGAGGGATTCCAGGAGGACCTCAGGTAGGTATCCCTGCAGGCCTTTGGGTCCCCAAAATCAGTCTCTTGGATTTGAAGTCACCTTAGTGAAAAACTCATGTTGTCCTTCCCGCACCAATGCACACACCAGTCTCCATAATTGTGGAAGTAGGGACCCTAATGATTCTGACTCTTGAGCTCGGCTTTGGCCTAGAAAAAGACAGGAGGGAGGGACCTAAATGGGGCTGTGTCGAGTGACTAGCACGAGGAGTGTATGTGATGAGTACCTCTGAACTGGCCCCAGGAAGTCAGAGCCAAGAGCTAAGGAGTCGTGCATAGGCCCTGTCAGCATTTCAGGGCTTGCTTCCAGCGTTCCTACCCTGGAATGAGAAGGCGTGTGGCTCTGGCCACACAGGATGTGTGTAACAGTAATGATGTCTCCCCATTCTGCCGTGTGTGGGATTGTGGGTACTGTGGTAGTAGACAAGCCCATGCACTGCCAGATGTGTGCTTGTGGCCACATGTGTCCAAGATGGCATAATAGCTGCAGTGATTAATCATGTGGCTACTGTGTATAAGCATGTGTGTATGTCTGGAACCCTGAGTTCCTTAGGCCTTCCTCTATCAGCACACCAGGCCCTGTGTTCATGAGGTAGGTCTGCAGAAGAGCCCTGGAGACTCCTGCTTTTCCTGTGGGAATCCCAGTGGGGGCTTCATGGCCACAGGAGTGACCCTGCCCGGCCTACCTGTGTTTGTGCCCTGATACAAAGTTCTGGCCCCAGCTGGTCTAGGCCTCCCTTGTGCCTGTGATGGTTCCAGGGCCTCTTAGGTCCCAGACCATCTCCCAAGGTCCAGTTTCTCAGAGCTGTTGGTTGGAGACCCCAGGGTTCACTGTTGGCACTCCTGACTCACCTCTTCCCTCCCACTCCTCTCCCCTGGTGAGCTGGCCTCTGGGCCTGTGTGGCACTGCTCTCAAAACAAGTGTGCGGGCCCCACCATGTGGCCACCCAGGCACACTGCAGAGGAGGCTCCATGGCCTATTGGCCAAGTCCACTCCAAGACTTCCTCCTCTTCCTCTTCCCTGTGTGTGTGAGACAGAGACACACAGAGAAACATAGAAGGACAAAGAGAGAGGGTAGTAAGATGGAAGGACAGTGACACAACTGTGGAGACATCGAGGTGGTGATAGAGAGAACAGAGACTCAGAGACAGTTAGGGATGGAGACACAGGCAGAGGTAAATACAGAGAGAGCTGGAGACAGAGGTAGGCAAGAATTATTGACATGGGGTGGGTGGGTGGTGAAGCGAGATAGGCTAAGGAGCAGGGGTGCAGGGGCCCAACCTGCTGGCATGCCTGGCTGCCCTGAGGGAAGAAAATCTGTCCTGGGTCACACACAAAAACACCTAGTGCAGTTACTTAAGTATAAATTAAGTGAAAGTAAATATGAGCAACCAAGCATTCCTTTTTGTTACCTAGTTTTGGAAAGAGGACACCATAAACATAAAACTAGCAGAGTGTTTGACCTTGATTTTGTGAATTTGTCTGACATGATGGGAGTGGCTGCAATTCCCAGCTCTCAAGCCTTGTCCGAAAAGTTTTATCTAATTTTACTCTGTGTGTTTCATCTTTGAAAAGAGCTCACAGGTGCCAAACAGTAATGAGGCGAAGAAGGGACGGCTACTCTTCTCTGGGAAGGGAGCTTTTATAAAGGTACAGTGAAGAGGCAAACTCAGGTTTCTCTTTGAGTTGAAGGTCAGATGGCAACTCTACAGATTTCAAAATGAGTAAATATCTATTTATTTTCCTAGTGTTGGTCATGCTGTCCAGGTAATTATGACTATGTAATGAGCAAAAAACTGTTTGACACATTTTTGTAATTCCTACCACAGCTGCTAAAAAATTATATTTACTTGTTATTTTATAAAAGAACACAAAGCTAAGTTTACTACTGAAATAAACCTTACACGTCTACTTATAATAAACACCTACCTTCACGGGCACATTTGTGTAGGTAGGCTGGAACACTGTTGTTCGTAATCTCTGTGTTTTGCTCAGCGATGTCACGTAAGAGCACGTCTCATCTGATGCGGGAGGATTTTGATTTGGCTATGCAGAGTGAATGAGGTTAGCACTGCACCGTGCCTTGCCTGCATGCGGTTCCATTGTCATGTTCGCAGTCTGTACTTAAACTGCGCCAAATCAGGTCACGAAAAATGTCACTTAAAAATCACATAATGGAAAGTTTACAATCTTGTGGGGCCACAATAGCTGTTGAGAGCCATGCAGGTTTCAGGCCAGACATGCCTGAGTGACTTTCTTTCATTCTCTTGTGTCTACAAAGTTCATGCTTAAGATCCATGAAATTGAATTACAAAAAGAAAGATTGAACAAATAAAAATCACATAATATCTTCAGAAAGCTTACTAATTTGCATTAGGCTGCACTCAAAGCCACCTTGGACCACATACAGCTCGCAGTCCACAAGTTGAACAATTTTGAGACAGAGAAGGAGAGAAAGATTTGGAATGACAGAGAGTTGAGGTACACAGGGGGAGGGGACAGGGACACGGATGAAGCCACACACTTGTATTTTTGCTACCCTGGCAGCCCCTTGGAGGAGGAAAAGCTCTTGTCTCATGTGATTCTGGATTAGTTCACCCTCAGATCTTCCTGCTGCAGCCCCTCTCACCTCCAGGCATCTGTGGGGCCACAGTGGGGACAGTGATGGACTCCACAGCTGCTGGGCCATGGCACCAAGCCAGGGATGCCCAGATCAGATTTAACCCTGGCAAAAAGCCACAGAGCAGCCCAGGTCCCGCTGGTCCCACTTCACCTTGTCCAGGTGAGCTGGTGACCTGTACCTGTTCCCACATGGGTTTTATGCGCTGCTCATAGGCAGAGAGAGGCATGCCTCTTCACCTTCCTTCTCCCCTAGATGTTCCTTTTCAAGGGAGGCACAAGCAGTCTGGCCTGTGGGATCCCACAGCCTACATCCCAACTCCAATCAGTGTCCTCTGGGCCTCCGTTTCCTCTCCTGTTTTTGGCTACTGCGAAACTACTAGGTGAACAAAATGCACAGACTGTCTAATCTGCTGGGAGGGGGGACAGTACAATGGCCTTCCTCAGAGCTAAAGTCGGAGTGCATAGTCTGTGGGAATATTGAAGGCCAGTTAGTGGCCAGGGCACCGTGAGTGCCTTTGCTTGGCTGGTCCATGTGGGTGGGCTCGAAACTAGAGGACCTTCCAGAGACTGCTTCACCTCACCTGGTGTCTGGAGAACTCATTTGAAGTTCTGACTTGAATTTTTCTGGTTCATCTCTAGAAAACCTTGCTTCCTGGTTGATAGATCAGGGCCTGCAGGGACACAGAGAGACTGCCAGCTCTGTACTAGCCTAAAGGTGGGAAAACTAGAGCTATGGGCATCCACCCTGGTTAAGCCAATAGCCCAGCAGTTTTGCAGACAGCCATAGTGTAGGCCAGCAGCCTGCTAGATACCTCCTAGGGACAGGATAGGGTCTCTCTGCCAGCCTTTCAGCCTTCTTCCTGAGCGGACAAGATGGAAAGGAGGTTATGCCACAGTCAGCCACGGGGGGCCACTAGACCACAAGGAACACTGAGAAGAGGCTGGGCATTTAGGGCAGCAGGGCTGTGAGGTCCTTTGCCCTGGGCGGAGGTGACTCTACAGAAAGCAAGAAACAGAAAGGAGCAGCCGAAGAGAGGGGAGGCAGACAAGGACACCTGGGGCAGAGGCTTAGAAGGGACAGCACTGCCCATTTGGGGCAACGCCCACCACTGCTGTGTGACACAGAACATCCTGGGGAACCAGGTGTTGTGGTGCAGGCCTGTTCTCCCAGCACTCGGGAAGCTGAGGCAAGAGGATTGCCAGAGTGTTTGGGGCTGGCCCCTGGACTCTGTAATGAGTTTAGGACCAGCCTGGACTATAGAGAAAGATAGCGTCTCAAAAAAAATAAAAATTAAAAAATAAAGAATATTCTGGGAAATGGGGGGACAACAGAGGGTGCCACAGGGGTCCTTCCTTCCATAGGATTGGCCATTGCTGTTGCTCAGGGCTGCTGGATGTGAATTGCAATCTGTCCACAGAGTAGATGTCAGGCACATTTGAGGACTGAGCAGGCTGGCCTAGCTAGCTCTGCCTTGCCCCTGATTGCCTCCCCAGGTTACCCCGTATGGATCTTACGTTCCTGCCCTCACCTTTGCTTACGATGTGCCCGCACAGATCCCTTTTATGTGCTTTCGGACTCTTGCCCCAGCTTGGCCCGCGGTCCACACCCTGTCCTCTCAGGCAGCCAGTGGGTGCCTAGTTTTGCCTTCCTCTGTCCCCACCCTTCCTGGAGCCCTTCTTCCCTGAGGGAACAGCGAGGCCAACTGTCAGAGTGACACAGACCAGGGCCACTGCGTCAGCGAGGCTGAGGAGCAGAGCAGCCCTGCAGTGCCTTTGGGCAAAGTCTGGAACAGCATCTAGGGAGGACACTGTGTGCCCACCACACAGAACAGCCCCAGGCTGGCACCCGCCAAGTCCTATAATGTCTGTCACCCTACCCTGTCAACCTGTAGCATCGACATCAGGACATCACAGTCCAGGTGGGGTTAGTGGAGCCCATTGAGGGGTGGCCACTCAAACCTTAAACCTGGGCCCCTTCTTTCTCCTGATGTCCTTCTTAGGGCTATTGGGTGACCAGGTGAGGGTCAACCCTATTCAAGTCTTAGCTAACTGAAGGTCTAAGGGGTTGAGCCCAGCTTCTGCCACTCCACCATTGAACCCTGTGTCCCGACCACGAAGTCTGGGACAGTGCTCGTCCCTCAGTGGGTCGGGGCTATGGCTGCCTTCCTGTGGACGTTGAGAGGAAGGGTTGGGGGAGTGCTTGCCTAGGGTCATTTCCCATGCACACCCTCACAGAATCAGCACACCCTGTGTTCTGCCTTCTGGAACCCTCAGGCTGCCCCCAGAGAAGCTTGTCCTGGTCCTAGTCATTTCGGGGTAGAGTGATGCCTACCTGTGTTCTCTTGAAGCCCTTTTTTGGGGAGGGGGCCCCTTTCTGGGTCAAGGGGAGATAGGGCTGCTGTTAGCAGAGGGGAACACTCATTATCTGCATGATGCGTGTTGGTGGCCTTATCGGGTGTAGGCTGGTTTGCTCCGCACACTGTCCCCTGCTCATGTATGCTCACAGATGAGCTTCTCCTCCCTGATGCACTTACGGGTGCGGAGTGTGGGGTGGGAGGGGACTGGAGGGGGCAGCGTCTCTACTTCATCTGGAGAAGCCTGCTACATTCAGTCAGAGTTCCCTCCACAGTGTGTCCCGTGATGGGAGGAACTTTAATGGCTGACTCTCTCAGTCGCAGAGACAGACACTATAATACCAGCTCCAGTGTCCAACTGATATACCTTGGTCCCACCATGGCTTCTGTTTTGAAGAATAAGAAACACAGGAGCTGAGGTGGCAGCATAAGCCTCCTAACCCCAACACAGTTCCCACACGTGCTCTCCTGAGTTTGGGCAGCTCACATGAGATACCCCCATCCATCCAAGCTCCTTGTTGGGGGTGCTTTGTGGGGTGAATTTGTTTGTTGTAGTAGGCTCCAGGAGCCTGTTTTCTTCTATCTTTACATTTTTTTCTATTGAGCATGATTTATTTTATAAGCAGATTATATATTTTTCAATTTAAAAAATGTAGTTATCTTAAATAACAAGCGTTGCCATCCACCTGATTTTAAAAGGTCACTGTGTGACCAGTGACAAAGTCAATAGACAAACACAGTGACCCCATTGTGACCCCAGGCCACAGACACAGCAGCTAACTGGCTGCCTGGAGCAGGTTGGACTGCAGCATGGACAGGCAAGGGCGGCTCAGCTACCTCCCCACCCACCCCTGGCCTCCACCCTCCTCAAACTCAGTCCCTTTGCACAAGGTCCAGCCACGCACGTCTTCTGGTGCCTGAGGCCCTGGCAACCAGGGCAGGTTCTCTGGGCTTGCTCAGCACATGCATCACACAGGGCCCTGGGTTTTACGTGCCTGCAAGAAGTCAGCTTGGTTTGGTTTGTCAGCTATGTGAACGTGGACAGATAGAGGACACCACACAGGGCTCCTCTGAGCATTAACGTGCTGCTGTTTCCACAGATATCAGATCAGGGTGCGCTTAAGTCTATGGGTGCCTTCCAGATTTTCCTAGAGACTGTCTTGCTCAGTGGGCTCTGTGGGTTCCTGTCCCTCTGTTCCTCTTGAAGAAAGGACTGGGTACAATGCAGTGGCAGGGGAAGGAGGGCGATGCGATACTCATAGCCCCTCAGCACAGGACCTGCAGTGGTTGGACAGCCACCCTGTCTCTGTTTTCTACAGTTTCAATTGCTTTGCTATATAATGGGAGATAAGATGTCTTAATTTTTAAAAATCAACAAATGGTCCCAAGGCTTTTTAATAGAGAAGAAATAAATAGAAGCTGAGTTTGACCAGTTAGAGGAGCAAGTGCCTCCTGTCTTGGTGACTGAGCCCCAGGCTGTGTGTGCCCTGGTGGGGTGTGGAGCTCTGATCAGATCATGTGACATGTGCTCTTGCTATCCTTGGAGTTTGGGCAGCCGGGGGCGTGGTCCTCCTACTTCCAGCACATTGAGCTCCTCCCACCCCATACCCAGATGGGTTCCCAAGAAGAAGGGACAGAGAGCCCTATTGCCCCAAGAAACCTTAGGAGAAGCTGGCCTGGTCTGTCTATTGGATGATTTCTGGACAAGTGGCCAGTCCCCAGCAGAGACCCATCTCTGGCCTATCTCATGCCCCTGCCCACCCAGAAGGCACAGACAGAGCAGTGGGAGTGAGTGGGTAGAGTCGGTCGTGTACTCTTGGGCAGCTCTGGTAAACTCAAAATGCTTCTTTCTGGTGCTGGAAAACCACAGGGCATTAGCCTCTCCACAGTGCTCCCTGGCACTGTACCCCCAGTCTCTGTGGCTAGAGAGAGGGAGGTTCCCAGAAGAGTGGGGTCACCGTGGCGTGTGGCATAGCCCAAGAGTGTGTCACATAGCTGCTAGCTAACCCAGCGCTGGGCTTGCTTATCTGGTGTTCTCTAGCCATCAGGGTAAGGGGCTACTTTCTCCTGTCTATGTGGCCAAGAGATGGCCTTGAGCTTGCCTGGGCCTCCTCCCTCCAGCCCAGCCCTGTGGGCACATAGACCTCCTGAGAAAAGCCTAAAGGGAAATGAAATGTAGACAACTCTTCACTCTGTAGGAGACTTTGTTCTGGGGTATCCTTATAACATTCATTTTTCCTGTTTATTATATTATATTTTATTTCCGTGTTTCTGTGATCAACTGTACATATCATGAATCGATCATCACCGTCATTTGTAGTGTGCCATTCAGGGAACATTAAACTGTTGGGCAGCCATCACTACCATCCTCTGTCCCCTCTAAACACTGACTCACATCCCTCCCCAGCCCCGGTGCCTCCACCCTATTTTCTGTCTCTGTGAATCTGATACCTCTAAGGGGTCTCAGGTCAGTGGAATCATCTAGTACCTGTCCTTTCGTGCCTGGCTTATCTCACTCACAGTGTCCTTGAGGTCTATCCAGGTTATAGTAAGCCAAGATTTCCTTCCTTACTAAGGCTGATTGATAGGCTGAGGTGTGAACCAACCACATTTTGGTTTTCCTTTCATTAATTGGTCAGTGTGTTAGCCAGCCTTTATCACTGTGACAAGACGCTGGATTTGATCAGCTTAAGCTGCAGAAAGTAGCCATAGTGTCATTTTTTTTTTTTACCATCAGAAAAAAATACCCTTTTGTCATCGCAGCTGTTTTTTTAAATCCTAAATCTTCATACTGATGTAAATGATTGGCACTAGTTTGTGTAGTATTCTGCTAAAAAAAAGGAATAACTTTTTTCATGAATATTTTATTTTGGTTTTTAGGGAGGTTATTTTAGTAGTAGGAAAATACTTTGAAATTTTTCATATTCTTGTCATTAATATTGTACTTTTATGTTTAAATATATAATTTTGTGACAATAATTGCTAAAGTTTATCTTAGATTGAATTGCTTTTGGAGCTGAAATCTTTTTGATATTAAAGAAAGTAGTTTCTCAATCCCAGTTTCTGTATAGAATTGCCCAAGTGGTTTAAGAAGTGTTTGAGCTGTGATTATAAATAGTTCTTTGATATGCAAGTTAATATTTTAGTTGATCTTATTTTATATTCTTCATGAAATGTTAAAGCCATTTTTTCTTCTAAATAAAAAGACAGCCTATGCTTTTATGAACACAAAGTAAACACCTTAAACTTAAATTTTTTTGTTAAATATTTTAGTTTATTTTACTGTTATCTTCCAGGTGTTTAAATCTCCAGTCCATCTGTTGTACTGGTAATTTAACTCTGTCATAGAATAATTTGCTGCCAGCTATTCGTGTTAACTAATTTTTAATTATTTGTAGCATTGTTGACTTATTAAGAAATTATTAAGTTACTGGCAAAAATAAAAAGGAAAAAATTTATTTCCACGTGCATTTTTATAGGTTCTTGTCTTTGGTCACCTGACTACTGTTTCTGGGCCTGTGGTGAAGCATAGCGTTATGGTGGAAGAGGGAGAAGAATTATAGCTTCTCAACTCATAGTGGACAGGCATCAGAAAGAGAACAAGGAAAGGCCAAGAACAGGACACACCCTTCCAAGACACACTCCTCGTGGCCTCCTTCCTGCAGCGAGGCCCCAGATCCCAAGGTTCCACCACTTCCCTCTAATGTCATCAAATTATAAACCCATCAGCTGATTAGTAGTGAAGTCAGAGCCCCAATAACCTGATCACTTCCCATAAACCCCCATCTTTGAGCATTGCTGTATTGGGGATCAAGCCTTCAACATAGGAGTCTCTGGTATACCTTCCATGACAGTAGAAATGTAAGTTGTTTCCACTTTTTGGCTCTAGTAAATAACCAAGACATTATGACTGCTCATACACATTTTCTGGTGCCATTTTCTGGGTTTCCATTTCCTTCAGGTATCTGCTTGGAGCGGAGTTGCCGTGTCATGCGTCAGGTCCACAGTTAGAATTTAAAAACTCGCCAGATTATTTCTCGAGAGGTCTGCACTATTTTACCTCCCTGCTGTGAACGCTCTCGTTCCCCTATACTCTTTCCAACACTTGTGGTTTTCTACACCTTTGAGGGCATACCCGTGGTGTAGCTAGCCTTTCACTGAGATTTGGTTAGCATTTCCCTTGGAAGTAGTGATGGTGAACATCTTTTTGTGTGATTTTTATCCATTTGTATGTCTCCTGTGAAATAATATCTACTGAATTTCTTTGCTTAATTTTGAATTTTTTGTGGAGTTCCTGTTGAATTTTAGGCTTTCTCTACATATTCTGGAAATTGATCCATTATCAGACATGTGACTGAAACATTTTCTCCCAGCTTATGGGAGCCTCTTCACTCTGCTGATGATGGCTTTTGATACATAAAGCTTTTCAATTTCCACCAAGTCCAATTTTCCTATTCCTCTTTTGTTGACTGTGCCTTTAGTGTTACAGCCAAGAAATCACTGCCAAATCCAAAGTCTTAGAGCTAGAATTTTTATAATTGTGGGAATTACCTTTAAGTCTTCGATCCCATTTAAGCTAAATTTTGTATACAATGTTGATAGGGTCTAGCTTCGTTATTTTGCTCATGGGTCTTCAGTTTTCCCAACACTATTTGACTTTTTGGGCTTTTGTTTGTTTGTTTTTTGGGACAGGTCTCACTCTGTAGTCCAGGCTCGTCCTGAGTTCACTGTGTAGCCCAGGCTGGCCTCAAATTCGTGGCAGACATCATGCCTCAACCTCCTGAGTGTTGGGATTACAGGCGTACACCATTAGGCTCACTTGGTGTGGTGATGGAGAACCAAACTCAGAGCCTTGCTCTTGCTAGGCAAGTACTTTACCCGCTGAGCTACACCCCCTATCCCCCAATACCACTTTTTGAAGAGACTGTCCTGCACCAGTAAGGCCTTGACATCCTTGTCAAAATCTTTTGACCACGTACATTCTGGATTTTCTGTTGTCTATATGTTTGAATCGTGTATATACACACACACAATATTAGCAGAAGGCAAGATGATTCCCAGCCCTGAGACAACATTTTTCTGGGTTCTTACCTCCAGTCCCAGAGTCCATGTGGAAGGAACATCTATGTATGCATGTGTGTGGCATATGGATGTTTATGCATGTAGTATGTGTGTGCATGTACATGTGTATGGTATGTTTCATGCCTGTGGTGTGGGCATGCATTTGTATGGCATGTGCACATTGTGTAGAGTGTGTGTGTGAATGTGTATAGTGGTATGTGTGGCATGCATGCAATCAGGTATGTGATTTGTACAAATGTGTGTCATTCCGGTGATGTTCATCTTTTCAATAACTTTTCATAAGAATAGCACCCTTTGCAGTCTGGCCTGGATACCTTCTCTGGCCATAGTAGTGCAATGGCCTCCCCAGGAACCTTCCTGCCTTCCTGCTGCCTGTGAAAAGCAGCTATTTATCTGAGAGACCCAGGTGGGCTGTAATCTTTCACCTTTTGATCTGATGTTGCAGCAGCTATGCTGGGGGAACAGATCCAAGTGTGATTGCTGGCTTTTGACATGTGTGTAGGTTTTGGATAACTATTGCCACAGCACTTGCTTCTAAGTGGCCCTATTGATGCTCTGACAGCAACATTTGTCTGAGAATGCCTTTCGGCTGATGTTGTTTATAAAACAAGGTCCCCTGGTGCATCTGAAGCAGGTTGAGATCAATATTCAAGTGTAGTCATGTCTACAAATGTCTGGAAACTTTGCTCATGGCATTACAGAGGCCTTACCCACAGCCTCTGAGGACGGAGAGTGTGGAGGGACAAGCAGAGGAAAGCAGGGGACAGGGTGCTGGAAAGGCAGGGCCAGGCCTCTCGGGGGTTCTGTGATGGCTGCTGCATGCAAGCGTGACGCAGGCTGGGGTGGGGGAGCCCAGAGGCTGGATCTGGAATCAGAGAGCTCCTTCCAGAGGGATCACAGGAGATTCTCCCCTTCTGACCCTGAAATCCCAACCTGCATGCCTCTATTAGCCACTTGCCTGGCCTTCTGTTCCCAACCTGGCTGCAGCCTGAGCCATGCTTCCTTGGGTGGCTGCGAAGGTGGCTGGTGTCTCTACCGTCCCTTCTCTGGAATAGATGCTGAGTGTAGGCTCTGACATTGCCATGGAAGCAGATATCACGTGTATCTGACACACCGGGCTAAGCCCGGCCTTGACCACCCCAAACACCCTCAAAGAGTTTGAGCTTGAAGCGTTGCCTCTTGGGCCCTAAGAAGAGTCATGTGGGCATGGAGATAGTCACTTGTGGGGCCTGGATAAAGGCCAGTGTCTCTTGTTCCCAGCAGTGGGATGGCCATGAAAGGACGAACCCAAGACCAAATGCCATCCTCCTCTGGTGTATCTCAGTCCTGTGGCCTGACAGCTTCCTTCTGCACTTTGTAGCTCTTGATCCTTTGAGAAACACCCTCCACGTCTTCCAGGAAGTTCATGTCCCATAATGGTCAAGCTTACTACAACACTAGACTCATGGATGCATTTATCCTGATCCAAAAGAGCCTCTTGTTTTCCCAGCTGCAGTTTGCCAAAGAGAAGTTATGGTCTGTTGTGTGATGTTATTGTCGTTACCTAAGTTGTTGATAATGTTGAGTGGTTTGGGGGGAACATCTCCTCCAATGGCCTCTCCTTCAGAGGAGCATCACTCCAAGAGGGGTGGGGTCCTTAGACAAGACCCAGACTTCAAGAACCACCAAGAAAATTTCAACAAGATTGGCTTTCTGAGGTCACTTGGAAGCCAAATGTTGCTCAGTAGAAAAGAAAAAAAAGTAAGTGGTGGGCCAGGGAAAACTTCTCGCAAATCAGATTTCCTGTCCGGGACACACAAAGTACCCCTATACCTCTACAGGAGACACAGATGGCTGTACAGAGCACAGGGAAGAAAAAGAGGAGGGAGTCGCTGGCATGAGGAGAGGCTGGGTAAATTGAGAGGCACAGGTCACACATCAGCCAGACCTGTTATTTAAACAAAGACACTAAATCTGCCCAAACTGTGCCTCTTCTTACTGTCTGTGCCCTCTCCATACCACAAAGGCTGCAAAGGCCGGGCTTAATCCTTTCCTGAGGGCACCCAGGGATGCCTTCTGGGAGCAAAACAGGAAGGGGGGAGGGACCGAGAAACCTGCCTGTGAGTGGATGAGTTTATTCACCTAGGGGCTGGGTGGTGGATGCAGTTCCCAGTCTTGTAGGTTGGTACTGCAGTGTAAAAGCTGAGACCTACCCACCAACCCTCAGTTCTGTCTTACCAGATGGGACCGAGAGCCCGCAGCTGGCTGAACACTGGCTAACTGGCGACGGGTTTATTAAAAACAAGCTTCAGATCGAAGCAGGTTAGCTTGGGTGTCGGCGGAGTTCATTCCAAGCCACAAAGTAATCACAGAGCAAACTTTAAGCCCTGTCTAAATATCACAGAGAGTTGGGTCCATACTGCGCGTGGCAGCCTGAAATGTCAGCCCGTGGGGGGGTTCCTCTAAGCCTCGGATTAGCCCCACCACCTGAGATATTGTGCCCGCTCCCTCCCTCCCACCACCGCCCAAAACGTGGTCTGGGCAAGCACCTGGGAGAGGTTCCTAGACCATGCCTGCTGGGCTGGTGTGCCAGGGTCCCTAGTTCAGCCCTGTGGTGCCCATGGGGAGTGGGGAAGGGACTTGGTGAAGGATGGATAATAGAGTGTAGCTTGAGTGGGTAGACACACATCTAGGCCCAGAGTAGGCGTCCATGATGAGGGAGGTGGTGAGCACCCCAGGGGACACTGACCACAGCAGATCCTACTGGTGGGGCAGTACGGTCTGCAGAGGTGTCCAACCTGTTACAGCCTGCCATTTTGGGCTGATTTGTTTGTGTTTTTTTTTCCTCTCTCTCTATCTTTTCTTTTTAATTTTCTAATAATTCTTTAAAGGAAAGTTTTACTACTTATATATATATATATATATTAAATATACATTTTATATGTGGTCCAAGACAGTTCCTCCTCTTTACTCAAAAACACTAGAGGAAAAAATGGCAGTCTGCAGGTGGTCACACTCAGGGGAATTAGCAGGGTACACCCACTATGTGACTACCCACATCTGCTTCTTCTGAGGATCAGCTTCCTACTTGTGCAAGTGAGGGAGCCACTTGCTGTGCACAGGCAAGGCCCGAGGCTGTTCCGGGCCCATGGCGCCATACAGACCAACTCTGGGGCAAAGCAGTCGCATCAGTGAACATCAGAGCAGGAAGGTGGAGGGCAGGGAGCCAGAGTGTCCAGCTCCTCCGTGTGCCTTGGTTTTTCCACTTGGAGATCTTGCTTCAGCTCTGGAAGGTCTTGTGAGCCAAAGTAGGGGAAACAAAGATGTTTCTGGGCTGCACTGACACCTGATTGTCCTGACTCCCCTGGAAAATGATATGGCTACGGCTAGGGATCTGATTCACCCAGGGGTGGGAGTCACCGTTGTGTCGCCCGAAGTGTCATTGGGGGGCCAACTGTAGGCTTCCTGGAGAGGAGCTCTTGCAAATTCAGGAGGAAGATGAAGATTCTAAGGGCAGGACATTGGAAGAGCCCCCCTCTATCTCAAGATGCTGCCAAACCCATGTTGGCCACCCCAGGGTGACAGGTACAGGAGGCCAGGCAGACACTGGCCTGGAGGGGCCAGAGGCTAGACTGCAGAGAGGCTGTGGGGACCCCATGGCCAGGGGGAGCCCAGAGTGGTGACAGATGGGCCTCCCTGTAGCACAGGTCCTCTCTGCTTGATTTCTCTGGCTGTAACATAGCACACTGGCCTCTTCTCCTGTTCTGCTACCTCCTATGCCTTCCCTGTCAAACCTGGGCACTGAGAAGGTGCTGCTGCCCTCTAGCAGCCTTGGGAGAGGCGATATGGAGAATCTCTTCTCCTTTCCAGAGTCCTCATGCCTGTGGGGCAAATACTCCTGGTACCTACTCTGTCCCTTCCAACCCAGAGAGCACCTGCCCATCCAGGAGCCTGACGGGATTAGCCACTGTGATCTGGCCCATGTGGAGCAAAATAGGACTGCCCCCTCCATGTCCCAGCTACTATAACTCCACTAACTTAGTCCAGGAACGTGGTGTCTCCAGGACAAGGGGGCAGGAAGGCACTGGGTGATGGGCTCCCTGTGTGTGGAGCCCCTGTCCTTACCTGTGGATGGGAGTGGAGTTGTGGGGCACAGCCTGTTCCAGCTCAGAACCTGGGACCACGTGTCCTTCCTGCCATAAAGCAGGTGACAGGGACTGAAGCCCATGACTCTGTTGCTGCTGGGGGCCCGGGGGCAGACAGTGGTCTTGCAATTAGACGTGATTGCTGTCAAAACACAGCTGTGATTTTTGTGAGTGACTAATAGGAACTGAATGTCGCTCTTACTGCTTTTCACTCAGCTAATTTGTTAGACAGTATCAGAAGCCAGTGAGGAGGTGGCAGGGGGCAGTGGTCTGAGTCACTGATGCAGGGGCGAACCCAGGGGCCTGGGGGAGACATAAAGCAATGAGGAGCACCTGGCAGGAAGCCAGGACTAGCTAGAGCCTGATATTGTGTGAGGGTCTGGAGGACTCAGAAGCCAGAGTCACCTTCCTCATCTCATGTCTGTGGTTGGCCTCATGTGGACACACATGCACACACATATGTGAACATTTGATACCCTGTCTCCATAGATATACTCATAGACACACAAGTATGCTTGCTAACATATATTCACACTTACACACATGTTTCACAGGTACATAGCTACCCAGGTGTGCACACACATGTAATATAACTTCACAGGGATATTCATACACACACAGCCCAGGCAAGATGAGCTCCAGGGAGCGTGCTCTGGGACCAGACTGTACAGACTTGGGTGCTTTGGGCATTTCAGTACCTCCTCCCTAGCCTCTTAGGGCTCTTAGGGCCAGGTTGTGGACCTCCAGGGGGCACGGACAAACCAGATATGAGCAGAGCCTTCCTGCTCCCAGTTCCCAGCCTCAGCAAGGTTGATATGTCCTCAGAGAAGGTCTGTTATCAGGGCTGTGGCAACCTATCACTGGTCAAGACTGACTCCCCCCACCCCCAACTTCTTCTCCAAGTAAAGGGGAACCATCAATGACTGTCCTTTACTTGACCTCACACAGGTCCCCTGGCTACTGGTCCCTCACCCAGAAGGATCACCCTGACTCAATCCCTTTGACCTCTGGCAAGTCCACGGACTCTTGAGGCATATGCTACCTCCCTGAAAGAGGGACACCATATAAGGGATACCTGTTTTTCGGTAGGTGCTGGATCCTTTGAAAGTACCAGAACTCTTCACAAAATCTGCTACCGCTGAAAATTAGTTAATGAAGTTCAGAGGCACCTTAAGCTGAATGGGACCCTCCTCCTGACTGTGAGTCACTGGGACCCAGGCAGGCCTCACATGACAAAGACCAGGGCAAGGCTGATCCCGTTAGCCCAGGCTGGAAGGGATTCAGAGAAGAGCCTGGGAAGGAGGGTAAGGGGCTGCCTAGAGGAGGCCTTCCAGGGCTTGGGGTGACGGAGGGGGGTAGTTGGAGTGGGCACATTGGGGGTCGATGGGGTGGAGGAGACATCCATAGAGACAGGAGAGCTGGGGGAGAAGCTCCTAGGTGGCTCTGCCTGTGGCTCTCACTTCTAGTCTGACTCCCAAATGCCCAATTATCCCTAAGTACATCCGATTGAACAGGGGTGGCTGGTCCTGGCCATCTCATCAATACTCTGCGCCTGTGAGCCCTGCGGCTCCTGCTTCATCTGATGGCCTCATTAGGGATAATTGCTGTGGCATTTGGGTCTGACAAGGACGGGGGCAGCCGGATCCTGCCATATACCGGGATGTTGTGGCTCTCCCCCCAGCTGGGGGGCAGGGGCAGCACCTCAGACTTCTGGACAAGGCCTTACAACTCCCTAGGGAAGGCTGGCCAGCGGGGCCTCAAATTCCCACTGAGGTGGCCCACAGCATTGACTGAGCAAGAGGAGAGATACAGCCTCCCTGTCCTCAGTAACATCCAGGATAGCCTAGGGAAACCTGACGTCCTGAGTGTCTCCAAACTCAGGTTTTCACTGCTTCCCAGGACATGTAAATCTCAGCTGTGATTGTCTGGGTCCCATCCCTGTGAGCAGGGGCACTAGCCCCAGATCACCCATCTGAAGAGGGGCTTCTTGGGAGATTCTGGTACCCTGGGCCCAGGTGGTAAAATGAGGGCAGGACCTGCCAAGAAAGCACTAGAGTGTGCCTAGTCTTGGTGAGCCATGTGCATACGTGTGCATGTCTGTGTAAGCCTGTGTCCATTTGCCTGTGTGTGTTTGTGTGTGCTTCTCTATGTGTCCTGGTTTGTATGTGTGTGTCTGTGTGGTCATGCGGGGCATGTCTCAGTGTTTGTGTACGTGTCTGTGTGTCTGAGTGTGTCACACTCATGTGTACATTTGCCCAGGGGACATTAATGCTACTGGCTGAGAAAGCCCTTTAACCTAGCAAAAGGATGGGAGGCAACCTTTGACCCTGGATTGCTAGGTGGATTCCCTGAAAGCTGTTTGCATGTGATTTTCTACAAGGCAGATCGGAGCTGGTGGGGTCTGAACTGGAGTCAGAGTCGGTGTGGCTGGGGTACCATGGACTGGCTGTTAGACTGAGACTAGGCGTAAAGTATTTCTGTAGCCAGGATGGGGAGGGGAGGGATGAGTCCCCTGGTCCTCGGTGCCCACACCTGTCAGGTCACAGTTGGGACTTGCAGAGCCACAGGATAGGGACTTTCTGAAGGCCGTCAGCTAAGGACCAGAGAGGCATCTTCCCATGCCTGCTCCCCTGGCCGCTTGTCTCTGGGCCCTTCAAGTGGGCTGGATGTGAGGGGCACTGAGTAGAGCAGACTGTCAGAGAAGGCAGCCTAGAAGCCGGGGCTGGGTCCATGCCCTACCCTGCCCACATCGGAGCAGGCACAGCCGCCAGGGAATGGCACTGTCATTATAGACTATTAAATCCTCTGCTCTGAGAAAGGCTGTCGAGAGAAGACGCTTCGTTTGTTGGAGCCGGCTCAGGGCCCCTAATTGCCACAGTGACAGGCGTCTGTAATTGCTCAGAATGACTGTGAGGATCAGGGCCCGGGCAAGAAGCAGAGAGGAGGTAGAGTCTGCAGGGCCCCTTGTCCAGAGCTGGGGGTAGGGGCAGCAGTGGTCACTCATGTCCCCACAGACCTCCCACCACCCTGGCCATATACCTTAGCCCAGGTAGCTCTTTTGTGCCTGGTACTTTGACCCCCAGGGCCCTTCTCCTGGGGGATGCTCTACTAACACTAGGCTCTCTCAAGGCCGGACCTTGGCCTTTGTGAAGACCCTTCCCAGTCCTGCCCTTCTCTCTGGGATTCCTGCCTGTCCAGAGAGGAGCTGGTACTTTCTGTCAGATTCACCCCCTTTGTGACCAGAGCTGGACACTGGTTGTTGTTGATCCAGAGAGGTCATGTGCCTCAGCACCTCAGTCCTGTCTTCAGTATGGGTCTGCCTGAAGGCAACTAGGGCAGGTTACTCCCAAGGGCCCCTTGAAATCCATGGAACCACCTCATACCCTTCAGGCCTGTCACAGTGGAGGGACTCCTGAGGGGTGTGCTGGGCCCAAGCCGAGTTTTCTTGGCCTTTGGGGGAATTTGGAGAGGATCAGAGGCAGAAATAAATGGGGGTACTGGGCACAGAGTCCAGTGGGGGCCAGGAAGGAGGATGTGAGGCAGAGGCAGGCTTATGGGCTCCGGGCAACCCTCACCACTTTGTGAGTGAGAGGGCCACAGGACACAGCAGGTCCCACATAAGGCCAGGGCCATAGAGTTGAGGCCCTCCTGTGTTTACAGAGGCCTCAGCCCCTGGGCCCAAATGATCAGCAGGCTTTGGAGGGCTGGTATGTGGGGAAGGCTTCCCAGGAGCACTGGATGGTCTATGGGGAGGGAAGCTGGGCAATATTCACCTTCATGGGTGTTCAAAAGCCTCTTCGACCTTGATGCTTGGCCTGGATGCTGCTTTGGGGGTGTCTGGGCCTCAGAAAGGGTCTGGAAAACATAGCCCCAGCATTGCTCGCAGGCAGTATAACCAGCCCAGGCAGGAAAATGAATTAAAAAGCAATATTTGTGTCAGCGAAAGACATTTGCTGAAAGGTTAAATCCACATCCGGCAGTGCAGCCCTCAGCCCTCCGGCTTGGTGTTTGTTGGATGTGCTGCCCCCTCCTGCCCCGCACCACCTGAGCAAATGGCCTGACTGAGGCAGGCAGGGCACAGGGTAGCAAGCCTGGACCTGCCCACTGAGGGAGTCCTGGCCACTTGTAGGCAGGAGCCTGTCCAGAGCTTCAGCAGGCCTAGGGACCGGGCATGGAGGCCACGGCACCCTGAGGCCATCAAGGGTAGGGCCTCAAGCCTTCAGCCCCTGAGGCCGCATCCCTAAGAGGCAGCGGACTAAGATCCTTTCAAAGCCTTTCTGAGCTTACACTCTAGACCCACTCTGAGTGAGCCTTGGGACACTTGCTCTTTTGGATAGAGTCTAGGTGACATAGGCCAGGGTCAAGGCTGGGCATTAGGAGATAGGAGTGGGCCACACTAGCAGGGGTCTGCCCCAGGGAGGTGTACAGAGAAGAGGCAATAGTTCTTGCTGGGCCCAGTGGCACAGGCCTGCAATTCTAGCACTCTGGGAGGGGAAGGCAGGGAGATCGTAAGTTGGAGCCTAGCCTGGGTAATGTAGTGATTTAGAAATCAAAACTCACAAGTGGACTGGGCATATAGCTCAGTGTGAAAGCAAGAGAGAGAGAGAGAGGGAGAGAGAGAGAGAGAGAGAGAGAGAGAGAGAGAGAGAGAGAGAGATTTTGTGGGATGTATAGAAGCTTACCAGAAGACAGTAGGTGAGGAACAGCATCTCAAAATGGGTATCATGGGGCCCGAAACCTTCCTGGAGCAGGATGTGGGAACTGTGGGTGAGAAGATCAGCAGGAATAGATTCACTTTCCAGGGTTGCTTTTCTTCGCACTGAGGCTGATCTTTCCCAGGGGGCAATGGGGAGCCACTAAAGTTATGAAGTAGGGGAGTGAGGTGATGCACCACTCTTGGGGAATGACCCAGAGCCATTGCTGAAGGAAAACCTGGGGAATGAATAAGGTAGATATGATCAACAGAGTAGCTAGTTGTGGGGTATGAGAGATGCCTGGGAGTAGAATGAACTCCTAGTGATCAATCAGGGGAGAGGCTGTGGGAGTCGGGGAGTCCAGGCCTTCTGGCTCTTGTGGCATCCAGGATACTGGGCACTCAGTGCCCTCCAGGTGTCCACTTTTACAGTGGGTCCTGGCCTTCAGCACCCTGCTGATCTCATATAGGTCAAGAGGACCTAAAGGTGCCTTTCTGAGAGCTCCCTAAGTGAGGGAGGACACCTTTCCTAGACTGGCCTGGGAGGCTGCCCTGTATCATCCACATGCCTCTACCCAAAACCATCACCCACAGCAGGAATGGCACCAAGGAAGTGGGTAAGACCCATGCTTACTGCTGAGGAGAGGTTCCTTGGAGCGCCTCCTGGTCTCCTTGGAGACCCTGAGTGAGCCTCTAGAGTGCCCCGGAGAGTGCCATCAGGGACCGGTAGAGGAAGAAGAGGGTGGTGGCAGGCATGGAGCAGTCTGAGGGAAGCGAACTCAGGACTCTTGGTGTTGAGGACAGAGAAGCACCCAAGGGAGGGATGGTCAGAGACCCCTCTGGAGATGTACAGCCAGAGGTGGGGTGATTGGGCCTGTCTTTTGGGTACTGTCCTGGACACCTTGCAGTCTCGGGAGCTTGAGGAAGTGAGACTCTCCTTAGTGATACACTGGAGGTATGGCTTCTTCTGGGGCATTCTGCACCTGATAGGACCTGCCTGATGGCCTTGCACCAGAGCCAGCCTGTGCAGGACTGGGACAAGCAGCCACCTATATGGAGCATCTGTAGACACGTAACTGGGAACCTGGTAGAAAATTTGGTGAAAATTCATGTGGGAGAGCAGAGGAACCATTCCTGATGTGGAGGCTGGAGGCTGAGGCCCTCCTGGGCTTCCTGAGGCTGGCTGCCACACAAGGCTAAGGCTGGCGAAGTGTGCACCCCTAGATGCCCAGCATAGTTCTTCCTTGAGCGCCCCCAGGGGAATGGGCCAAGAGGACCCCAGCTGTTCCCTGTCCCTGCAGGCACAAGTCAGTCCTCTGTCCCGGAACCGCTGGTACTGGGGATGATTCAGAGGCCCGTGCCTGCGACACGAATGCAATTAGATCTAATGGGACAGAGCCCTTTCTCTTAGGGCTCCTGCGGCTCCCCCGACCCCGCCTCCTTCTGGCGCAGCAGGCGAGAGGGAGGGAGGGATGTACTGGAGATGGGAGGTGGGGGACCCAGAGGGGCTTTGACGTCAGCATGGCCTTTAAGAGGCCGCCTGGTGAGAGCTGTGGAGACGGAGTGCAGGTCCACCACGCTGCAGCATGTCTACTCCCAGTGCCGCCACACCGCAGCCTAAGGGCTTTCGAAGGGCCGTCTCGGAACTGGACGCAAAGCAGGCTGAGGCCATCATGGTAAGAGAGCACACTGGCACCTGTGGGCCTGGATGTGCCAGACACCCACGGGAGGTGGGAGCAGACACTGCCCCTTGGGTTGGCAGGTGGCCCCAGGCAGAGGGTTTACCTAGAGTCTGGCCCCAGGGTTATCATGGGCCCCAGTTTGCCGAGTGCCCCAGTTTCCTGGTTTGTATCTCTGCTGTGTCCTGCTTTACTCTGGGAGATGACGCCTGCGCATCATCTGGGGTTGTGTGTGGCCCTCTTTTGTGTGTGTGTGTGTGTGTGTTTTGTGTATTTTTGTGTGTCCTATTTTGTGAATCAGAAAAAATATTCCCCTTGGGACAAGATTATCTGTGGTTACAGTAAGGCAGATTTTTCCACTCCCAGGGAGTGCTGCTTCTCCCCTTTGCCCCATTCCTACCATTGTATCTGCCACCCTGATAGTCACCTGGGTCACTTACCCATTGGGTGCGGGGTGGTGGAAGGGGGAGCATCCCAATATTCTCAGCTCAGCAGCTAATTGTAGCCGGGATCTGGAAAACAGAAACAGTCCTAGGTTTGTTCCACTAAGTCAAGAATGATTGGGGTTTGGGTGACTTCCCTCCTCCTGTTGCTCCAGTCTGTTCCCTGCATTTAGCGCACAGGAGCGCCAAGCACAAGAAGACGTGTGGGGCAGAACACTGAGCTAATCTCTTTGCCAGAGTGGAGCCATGTGCTGGGGCTAAGTTTTGCCTCAGGGCCCAGAGAAATCAGTTTCTTGCACAATCAGGAGAGGCTTGTGTTTGTAGACCATAATAGAGGAAGGTGTGGCTTATGAAAGCTTAATTTCCAGGTGCTTCTCGGCATGATATGGAGCCAAGAGGGCCTCACCTACCAGGTTCCCAGTTAGATGCTGTCCCCTTACCCGCACCAGTGAGGCCCAGGCCCACCCAGCTTAGTGGCTGTCTCAGGTTGGGGCAGCAGCCCTAGCTCTGTCTATAATATCCCCTTGAGATTGGGAAGAGCTTTTGGGGACTCTGTTCCCTCTTGCATTTCCAGGAGGCCAGACCCCAGGGAAGATTTATTCTCTCTTACCAAGGAAACCAGGGTTTTGGGGGTTGTTTTTGTTTTTGTTTTTGTTTTGAAGCTCAACTCCAAGTGAGGAGCCCGAATGCCTCGTTGGTCCAGGCCTGGGCAGTCTCTGGGAATGAGGGAATTGAGCACGCAGACCCATGAGCCACAGGGAGAGATGATGGCCAGCAGTGGCTGTACGGAGGCAAATTGTGAGCTCTGCTGCTCACCAGAGCTCTGATGGTGGCCAGGGATGCCGAGGCAGCCAGGGATGCGAGGAGAACTGCTACGAGGGGTACCGCTTTGATGGGGGTGGATTTCAGGATGAGAATACAGTGTGGCCAGAGAGTGACCCATGTCCAAACAGAGGCTGTGAGGAAGGGCTTCAGCCCTGCATCTCAGCGAGGAAGGTCCAGGGGGTCCCGAATGAGCACAGATGCCCTGTGCTCGGGCCTTCCAGGAGCTCTGGCCACTGACCACCTGTCGGTCCAAGGGAGGCAACTCCTCCCTTTACTAATCCGGTTGGAGACAGGCCTGGGAACAGGTGACACAGCGTTTCTGCCTTGGGAAGTGGCAGGACAGGCTCCCTGTGCCTCCCACTCTGCCCCAGCTTTCAGCATCTTCCCAGCTGGCTGCCATCCTTCCTGACGGGATGGGATGGGCGTGCCGGAGACAGCTCCTGCCCAGCAGGTGTACAAAGGGCGGTGTGTCCCCATCTCCTCTTTCGGATGCCACCAGCAGCCTGGCCAGGGCCAAGAGGGTCAGCAGGGGCTCCAAGACGGAGGAGACACAGCACATCCCTGTCCTCACAGTCCCCTCGGTTCGTGGGGCGGCGGCAGAGCCTCATCGAGGATGCCCGCAAGGAACGAGAGGCGGCGGCAGCGGCGGCGGCAGCGGCTGTGGGGGCCTCCTCAGAATCTGGGGACCCCCTGGAGGCAGTGACTTTTGAGGAGAAGGAAGGGAGGGCTGTGCTGAACCTGCTGTTCTCCCTGCGGGGCTCCAAGCCCTCCCCACTGTCCCGGGTCGTCAAGGTGTTTGAGGTGAGCATGTGGGCCGCCTCATGGCCCTGGGACAAGTGTGTCTGTCCTCATTATGCGCAGGGCCCTGTCTCCTCCACAGCAGAAGGCTAAAGTGCTGCTGTCCAGGCCATCAAAGGCCGCCAGGGAAAGAGTCCCAGAGTCTGGCTCCAGTCTCTGTGTTTCCTTGTGCATTGGCCCCAGCTTCTCCACACCTACCGGCTCACACACAGGGGACAGGAGATGTGGGATCACCATGAGGCAGCAGGGAAAATGAGCAATGGCTAAGGAGACAGTTGATTGCATCACTGCCCTGGACGTGACCTTGTTCCAAATGACATTAGAGCCAGACTCCTCAAGTACCTAGAGCTGCCCAAAAGTCCTCTAGATGGACAATGGGAGGTAGCGGTGGACCCTGCTCAGCACTGAGAACCTGACCCTTTTGCCCTAGACACAGACAAATCTAGGTCCACCCACCAGCCCTGGGCATGGCCAATGGGTCCAGATGAGGCTATCAGGGAGGTGGGACCATCTACTATCTGCTGAAGAGTTAGACTGTGGGCACAGCCTTAAGACACACAAACAGAGGTGCTTAGAAAGGAGGACAAGGGCACAGCTGGACAACTGTCAGCTCTATGAGACAGATCCATTGGCAAACCCTGGCCTGGTGGCACGAGTCTGCAGGATGGCTGTGGATGATGCAGCTGCAAAAGCCAAGGGCAGGGCCCTGTGAGCTGCCCAGCCCTGCTTCCTCCTTCCCTTCTTCCCTGTCTTTACATCTCTCTCCATTTCCCAGTCTATCTTTGTTTCTGTGTCTTCGTTTTTTTTTTCCCCCCAAAGACATTTGAAGCCAAAATCCACCACCTGGAGACTCGGCCTGCCTTAAAGCCACAGGCAGGTGGACCCCACCTGGAGTACTTTGTGCGCCTTGAGTTGCCCAGAGAGGATCTGGCTGCCTTGCTCAGCTCCATGCGTCGGGTGTCAGATGATGTGCACAGTGCCAAGGAGGCCAAGGGTGAGGCTGAGAGTTTAGTCCCTGAGTACAGCCGTATGACCTTGGGTGTAGGAAATAACCAAATGACCCTGGGCATGGGGAGCGGAGAGTCCTGCCGTACACTGCTCAAGGGATCACACAGTGCTGGCCTGCCTCCTTGTTGGCCCTGTTTCTCCTCTCGTTCTTCTCCATGTTCACCTCCATGTTTTAAGGCCCCTTCCATGTCATAATCAAGGTGGCCTCTGCTTCCCAGAGGTTCCTGGGGAAGCTGTGTTCACAGTGAGTGAGGCTGGAATGGGGATCGTGCTCATGAGTCCTCTGTTCTCTGTTAAGTCCCCTGGTTCCCAAGGAAGGTGTCAGAGCTGGACAAATGTCATCATCTGGTCACCAAATTTGACCCTGACCTGGACATGGACCATCCGGTGAGCCAGGGCCCCTGAGGTTTCTTGCACCCTGCTCCCCCATCAATGACCCATGACTGGGTGGGCGTAGACCTGGGCTGACCCTGATCAAGTCTGTTGTAGCCCAGTTCACCAGAGCAGGAGAGGGTGGGACAGACTCCTGACCTAGCACCTGCCTTCTCCACCATCAGGGCTTCTCGGATCAGGTGTACCGCCAACGCAGGAAGCTGATTGCCGAAATCGCCTTCCAGTACAAACAGTAAGGGTTCTGTCCCTGGGGACAGAGATGACACCTTTCAGCCTCACGCTGCCTGGGGGAACAGACAGGAAAGGAGGACAGAGGAGAAAGGCCATCTTTGTCACCCATACCATCACCTCACTGCTGCTGCTGTCTACTCAGGGTCTGGTCTCCTGCAAGCAGCTCGGCCCCAGGGTTTGCTTATGTTGCCCATACCCCTTACGAGGCACAAAGGCACATTGTTCTCAGACCAGCTGATAGCACTGAGGCACAGATTCTAAACACCCTGTCGAATCCACACAATCCCACCAGGCACAGCCCTGAGCATACTCCTGTCCACTCCCCACCCCAAAGGCTTCATTGCTCACGGCTGACTGGCAAGGCACTGAACAGAGCCTCCCCTTGCCTTTTGTTCCTTGGGTTGGGGCCCGCAACTGATCCCTGATCCCTTCACAGTGGTGAGCCGATTCCCCGTGTGGAGTACATGGCTGAAGAGATTGCTACCTGGTGAGACCACAAAGCTGATGGGGGCACAGTAGGGCCAGGTAGGAGGAGGCCAGGGAGGTAGTTCCTAGAACCACTGCCTTTGAGAGCCTGTTTATCGCACATCAAGGGAAAATAAAGCTGGGTGGGGAGGGGCTTCCTGAAGCCCAGGATATCAGATTGCTCTCAGAGATGTCCCTACTACCCTCAGTATCCCTAGAGCCACCAGCAAAGGCCCCTCTTGGTGGAAGAAAGACCCAGAGTAAGCAGTGTTGGGGACTGCAGGGAGTGGGTAAGGTAAACTGCTGAAGAGATGGGCGCCAGGCAACCTGGCAGGCCCTGAGCCCCTGGGCCTGCAGGAAGGAAGTTTATACCACGCTGAAGAGCCTGTATACCACACACGCCTGCCGGGAGTACCTGGAGGCATTCCAGCAGCTGGAGCGCTTCTGCGGCTACTGCGAGGACAGCATCCCACAGCTGGAGGACGTGTCACGCTTCTTAAAGGGTTTGAAACAAGGGGAATGGTCTGGAACTGAACGGGCAGGGAGGGCACCAACCAGCTGGTTTCCCCTTCCTGCTGCCAGCCTCCTTGACCGCATGGCTCCTTATAGAGAGAACAGGCTTCCAACTGCGACCTGTGGCCGGCCTGCTGTCTGCACGGGACTTTCTGGCCAGCCTGGCCTTCCGTGTGTTCCAGTGCACCCAGTACATCCGCCACGGCTCCTCGCCCATGCACTCGCCTGAGCCGTGAGTGTCCCCTTGGCCAGCAGGTGGGGTGTTCCACCGGGAGCAGAGGCGCAGAGGGTCTGAGTGGAGGGCTACGGGAGGGCAGGGCAGGCCACTGTCTTCCCATCAGCCCTCTCTCCGGCGTCACACAGGGACTGCTGCCACGAGTTGTTGGGGCATGTCCCCATGCTGGCCGACCGCACGTTTGCTCAGTTCTCCCAGGTGAGTCCAGGCCTCAGGCCAGACGTATGGGTTACTTCAGGCCTTGGCCAGGCCAGGGACGGCAGGGGCTAACATGCTGAGGATGTGTTCTGATCACTGTGGGTTTCCACAGCTATAGATAGTGTCCCTGTGATCCTCAAGACCTGCAGGTGATGGCACCCTAAGGCGTAGGGGGCCGGGTCAGATGTGCATTCCATTCACAGACAGCTGTAATGTCCTTCCTCAGAGTCCTGGTTAGGGGTCGAAGTCCTCATGCCCTGCTAGATTAATGAGGAACGTGGAGTCCTAGCCCTTGGTTCAGGAAGGGCCAAAGATCCCAGATAGTGTGAGGAAAATCCTGGAGAGGCATCCAGCATCCTTAGGTCAGGCAACATGTGGGGTTCACCATCCTCCTCCCTCCACAGGACATTGGCCTTGCATCCCTGGGGGCCTCGGATGAGGAAATTGAGAAACTGTCTACAGTAAGTCCCTGCCTCTGTAGGGGCATGAGGCAGAAGAGGATCTCAGCTCCTCTCCAACCCTCCTTTCTGTCCTGGGCCAGCCACTGGGCCTGCCCTACCTCAAGGGTGGTGCCTTGGCCTCTGCCAGTGGGGGCTCCGTGGGTGGTGGTCCTTTCACTAATTGCCTGGCTGTCCTGACAGTTGTACTGGTTCACGGTGGAGTTCGGGTTGTGCAAACAGAACGGGGAGCTGAAGGCCTACGGAGCAGGGCTTCTGTCTTCCTACGGGGAGCTCCTGGTGAGATCCCAGCAGAAGAGGGCTGGGCCAGGGTGTGGGAGGGTGCCAGGGGGATGGACAATTTGGCCTAGCCTCCTATTTGGGTCTTCCTCAGTCGGCAAGAAGCTTATCTACCCAATTCCCACTACACGCTGTCCCTGGGCCTCTGGAGAACCCTTAGCAGGGGCAGAGTGGCCCCTAGCCAGCATGAAGTCAGGCCACAGTGCCCTCTTCCCTCGGGCCTGAGAGGTATGTTCACTTTGTGACTTTGGTGGCCTCCTGCTAGCACTCCCTGTCAGAGGAGCCTGAGATACGAGCCTTTGACCCTGATGCTGCTGCGGTTCAGCCCTACCAAGACCAAAGCTACCAGCCTGTCTACTTTGTGTCAGAGAGCTTCAGTGAAGCTAAGGACAAGCTCAGGTGGGTAGGGTGCTTCTGGAGACAAAATCCTCAACCTGACCCTAAGCTGTATAAGTCAGGCTTTCATCCTCACCTGTGTGGACCCATTTTACAGAAGAAAAAAATGACCCTTGGGTACAATGACCCCCTCATAGCAGGTACACGCTCCCTGGGAAGGATCTCAGAAAGTCTGAGCAGAAGGAAGCCACGGGGAACAGGCTGTGATAGGGCCACAGAGCTGGGTCAGGGATGACTTAAGGCCTGGTCAAGGCTGGCCTTCTAGGCATTGGCAGAGCTTGAGCTGTTTAGGGATGTGTAGGTCCATCCAAGCCCTCCTGCTCTCTGAGCACCTGGGGTCTCAGATGGGATGGAAACAGGTCAGAATGGGACCAAAAGGTCAGAGGAGGCCGAGGGCTACAAGGAGCACGGGAAGATGGATGAAGACAGGAGTTCCCAGGGCTGAGGCTGTAATGGCCCATGGGGTCCCAGAAGGGGTAACGGGGTCGTGCACAGGGGAAACTGAGGTTGGGGCTGTGCCTGGTGTGGAATAGAGGGTTGGGTCCCACATGCAAGCTTAGGTACCTCCTAGGTTGCGTGGCCAAGAAAAGCTCCTAGAGGAGGGAGCATCCTGGTGCTTGGCTCTTGTCTCCTTATTCCCACCCTGGAGGAGGCCTAACAGATGAGCTCTGGGGGCTCAGGTAGTCCAGAAAAAGCCACCCAGCCCCTACCTCTGGCTCTATTGGACATCATAGACCTCATCCCCTGCTGTCCAGCCTCTTTCTCCTCCACATTCCCACCTGGTAACTGAGGGTCCACACTGGCTTCCCTCCCTAGGAGCTATGCCTCACGAATCCAGCGCCCCTTCTCTGTGAAGTTTGACCCTTATACACTGGCCATTGATGTGCTGGACCGTCCCCACATCATCTGCCACTCTCTGGAAGGGATCCAGGATGAGCTGCATACTCTGGCTCACGCACTGAGTGCCATCAGCTAGGTGCACAGGGGAGAGCCTGTGGGCCCCAGGAATCTTCCTGGCCCCCTTTCCCATCTCCTTTGGTTCCTATAGCTCAAGGCCCACATCAAGGTTGTATCAAGGCCCTCCCTCAGTCCGCGTGTGACAGGGTGCCCTCTCACCCTCCCACCTCTGTACCCCACTGAGCCATCCTGCCACTTCCCAGCACTACAGCTGGTGTGTGTACCTCTGATGTCCTGTCCTGCTGCTGCCTGAGCCCCCAGGCCATGAGTTGGCCTTGTACTGCACACCTCGCCCCGTGCTCTCAGTTTCCCTATTCAACCTGTTCATCAACTCAATAAAGGAAAGAAAGGTCTTTGTGTGCTTGTCTGGCCTCTCCGTCATACCGAAGGGATGGGCCATGGTCCCGGTACCTGCCTTAGCTTTGTCTGGGCAGTCTTCATTTCTCTTCCTCTCTGGCCCAGCTTGGCCTCCTTTGTCATCCCAAGCCAGCCAGGATCCCCTGGACTCATTTTCCTGCCTCTCAGAGGCCTCTGCCAGCTCTTCGTCCCGGCAACCCTAGAGGACTGGAAAAAGGCCTTGGCTGAGCGATAACATCTCCACTGGGTGGCAATGCCAGTGTGGGATGAGAGGCAGTGTGAAAGCTTCACTAGGCTGGGCAGGGAACAGGGGTTCATGTTAATTGGGGGCAGTCCCCAGGATGGGGCTTCAGACCAGAGACAGAGGGGAAGAGGCAAGGCTCAGCCTAAATCAGGGCCCTGGAACTTCCCAAACTGTGTTGATGGAAAGATATCAGGTGGAAGGGCTCCCTGACAAGCTCTCCAGGCCTCTATCTCTAGGAAAAGCAAGTTAGGGAACTGAATTGTGGGCCCTGTCGTAGGCCCTAGTTCCTCAGAGGGGCCTGGACATTTCCCTGCCACGAAAGATCTAGCATCCTTCAGGCCCAGCTGGCCAGCCCTGTTCCCCAGCGATCCAGGGGCACCACTGGACTACGGGTCCCTACTCCAGGTGTCCCACCAGACACACCAAATTGATTCCTGGTTCTAAATTCAGAACATGATTCTGAAAGAACCCTGATTTCTCCTCCTGACTCCCCAGGCAATGCCACCTGGCCCTCCTTAGTCTCTATCTTTCTGTTCCAAGCACATTTCTGTGCTCAGCTCAGCAGAACCCATGTTCCTTCACCCCAAGCTGCACAGGTGGACATGCATTGAACACTGGGGAGGCCTTCAGCCCCAGTGAGATCCAGAGAAATACTGTGAGTTCCATGAGGTCTCTAAGGGAGCTCAGAGCCTTACTGAGACCTGAAGAAGCCCTCAAGTCCCACTGAGACACTGGAGAAGTCTATGAGAGCAACTGGAACTCTAGTGATATCAGCAAGACCCACGGAGACACGGGACTGGGCTATGATCCCTGCTGAGACCAAGTGTAGTCCTTCAGTGCTACTAAGACCTACAGTCGTCCTTTATTCCCACTGAATAGGCTGTGGGCCCCATAACAATACTGTGGAAGCAAGGCTCTGAGCCCTGGGACTGTAAAAATATGGACCCTACTCAAAGCCTGGGTAAGGCTGGGAGACGAGGGAGACCTGTGTCAGGACTGTGAGCCTCACTGAGACCCTGGAGAAAGTTATGATCCCTATTTAGGCTTCAGAAAGACTAAGCACCACTGTGACCCCCAAGAATAGCCATCCTTACACAGATACTGGAAGAGGCTGAGACAGTAGGGAAAGAAGTCTTAATCCCCACCCCCCACCCCCGCCCCTCAGAAAACCCAGGGAAAGTTATGAGCCCATAGAGAAGCCCTGGAGAAGACTCCTGGTGTGCTTCAGGAGGCAGGACAGTCTCTGAATGTCACTGACCCTAAGAATGGTCTTAAACCTACCCTAGGAAAGAAAACCAAGTTCCTCTGGGGAACAGGTGAGGGCCTGATCCCTGTAAAAATGCTGGGAAAGGTCCAGGGCCCCACTAAGACTGGCGAGAGCTGGAAGCCCCACTGAAAAACGAGAATGTCATGAACCCCAGTGAGACCCTGGAGGAGAGATGCTAGCAAAGTTCCTCACCGCTCCCCTGCCCCAACCCTGGGACCCTGAGGAAAACCTCTGCACCATATGAGACCCCCCAAAGAAAGTCTTAACCTCCATTAATGTCCTGAGTAGAGTCAGACTTTCAGCAGAGACCTTAGCACCCTGACACTGAGAGACCCTAAGATGAGCTGGGAAGCTGCCCAGACATAGGGGAAGACCCCAAACCCCAGTGGTGTGAGTCCCTTGAAATCTTAGTGTAAGCTGGGTGTGGTGGTACACACCTGAATCCTAGCACCCTGGGAGGCTGTGCAATTTAGCATCTTAGTGAAACTCTGTCTCAAAATAATAATTAAAAAATACAAAAGGGTCTGGGGATGTAACTCAGTGCAAAGGACTAGATTCAGTTCCTTGGTACTACCAAATCCATCAATAAATCAATCAGTCAGTCAGTCAACTCTGGGAAGTTGTGAATCCCATCAAGATACTAGTTAGAGTATGATTACTTTGAGACCCTGGGGAGGCCTTAAGCCCCAGTGAGATTCTGTAGGAACTTTAAGTCCCACTGGGATTTTGTGTGTCATTGAGACCTTACCTCGGACAATGCTTAAATTTCAGTGAGACCCTGGAGAAGGCCATGACCTTCACTGAGACCCATCAGATGCCTGTGAGCCCTAGTGAGACCCTGAGCAAGGATTCATGTCCCTCCCTGTTCCCTGTGAACCTGCTGGCCCCTGGCATCCTCCTATTTGGGTGTTCCGCACCCAACTCCCTCTTTGTACACTCCAGTTCAGAAGGTGCCCATATCTTCCAAATCTGCCCCAGGTCTACTGAGCACCATGGGCTCTCAGGGTGGCCATGACATGAGCCACTGCATTACTACAGGGGTGGAGGCAGCAGAGAGGAAAGGGATTGAGGACATCTGAGACAGCTTAGACCCCGTGGCTACAGAATCCTGCATAGGCTGAGGAGACTGAGGCTAGGGTAGGGCCTTTCCCACATCTCCAGGGCTCCATACCCAAGCTCCTAGGCAGAGGGCTCTCCTGGCAGGTTGACAAAGAGTGAGCAATGCTAAGGAAGGGTGGCAAGGAGGCACAGGACAGGCCATCCCAGACCCTTCAGCCCCTCCAAGTGGAAGCTGTGACATCCCACAGCTGGACTCGCTGGTCCTGATTCTGCCCTTAGTAGGGAGTAGAGACAGCTGACGAAAGGGGCTGAGAAACTGTGCTCCCAAGGATTGGGCTGGACCTCCAGGTACTTGTCCGAGAGGCTGAGCACAGAGGAGGGTGTACCACAGGGCCTCAGCCAGGTGACCCCTGAGGGATGATGAGGTTGTGACCCAGGCCTGATAGAGAGGACAGCCAGGGGCTTCAGGAAGAGGGATAAAGGTGAGATGCATGCCTGGGATGGACCTGGAGAGGGTCTGCTGTCCTCACACTGAAGATGGGCAAGAGGATTGCCCCATGGGAGGAGACCACTGTAGTACCTCCTCTGCCTTCTTTCTGCCCCCTGGTCAAAGTGGGAGAAAGGGGGTGGTACCTCAGCTGGGGCTGGGGTCCTGGGTGGAATAAGGAGAGGATTAGCAGCAGGAAGAGGCACTCCCCCTTTCAGCCTTACTTCCATGACCCTGGCCGTCCCCTGGGGTTTAGGAGAGGTACCCAGGGAGAATAGGCATGAAGGCCCCATAGCAGCCTCTACCTGTCCTGGACTAATGTGGAAAGTGTTCAGCCAAGGCTGAAGAGGGCTTTACTCTCCTGGAGACCTTGACCCCCAGCTGTGAGCAGGGCCAGCTCAGGCCATCAAGCTCCTCATTAAGACTCTAATGACCCCAGGCCCCAAGCAGAGGTGCTGACACTCAAGAAGACCTTCCTGCAGACCCAGCACTGGGTAAATGATCCAGAAATTGCAGCCTCAGCTCCCCCTACCATCTGCTGACAACCCCCGGCCCCTAATGGGCCAGGTGGCAAAGGCTGGGAGCAGAGGAGATGGGCTCAGGGCTATAAAGCCAGCAGGACCCAGCAGCCTGTAGCCCTACAGGACCAGCGGCACTCTGAGACCATCAGCAAGCAGGTTCGTGACATTTATGCTGGGTTGTGGCTGCCTGTTAGGAGCTCCAGGGTGGCTTGGGCAGGATGTAAGGTCTCCTCTTGTGCTGGGGTCACTGGGCCAGCCCCAACCCTGCTTATCCCCCAGGTCACTGCTTCTTCACTATGGCCCTGTGGCTGCGCGTCCTGGCTCTCTTTGCTCTGCTGGCTCTCTGGGGGCCTGACCCCGCCCAGGCCTTTGTCAACCAGCATCTATGCGGCTCCCACCTGGTGGAGGCGCTCTATCTGGTGTGCGGGGAGCGTGGCTTCTTCTACACACCTAAGTCCCGCCGGGAGGTGGAGGATCCACAAGGTGAGTCCCTGCTTGTCATCTCAGCTGTCCCCATACCCAGCGGCCTCACGCTGGTTGAGGCAGAAGAGGGCAGAAAGCTGTCACCCGGAACAATTGGTGGGCTTTTGAAAAAGAAAAGACAGCTCTCTATTGGTCACTTCCTAAAAGGACCAGCTCCCGGGGGCAGAGTGGAGAATTTAGGGGGTGGGGGATGAGGAGGTGACACCCCCTTAGTCGTGGCTTCTGAGCTTGGCAGGTCTCACCTGTCAATTTGCTCCCCAAATACTTGGCCTTGGCCCTCTTTGTTGCTCTCCTATGACGACAGCAGCTTTTGGGGACAAATTCTATTACATAGGTCACATTCTGGGTTTTGGTGGTCTCAGGACGCGGGGGTAGAGGAGTACTCCATCCTGCCCTCCTGTATGCCGGCATGCTAACACTCCAGGCTCTGCAGAGCACTTGTGAACACAAGGTCCAGTGGCTAAACGTATGGGCCTTGGAGCCCTGCGGGTCTGTGCCCAGCACCTGTCCCCATCACAGCAGACCGTTCGACCTGGGCCCAGCTTACCTGGGGAGGCAGTGAGAGGGTGGTGGCATAGGACTAAGGGACACTCTGCTGCTTCTAATAGGATCTTCTTATGTCTTCCTTGTTGCTGCTGTTCCTACACTCTGGCACTGTCACCCTACAGTGGGGCAGGCAGAGCTGGGTGGTGGACCAGGGACAGGTGGCCCTCAGCCTTTGGCGCTGGAGATGGCACTGCAAAAGCGTGGCATCGTGGAGCAGTGCTGCACCAGTATCTGCTCGCTCTACCAGCTGGAGAACTACTGCAACTAGGTGGCCTGCCCTCAGCCTGTCACTCTCCCCAGGCGACCAATAAATCCTTTGAATGAGCCCTTCTGAGTGGTCTGTATAATGTGGGTAAACAGGAGCTGGCCCGGGTGGTCATATCGCCAGCTCTCCTGCCTGGGCCCTGCCCAAGACCCTCTCTCTCTGCCCTCTGCAGAACCCCACTCCCATGTCCTCCTTCTCTGGGGCTCTACAGGCACCAACTGGCCCAACCCCAGAGCAAGGGGGGGTACCCTCTCCTAGGTGGTGTGTGTCCCCCTGGGTTGTTGGGAGGACCCCCCCACACACACATACACACACCTCCCGCTTCTAATGGGACAGAGAGATGTGGGATCTTTGGGAGGAAGCAGGGGTAATGGGAAGCTGGGATCTGACTTGTTGTTCCAAAACTCTGGGTCGGTCGTCAGGGGCCCCAGAGGATTTTTGAAGGAAACAGGGCCAGAACATTCCAGTATTTATTTCCACCTGGCTCTTCCAGGCTGTTTTTAGAGTTATTTTGGACGAAAATCCCTATGGAGCCAAGAAGTTGGGCTGATCCTGTCAGAGGCGAAATTAAGGACTGAGAGGTTGCTGTGGAGGCTGGGCCTCCCTCAGGCCACCTCGGTCATGGTCAGGCCAGGAACACAGCCTCACAGACCCTTACGGGCCCATCTGCCCTGAAGAAGGCAGGCGGCAGGCCACCAGATGTCCCCATGCACAGGGATAGAGTGAAGGATTAGTAGCTGCGGGGGACAGATAGGGTGTGGAATTAGAGCCCCACTGATCTGGGGTTCCAGCCAAGAAACTCTGAGGATGGCTGCTGACAGAGAGCTGGAGGCCATAGCCCAGGACAAGGGCCAGGGTCTTCCTGCCACTACCCAGCTTCTCCCTCATGCTAGGCAGGGCCACTATCCAGGTTCCTTTTACTAAGACCTGGAAGTCACCCCACCCTTGGCCCAGAGGATGAAGATGAGGTCACACTGGATCCAGGCTCTCCAATACCCACCGAACGCAGGGAATTCTCCTTGGGTGCCCAGCCTTGGCGCCACCTGCTGGGCAAATGCAAGCCCAGCGGCTGCCTGGACTGGCCATCGCCTGGAAGCTCAGTGAGTAACCCTGGCTACTCTAAGGCCTGGACAGCTTGCTTGCCACCAAGGCCAAACCATTTGGCAATGCTTGTGAGAGTTCCAGCTGGCTAAGGCTAGGGTGCCTGGGCTGGGGCCTGGGGATCAATGCCTGGGCCTGGAAGCTGCAGAACTCTCAGGGCTGGAGCTGAAGACCCTTCACAGGTTGCCCGCTGCCCGGGCAGCCTCCCCACTGAGGTCCTGAGGATCCCTCCCAGGTCTCTGTCCTCCTCTGACCCCATGGGCACCCCTACCTGGAGATATGTCCCCAGTAAGCCCCACCCCCAGCATGGGGGCCAGGACTGGTCAGGCAAATGGATAGCCGGCCAGACACTGGACCCGGAAGAGGAGGGAGAGGAAGAGGTTGGGACCTGTCCATGGGAATACCCAGCCTGTTCACACAGCTAGAGCAGGGGCCTCCTGCTGGAATTGAGGTATGTGATCTCGCCAGCGATCGGGTGGCCAGAGCTGGGACGAAGCAGTGGGCGTTGGGGCCTTCCTGTTCTCTATGCAGCCATTGGCTGGTGTTATTGTGGGCCTTGGGGGGTAATGGGCGATGTGTCCCCCAAGATGCCCTTTGAGAGGTGTGAGTCGGGGTGGAGAGAGCAGAGTCCTTTGGGATCCTGGAGTCTTGCAGCTCAGCCCTGTCGACACACACTGTGGCCAATTCTGGGTGGGGCTGGGGGCTCAGGAATGTTCTTCCAGAGGCCAGATTTTCTGTAACTCCCTCTATGGGGGTCCTTGGGTCTGAGACCTCTGAGAGGGGAAAGGTTGCCCTCCCTAAAGTGCTCCACCGAAGCGCATAGCCACCCTTGCCTCACCTGACTGGGTCCATACCCCCTCCTTTCTTGAAGTCAGTCCCAGTCCTGAGAAAAGGATTTTTCTCTCCACACAGCTCCTCAGCCCCAACCATTGTGTCCTTGAAACGGTGGGAGAACAGAGAGAGATGCGAGCAGACTGCTTCTCTATCTTCATGAGCGAAACGTAGCTGCTGGCAGTAGCCAGGGTTCAGGGGGCAGAGGCACCATCAGGCTCAGTCTGCAAACCACGTCACCCTGGGTGCTGACCCCCAGCTGTCGTGGCTGGGGAGTACAAATGCTCCCTGGAGCCTCCAGGTCACCCCACGTGGGCTAGGCCTACAAATGTGGCTCTGCAATCCCCGTGAGCCTCGCCTCTGCTCTGCCCCTTCTGGGAACCTGGACAGCCCCCATGCCCCAAAACCCAGCCTGCCCTTGGAACCTGGACTGCACTTGCCAGGCGGTTCTGGCAGCAGCTGTCAGCTGTGCTGAGCCATGCGTGTCATGCTGGCCATAGGGCTGGGTGTCCTGAAGGCCTTCTAGCTAAAGTGGTGAGGAAAGTAGACAAACAGCTTCCATCCCAGGGTCCTGCAACCCTGGGGTCCCTGGTCTGCTCTCAGTCTCTGCCTGGTGTCTGGAGGGCCAGGATGTCACTGAGGGCAGCACGCACCTGTTTTTATACACTGTCTGACCTGACCAGAGAGCCCACCTTCACTCACGCAACAGAGCCTCATGCTATGTGAGGGGACACTAGGACCTGGAGCCAGCACAGCTCGTTTCCTGACACACATATGCAGCACATGCGCTGGCCCACCTAGGACATTGCCAGAGCAGGTGCCTCCAGGCCAGCTCCCCAGATTGCGTCCGCTCCTGGCACAGACACACTTGCACGTCGGCCTGGCCCAAGCCAGTATTTGCCTTCACTTGTCAGCAGCAAATATTTGCTGTTCTCACCGTTCTCTGGGCCTGAGAAGACCCTAGGGCCATGATGGGTAGACACAGGGATGCCAAGGGGGACCCCTACCCTGCTGGGCCCTGTGCCCCGCAGAGGTCCACCACGGAGAGAAAGAGGCAGCTCAGGCCTGGATGGCCCTCCGTTTATGCTCCGAGCAAGGTAATGCCTGGGTAGATCTCAGGCTGAGTGCCAGCTAATGGGTCTTTAGCCAGGCTGTGAGGAAAGGGCGACCCCAGGGGAGCTACCTTGGGCCAGACTTTGATGGGGCTAAGCTATACAGGGCTCTGGTCATATGGCCAAAAATGGCCACTTGTAGATATGACCAGAAGAGGGCGCCAAAGTCTCACTCTTGGGTTGCTCAAGTCTGCCTGTTCCACAGTGGTTGTGCTGGGAGAAACAGTATTTATTTATTTGTTTGTTTGTTTATTTCCCATACTCTGGAGAAGGAGCAGTTTAAGAAGGCTAGGAGCTACCTGAGAATGTCAGGGTGCAGTCTCTGCCCCAAGTCAGATTCAGGCCAGATTTTTGCCAGTCCAGGCCTCTTAGATGCCAAAGGAGCAGCTGGACAAAAGTTGGGATGTCCAACATTCTGAAATGTCTGTAGCCAGTCTTACTCTCATCCCTTTCCCCTAGAATCAGAGGCCTAAAGGATACTTAAGAATTGAATCCATCTGACCCCAGTGTTATGGCTGAGCATAAAGGCAGGGGCCCAGATCTGTGCCTGGGTGAGACCTTACTGGTGGGTCCTCCGGGCCCTGGGAGATACTGAGGTGGAAGGTTCTACGTATGTCCTTGTCACTCTGGTATCACACTACTTGAAGCCACCTGGCCAGCTGTGTCCTTATTCTCATGACACCAGGCTGCAGGGACCCTCGGGTGCAGCAAGATTCAAGTGGGGTCCAGCTGCATCAGGGTCATTCCTTCCCAATGTCCACTCTTCACTCAATGGTAAGAGGAGAAGGTCGACTCCTCCTAGAAATGTTTGGGGTGGGTGGTGGACAAGGGTCTGGGAAGAGTGGACATCAGCTGGGATACAGCCTCTGCCCCCCCACCCCACCCCCACCCCACCCCCCCACCTCCCACAGCCCTCCCACTATTGTTTCTGGCCTGGCTGCAGGAACAGCAAGGCAGATTCCTTCGAAAGTGGAGCAGGCTGGAGGTGGCCTCTCCATCCTCTCTGTGCGGACCAATCACGCTGTGCTGGCGCCAGGCACCCCACCAGTTCTCCTACACCCCTCCACCACCCGCCCAGTGTCCTCAGCTCACTCTCCACTCCCAGGGGCCCAGCCACCCCACTTCCTGCCCATTTGCTGCTATGGGGACTCTGTCCCTAATTTATAGACCCCTGCAAATACCTCTGGAAGTGAGGCCTAAGGCTAAGCCAAAGGACCACCCCCCCCAAGCCCCACTCTTAAGGTAGAAGCAAAGAAGGGGTCTTGGGGTGTCTTTGAGCCTGTGACTAAAACAGGGATTCTTGGGCTGAATGTCAGCCTGAAAGTGTGCCCTCCACTCCCCTCATCCTGAGATGCCCAGCCCATCTAGACCCAGGGTTGACCCTGGCTCCAGGTCACAGATTTTGGGGGCTGAGTTGGAACCCAGTGGTCATGTTTGGCTCCCCATCTTGGACCACTGAGCTCGCTTTTCCCAGCCAGGCAAATGCTTTGCCAGGGACAGAGATGACCTCAAGGGTGCCCAGCCTGAGAGTCAGGCCCCTGGGAGGCCCTGTCTGTATGGCCCAGTGAGAGTCCTTAGAACCTGGCCGCTGGTGCTGACCTGCATTCCACCCAGGCCTCCCTCAGACCCTCCCCAGCCCATCTGTGTTTGTGGAAAACAGAGCCTGAGCCCAGCAGCCCAGGCAGCATGCGGCTGCTCACGCTGACTCCAGCGCACCCCTCTGGTCTTCAAAGTCCACTCGCATGCAGAACTCAGCCCTGTTCCAACCCAGGCACTGGCCCCCCACTCACGCCAAGGCCAACTGCAGCTGGGCTGCTGAGAAACCTTGGGAAATCCCCTTACCATCTCTAGACCCCCGGGATTTGGCATGGGTAGCCACACTTGGTGGCCTGGTGATGGTGAGGACAGGACTAGGAAAGGTGGTCCTAGTAACCAGCTGTACATGCAGGTACCTGAGCAGGTGTTTTGGTGGCAGCTGCCCGGCCTTCAGGGTTTAAGAGCCACATTGTGGTGGGGAGCAGATGGAAGCGAAGCACCTTTCGTGGTTGCCGGAGGGGAGAGTGCCCTACTTGGGCCCAGCTGTGCGAGGGAGGATGGACTAAGGTCAGGAGGAGGGAGGGCCGCCAAGAAAGAAGGGCCAGAGTGAGTGTGCATTTGAGTCTAGCTCCAGCTGCACAAGCAGTCCTCAGAGCACAAGAGGTGGGCTGGGCAATAGGGAGGCTTCCAGGAGGCGGTGTCTACATGTCTAGGTGCTGCCGCCTTGAGAATGGGTGCTCATATGGGGTCACCTCCACAGATCAGACCAAGGATCTGTCATAGCAGCTGGGTTCATGCAGAGCTGGCCTCTGGGCCCTTCTTTGTGCCTGGGTGTGTGATATCCCTGGCAGGGAAAAAAAAAAAAAAAAAGGTCTGGGTGAGGTGGTTGAGTCCTGCGGGCACTGTAGGCAATGGGCCCTTGCTTCGTAGCCTGGCCTAGTAGGGTTCTCTGTGGGCCTGTGGAGTGTGTCCTAGGACCAGTGTGGGGCTGACGTGTGAGGCTTATATTCTGGTTCTGTTGAGCATGGCTGTGTGGCCTTGGGAATGTCAGTTAACATCTCTAGGCCTCAGTTTCCTCGTCTGTTAAAGGGAATTAAAGGAGACCCTACCCACCTTGGGAGTGTGCAATGCCTGTGGGCCGATGGAGCCCCTGGCAGGCCCAACTCCCGTGTTCAGCAGGGTCTGGACACTGCTGTCTCTGCTTCTTCTATCAGGGATGAGCTGTCCTCCGAGTCCATCTTCTCGCCTCCTTCCCCCACAGCTAGAGGGAAGAACCGGACTCAGGCTGCAGGATGGGAATTAGTGGACCAGGTATGATTCTGGTCCAGACTCAGAGGACAGCTCATCTCCGATAGAAGAATCAGAGGCAGCAGTGTCCAGACCCCGCTGAACTCACCCACGGTGAGTATCTTGCCAGCACTCAGCCCCATCACCATGCCCTACCGCTGGCGCAGAAGGCCTTGGAGTCTGCTCCTATCTCAGCCTGGGAGGTCACCAGCATGGAGGTGTCCTCTGTAACTATGGCCACCCATGCACCTCACTGCTGTGGGGACAGTCTGCCCAGTGCAGATGAAGGGCCTCCAGATACTTGATGAGGTGTGGAGACCGAGTGGGGGCTGGTGGAGTTCAGGATGCGCAGGTACACTCCACTACTTCTGGGTTGCCTCTGTCAAGTTTCTTTCCCTCTCTGAGTCTTTGACTCCGTGGGGACAGCACCTTGGGTATGACTCTGGTCAGAGCTCAGTAAGCAAAAGGAAGCTGATGCATCTTCGCAGGAAGTGGTCTGTGGATCTGTGCGAGGGGCCCAGATGGGGAGGAACATCTCTGTAGGGCTAGAGGGTGAAGGCTCAGCACATCTTGGGGTGGATCAAGAAGAAGAATGGGGTCAGCCAGAGCAGGTGCTCGGCAGAGGCCAACAATGCCAAGCTGCCAACGAGATCCATGGGGAAGGGTCTTTGCAGCTCTGAACCCCACCAGCTAAGGAAGATCAGGCCAGGGAAGATACTTCCAGGCTTCCTCATGAGGTCTGTACTGGAGCCTCTTCCTCCCTGAGGGCTGCTCCTTGCCTCAGCCCATCTCCCTTTGAAAGTTCTAAGTCCTTTCTCGGGCAGCAGACTATCCGAGCAGATGGAGGAGCCTTGGGACCACATGGGTACCAGGTGTCCAGGTTGCATTTCCAAGTGGCTCCAGGAAAGAATTTCCTGATGCCAGTGACTGAGGAAGCCAGCGATAGATACAATCTCACACCAGAGGGGTGAAATGAAAGTGTTTATTAAGCCGGCACTCTGCCACCACTCCTCCCGTGGCACATTGAACCCAGAGGCTGGAAGGAAAGTCAGGGCCGAGGGTTGACCCAAGGTTGATCAGCAGATCAGGGATCTGAACCAGGTCAAACTCTAGCCCTCACACCCGCCACATTCTCCCTTCTGAATGTGCAGTTCTGTGATCTGCAGAGAGCAGGCCCTGAGGTCTTCTGTGAAAGGGTTTCCTAGTGGCCACCTAGCCTTTGAGGAGGCAGCCTTTCCCCTGTTGGGCTCTCAGCAGGAGCTACGGGGCATCCAGTACCTCCATGATTCAGGACGCTATGGACAAAATTGGTGCTTGTGGGATGGGGGTTGGGAGTCACTGCTTCTTCCGTTGCGTTCCACGGCTGGTTAAATGAAGGGAAATACTGATTTGGGGGTCAACAAGGTACTGTGGGCGTGGCTGCAACTTCTCAAGTGACCACAAGGTGTCAGGCTCAGGCTAGATTTGGAGATTCTTCCTTCTTAGGTGGAGCAGGGTAGGGCCACCAAAAGGAATCCAGAACAGAACAATTTAGCTCAGCCTGCTCCTACTGGGGACCTTGGCCTTGAACAGACGTCCCAACATTCTGTCCAGATCCTCTCAATAATATATAAAAAATTGTTTTTCTACAAATATAACACAGTTCCTCCTTGAGGACAAAATGGATGTTTCAGGCAGGTGTTGTGGATTTGAGCTATGATGACTTTGGGTGACCATCTTGTCACAAGCCTCAGGGACAGGGGAATATCCAAAGGGAGGAATTCCCAACCCCAAGTCCTTTAATGCCAGGATAGCAGCAGAAAAGGTCCCATACAGCGTTGCAGGTACTCCAACAGTGCAGGGAGGGTCTCCTGGTAAGTAGAGTGAAAGCCACAACTTTGTTCCAAATTCCAGCTGGGAAAACCTTTGAGTTATACCATAATTCTAGAAATAGCCACCAGGTGGCAGCACTAGGCCACCCAAACAGCCCAGTAGACGCAACCTAGGATTTCTAGGGTGCCTCAAAATCTCTCTCTCACATAAGCAAGGGTTCAACCAGATCCATCGTGTAAGCCATCCCTCTCCCTGCCTGTGAGACAGGAGTAAGGAGATTTGTGCTGTATCATGTCTCTCGCTCCTACAATCTCAATGCATATTCTTGTTATAGTCATACCTGTATCCCTTATCGGCCATGTGTCCCCCACTACAGAAAAACCCATGGGATATAATGCTGGAGACAGCAACCCTCACACCCCACCTCACTGATGCCCAATGCCTCAGATCCTGCCAAGCAAAACCACCACTCAGCTCCTCCTCCTTAGGTACCCACACGTGCCTCCTTTTCCTGTAAATCCCTTGCCTTGCTTAAACATCCCGGGTCCCTGATATCCTGGTGAAATAACAGTTCTGGGCCTGGCCAGAGATGGAAATTCATTCGGGGAAGTGGAAGTCTCCATGTTTCCAGGGTTTTAATCTATAGGATATGGACTGCTTTTCCTTACAACCCTTTAATTACTCAACTCCTCAAGCTGACGGTATGCTCTTTGACGGGCCTTCCATAAATTTTTCACTGGCTTGAAGTGAGCCCCTCACTCTAACTCCCACCTTTAGCTTGAGCAGTCCCAGCTAAGGGTCTCCAGGAGGCCCTGCAAGCAGATTTGTGATATTTAGACGCCTTGCAGGGGACGCTAGGGGGCAGCACTTGTTGCAGAGCCAGCGGCTATAGCGCCCAGCGGCAGCCATCATAGAGGGACTGCTTTGCCCCAGAAGGGCAGATGCTTCACACTGGCTCTTGTCTATGCACCCCAGACCTGATTCAAAGTCACCAGCATCCTCGCATTCTCTCCTCATCCAAAAGCCCAGTGAGGCGTCCCACTGTCTACCTCTATCATGGGAGAGTGTGACTCTGTTTACTGTTGGGGCCCATCAGATTTGGGCCCCCCTCAAGTATGACTCCCCTGCTCAAAGCCTCATTCTCCCTACATAGGAACTATGCCTCCTGCTGAACAAAGGAGTTCAGGTGAAGGCTTGGAAGACAAATGGAAAGGATTAAGTCCCAAAAGGAGCCGGTGAGCGGGACAAGATAAACACCAAGCCAGTCAGCGACCTGGGCCCAGGAATTGCAGAGGAGTGGATGGGCGTCCTGCTGGGGGACACAAGCCTTCGCCTCTTCAAGAGTCTTCAGTGCCTCTTGCCCTCCCTCAAAGACCCAAGCAGAGATTTCAAATCTCCAGTGAGACTTGGTCCAATCAGGCACTGCTTCTGAGTCCCCCCTGGGCTGTGTTAGCTCTGGGCCTGAGCTCTAAAAGGAGTTTCAGCCAGACTCAAAACTCTGGGAGTCCTGCTAGTCATACTATTTAGAAATACCTGCGAATGCTGGACTACCTGCTATATGCCACTCGTGGAAGCAGCCTTAGTGACTAGGAGGTGGAGGGGATGAAGAGATTTTAAGTTCGTTCTTTGACCCACAGGGCAGGCCCTTTGTGCGCAGCACCTCAGCCAGTGCCCAGGCATAAGTCTACCCTCAAAAGGAAAGGGGCGGCCTGTGTGACAAGTGTCTCTTGCTTCTCCGTGGCATAGCGGGTAGAGGGTTGGATCAGATGTGACCAGTGAAAGGAAAAGTACGCAGAGCTATCTGCCCATAGAACATGGAAAGACGGGGCTGTACTGTATTATGTACCTGACCCAGGAATGTTTAAAAAGAAAAATTAATTTTTTCTGCCCATTTTCGAACCCTGTTCCTTTTTCCTTAGCCCAGGCCCCCAGTATTACCAATGTTACACTCAAAACATTCCTGGGTATGAGTGACTGCCAAGTGTCCCTCTAATGAAGCCTTTCCCCACTCCCAACCCCATCACCACGTAGTCCACACCACATAGTTCCCTTCTGGCTTAACAGAGTGATTCTGGCTCCGCCAATGCCCACATACTCTTTTTGCTAGGTCAGGGCACCACCCCCTAATGAAGCATGCCCTGGTGTGGTAAAGTGCCATAGCCAGCTGCCCCAGTGGCCCCATCCAGACTGAGTTGCTATGAAGCTCTCTAAATTTGGAGGGCTCGGGGGAAAGGCATGGAGGGGTTGGGCATGGGAGAGGCAAAGCCATAGTTTCGGTTGGCATTTGAGCAGGTGCAATGCTCAACAGTAGGCTGCTACCTTGCTTTTAGGGGGTCTGTTACTATGCACGCTCTAAAAGAGCCCTCCATCAGCCTAGACCTTGCCCCCCTCCACTTTCTCCTCCACACCAGCCTGGCTGGAGGGTCTGGGCACCACAGCTAGAACACCTTGTGTTTGGGTGGTGACTTCTAATATTGTCCCAGCCAGCAGATCATCATGTGGGCAGAGGGCTTTGGGCACCAGTGACTCCCTGGCCCTCTTAATTCACCATCTGGGACCTGCAGGGACTACGCAGCAACCAGAGTACAGGTAACCAGTTTCTCTCCCTTCTGCTGTTCCCTCTGTGAGTGTGGAAGGCTGTCCTTGGAGTATTCAGTACCGGTGGGCTGGGGGACCAGCAGCCTGGTCTCTGAAGCAGGGGAAGATGCTCTGTGGCTAGAGGCTCCAGTGGGACAAACCGCCTAAGGCAGCCTCAGCTTTGGAGTGGATACAGAAGACAGCCAGGGCCCTCCCACCATACTCCTCTATAAGCCTGCACAAAGCCACTGAGCCTTTTGCAAGAAAAATAGGTTTTTCTTTACTAATCTGCCAGAAAGATGAAAGGGGCAGGGGAGGAAGGCAGGGCGTCTTCTCACAGCGGGAGTCCATAGCTGTTTCTGCAATTGTAAAAAGAAGGGTTTTTCTTCATGAGAAGTTTCCTCTTGCCCCATTCCCCACCACCGCCACCACCACTGTACCAGTTCCCACCTCCCAACCCCAAAGACAAAGAGGCCATATAGAACACCCAGGGCCCAAGATTCTGAGCACCATTTATAAAGTTTAGCTTCCCTCCCTGTGCACATCCCATGCCTCCCAACCACCACTGAGGAACTGTACAGTGAGGATGAAGCCTCTTGCTTTCTCCCGGCAGAGTTTTATAAAGGAAAGCTGTCTTCCCCCTGCCCAGCTCCCTCTGCGCTCTCAGCCTCCCATGCCCACGAAAGTGACTGTGGGACTATTGCAGTTTCCCCAGGACGCATGCATTTGCGCGTAAATTTTTCTCTCCTGAGTGCTGTGCCCCAGGCTCCTCAGTCTGTCCACTGTGGTGTCAGTGAGATGGGGATCCATCCCTTCCTTTCCTGAAGCCTGCCACCCCCTCCCTGGGCTTCCATCTGAATGTAGAACCTGGGTCCTTCTGAGTTTTGCCCTCACTCCTGGGAGAGAAAACTGCTTCCATCCGAAGTGGGAGTGGAGGGAGAGATTGGCACACTTCATGCTGTGACACCCCCCACTGCCGCCACCAAAGCAAGCCCTTTGTGTACAGCTCCTACCCGGTGCCTCGTCTACCCTGTAGAAGTCTACCCCATACAGGAAGGGGACAGCCTGTATGACAAAAGGTTCCCCTGCTTCTTCATCGGCAGTTGTCAGACTTGACAAAGTGGCTTTTGGATACTCTCTCTCTCTTATAGTCTGAAAAAGGGACAGACAGTGAGGCAGCGGGAGGCACAAAATGGAGAGATAGTGCCCACAACCTGACAGGGCTGCACGCCTACTGGCCACCTACTGGCCAGGGTACTGGCTGGAGGAAGCCTTATTTTAAAGGAGATAATCGCAAAAACATCCCTTTGCTTTTTCCTAGGGGCTGAATAGTCACTGCTGAACTGTAAGGAAGGAGGCAGATTCCAGGCCTCAGGCCCAAGGCCCTGGACCTCCTCTGGCTCAGACCTCAGCCCAGCCCGAGCCCTCGCAGAACAGAGCTGCTCTCCTTGAAAGCCCAGCCCCAAGGTGAGCTGCTGCGGCTCGTGGATCAGGTGATCTCACACTCCCAGCACTTAAGGCCAGCCCCAACTCAAGTGAGGTGAGTGTCCCAGCATCCTGGGAGGGCACAGTTGCCCACTGGTGTGGCTGTCGGCATCTCAGCGGGCCTCTCACAGGGTCAGACCTGCCTCCCGTGGACAACTTTGGACTCTCCAGTTTTACAAGGAGTGAGCTTGAGGCTGGCGGGGTGTATGCACCCACACGGTTGGAGTCTGGGATTCTGGTGGTAGGAGCCAGTGCTTCTCCTGGGGGCTTGGCTGGGGGCTGAGCAGGGCCCCTGCCATCTCTGGAGCATGGAGATTCCTGGAGAGGCACTCCTGGGAAAACAAGAGGGCAAAGGTGGGCAGGAGGCAGAGAGTGGGTCCTGCAAGCGAGAGGCGGGGCTGTCAGGTAAGGGTAGAGCTTGAGGGGAGAGAAAAGGACAGGAGGGGAAGGGGGGAATCATCATCTGGGAAGAACTGGGACCCAGGGCCAGCTACGTTCAGCTCAGCTGGGGACGTGGGGCTGGGCTGTCCCCCCAGTGCTGTGAGGCTGTGGGGTCATGTGCCAGTGGTTTGACTTCTCTGTGTAGCCCCCTTTGTCAAAGGGGGTGTTAGTCTCAGGCCTCCTGAACTGTGAGCAGCAAGCGAGATAATGACATAGAGGCATTCTAATTACGGTGACGGTCTCTACCAATGCCAGTGGTATCCTGATTCCATTGTTTCTTGGGGGCCGCTGTCTGTGAGCAAGAGTGGGGGTGTGTGTGGCTACCAAGGGCCACACCTATTCACCAGCCAGGTACTGAGTCAAGGGGCAGAGGGGCCCTGGGTCCAGAGGATCCTAGAAGAGGAGGCAGGTAGAGCTGGGTCTGTGCCCGATGGGCAGGTGCCACAGGCCACCTTCCAAAGGCAGCCGGGACAGATTCTGCAGGTAATTCCCTTCTGGGCTACTTGGCTCATCCCAGAGAGAAGCCAGGAACTTCTTCTAAAGGGAACTTTTTAGTCCAGGCACTAAATAAAAGAGCAACAGTGTATAGTCCTGGTCTTTCCCTGAGTACACCCCACCCCTAGCTCTCCCATGATGACCCCTACATACTTTTGGCTTCTGGTTTACTGATCCGGCCTTTGTGTAAGTGGTTCTGGTTCAGGGTCCCAAAGCCCTGCAGAGCACACTCTCCGCACATGCCTCGCAGCAAGCACCCTGTGAGGAATGAGAAAAGGTGCTCAGGGGACCCTCAGAGACCGAGATGGAGCTGGGTTTGTAAATGCTGGGCTTGGTCCCAGGGAGGAAGGAGCGGCCAGCTCACAGCCTGAGCTGGGGGAGGTCCGCTGCAGGGTGAGTGGAGCTGGAAGCCAGAGGAGCCAGGCTGCATTCAGGGAGCAGAACCACAGGCCAGGGGTACGGGCCGGGCTAGGTGGGGTGAGTCCAAATCTTTGAGTGAATGTTTGTTCTCTTCAGAATTTGGGGGTTCCAGCGCAGAGAGGAGACCTGGCTTCTGAGGTATGGAAAGGGGTGCGGCGCTGGGGGCACTTGTGGGCTGACATTTCTGCAAGTCAATCTTGGGCTGCAGAAGACTCAGTTCTATACCCTTAGGCTGCTGGTAGACCCTTCTTATCTTAGGTGGCCTGGAGGATGGGGAAATAGATGGCCCAGGGGAGAACCCAGCTACTGGTGCTGCCTGGGGGTGTGACCCGGGGCACTTGAGTCCAGGATGAACCGGATTTACACCAGCCAGCTCAGTCAGCCACACTAAATAAGGGCAGACTCTCCAAGGCAGCCCTGCGGGGGAGAGAGGACATGCATGAGTTGGCCTGCCCACCGCCACCCCGGCTGCCCACCCCTGCGCCCCAGGCTTCTACCATGGGCACCTAAGGTGACCTTAGTCTTTCTTGTAACTTGCAAACTCAGGCATGTAACTCCGAGCTTGGGTTGTTGTTTCTCCAGGGCAGCCACTTCTGAGGGGCAAAAAGTAGAGGGTGGGCTCCCAGCAGGGCCACTCTGTGACTGCCCTCCAGACATCCCAAAGGAGAAAGGAAGCCCAGACTCTGAAAAGGGGCTCCCACCCTAATGCCCACCCCTTCCCAGCCTGGAAAATAGGTCTGGAGAAGTGGGGGGGAATCCAGAGCTGGGTCCAAAGGAACCCTAGGTTTTTCTGTCCTACACAGAGGTACCTTCTGTGGTCTTGCAGGGACTGGGACCTGAATAGGCACTTGAAAAATGCTCCTCACCCCAGAATCTACAAGTCTCCTTGGGGTGGAGGTCAACCTCAGCAGATCAGAGTGCCCTGAGCTAAAGGCTCGCTCCCTGCCAGCACACACCCAAAGGCCTGAAAGCCAACACAGGAGACTGCAGGAGGCTGGTGGAAGGGGAAGGGGGGGCAGTGACGGGGTCGGGGTGGAGGGTGGGGGGAGATAGGCCAGATGTTCTTGGAATGGGACACCCGGGTGATTGATGCAGGCTGGAATTTGAAGGGGGAACATTCCCCACGTGCCTCCGGCTCTGGGTGGAAAATGGGCTGTTTCGCATGGTTGTATACGTGGTGGTGAAGATTGTGGTGGTGCGAAGGCTCCTGGTCTTGGGTCTTGCCGAGCTAACGCGAGGGACGTGCCTCCAGCGGGCTTGGGTTCCCACACCTGTCTGGCGTCCTTAACCCCTGCCTCCCCAGGGTCGGTCTCCGAGACGCCCTCTCCCCAAGGCGGCACTTGGGTGACAGGAAAGACAAACAGTGCCTACTGTAAGACCCCGGAATTCCCACCATTCCTCTGCCCCCCCCCCACCCCCGCGGGCAGCGCCCCCCGAGTTATCTCATGCCCCCAGCCTAACCGTCCCCGGCTCTAACGCTACCCAATGCGGAGGGGGCGACCTTGGTCCCAGCGCGGACCAGCGAGGTAAGCCTGCCCAAGGTCCAGCATTTGCCTTCGAGGACCTGGACTTTGCCCAGCTGGAGCGGGGAGGCTGGTGACGCACGCTCTTTGAGAAAACGAAAGGAGACCCTTGACACCCAGCCGCGCTTGGGCCCGAGCCCCCTCCCCCCCCCCCCCCCCCCCCCCCCCCCCCCCCCCCCCCCCCCCCCCCCGACTTCTCTCCTTCCCTTTCCCAGGTCCTCTCCTCTTTCCTCCTTACTCATCCCACATTGGTTTCGCCGTTGTTTGGGGGCTGGCGAAGGTCGGAATGACGCGCGAGGAAAGCCGGGGTTCGCGGGATGGGGGTGGCCGCGGGGGTACCCCGAGCCCCTGAGCCACGCCGGGACGAGCCTGCCCCCGGCGGCAGCCCGGCCGCGGCTTCGCCTAGGCTCGCGGCGCGGAAGAGCGTGGGGCGCAGGGGCGGCGGGGAGCCCGCGTCCCTCTCCGCGCGGGCTGGCCGGGCCCCGGGAGCCCCAGGAACGTCTCTCTCTCGAGGCCCTCGGGTTTCTCTCTTCCACCCAGACGCCCCTCGGATCGGGGTCCCGCTGCGAATCCCTCTCTGTGGCGAGAAGGCGGAAGAACAGAACGCCGCAGGCACACGGGGCGCGCGCGCCAGGGCGCTCGGGGCTACCTGCGCCGCCGCCACCCGTGGTCCTGCCCGGCCGCGGCCGCGCGGCCCGCGCTCGCATCCCGGGGAGGGCGCCACTGCTCCGCGCGGGCTCCTGTGCCCGGTACACTACGGCGGCGCCTTTCTCCCTGGCCGGGAGCTGGCTGCACACGCGCAGCCGCAGGTCGCGGGGGTCTCGGTACACCCAGCAACTCTACAGCCTTTCGTGAACTCCCTCGTTACTTTTCTTGCGATCCCCTAAATTTAAGTACTGGCACGGCTCGCAGTAATTTCTGTTTGAATATTAACTTCCAAACACTTTTAAAAACTGGGAAGCCCCACGGGCATCTCCAGATTTATACTGTCTAGCCTGCGCCCCGAAGTTTGTTTTCTCCGGGGTCTTTAACAGTTGTATCCACCTCCCACCTCAGCTCCTACAGATTCACAGAACACCAACCCGGTTTCCCTAATATTTGAATAGTAACCCTTGGGTCTTGGTGATCGTGGTGACAGACTTTCCACACTCCCCAAAGTGTGGAGAGCATTTTTTTCTGGCATTTAGGTACTGTCCCTAAAACAAATGGGACTTTTCCTTCCCGCGGTGTCCCCACGCTTTTGGATATTAACTCCAGGGTGTCCTAAACTTAATCGTCCTTGTTTGGACGGTCCTCTTTCCCTAACTCGTAGCAGTTTGGAACATTGTCTGGCGAGTGCCACAATCCATTGCACCCTCCTGGGTTCCCTAAATTTTACACAGGTCTCCCCAGCTGAGCAGTTTTTCCTGGAACCCTTCAAGTTAGAATATTGTTTCTTATGCCTCCTTCCAACTTAGGCAATGCTCCCCAAACACCTTAGAAACAAGTTGTATTCTGATTTTATCTATTCCATAAATTCAGAAAATGCTTTCGTCAATGATCCCCCACATTCATTGAGCGATTTTTTTCCCCCTCCAGGGCCACAAAGATTCGGGACACTTACTTCCAGGGCTCTCCACAAGCTTCGTGGTAAATCAAGTTATTTAAAGCATAGGCACTTGCTACCCAGGCCCCAAAAGCACACTAAACAATTACCCATCTTGTGTTCTAGTATGAGGGCTTTCTACGCTCCCATACTGCACAGGGTGTTCCACGTCTCTGGGTCACCTCATGTACAGAACTAACCCCTGGGCAGAGCCTATTTCTTGCTATAGCAGGCTTTGTTGAAAGTTTCCGGTCCTTATATATTGGGAGCATTTTCTCTGCATCACGACATTTCATAAGTTTATTTAAAAGGCTCTCTGGGTCCTCTTATTTTTATTAACAAGAATTTAGGTTTTCTTAAAGTCAAACACCGAAATTTCCTGATTTCCCCATGTTTGCTCATGCTGGGCTCCCTCAAATATGAGGCAGTGCTCTTCAGGGCCCCCTGACACACTCTTCACTGTCCTGAGTCAAAGAAAGGCATACATCTCTCCAGCTGAAAAGCAAGCTGTGCACCTATGGAGTCCCCCACCTTCAAGCAATATTTTCTACCAATACTGCACACTCCACAGATCACAAATTTTTAACACTGATTCCCCAAGGACTTACTACTTAGGAACTCTCTGTTTCCCAAACCCAAGGTGGTACTGATCACCAGCTTCTCCCAGGATCCCGAGCGACCTTTCCCTGAATCATCAGTTTCAAAAAACTAATTCCCCAAAGCCCCCAAAATGAGATACTCCAAGACAAACTGAGATTATTTTTTCCCTCCACAGAACAATTTTTTCTTTATTAAACTCTAGTGAATTTTTCTGAGCTACACGACCTCTGCTCTGAGTCTTTTTAAATATAGGCAATGGCTCATGAGCCCCCAAAGCACACTGAAACGTCTCTCAATCTCACGAATCCTAAGTTTTACAGATCTATATATTCTTATTTGTCTCCCAGCTAACTGGATTCTCTGAAACTGGGTATCAGTCTTCACTGGACAACTTCCATGGACCTTCCAAAACTTAGACTATGCTTACTGGAGTTCCCCAAATGCGAACAGTCCAAGAAAACATAAGATTTTTTTTGGCCCTTGTTCAACAAAAACAAATTGAAATCTACTTTTAAAATTAAAATAGAGGACATTGATTTCTGCATTTCTCCCAGTTACTGCTCACACTTTGGGGGGCTCCAAATTTAAGTCAGTGCTCTCCAACTCTCCAAAAACATGAAGATCTTCCCTGAAGCTACAGTAATTATGGAAGTTGCTTTCCCAGGGTGCTGCAAATGTCTGGGCCACTGACTTTAGAAACGGGCATATTAATCCCCACTTTCCCCTAACACACAAAGAATTTGCCTGGACCCCCAAAATGTGTTCCTCTTCATCCCACAATTTTAAGTAATGTGCCTCTCAGCCCCTTCCCTCCCTGCCCTATTTTATGTTGAGAATTTTCTGCGGTTTAACAACAAAAAAATCTATCCCCACCCAAATTGGTCTGGGACTTCAGGGGAAGGGGGCACCCAAGCTTGAGCTCAAGCTGTTGGGGTCCCTCATTTTAGTTCTGTATTGCTATGTCCCCCAACTGCACGAAGCGATATCCCTTATCCCCCTATTGTGGACTCTTATTTTTGTGGAGTCTCAAATGTAGTCATTGATCACAGCTCCCATATTAATGGAGTCTCTCCTGGGTTCCCCTACTTCGGGACCCTCATTCTCTGGGCTGCAAACCAAACGGAACTCCATCTCTCCATTCCGAAATTTGGGCATTGTTCCCGGCCCTCCGACTGCCTTCGGGCTCCCCCAGTCCCACGCACCGCGGGCGCGTTTGCAGGCCCCCTAGAGTCTCCCGCGAAACCCAAGAACAACTCGGATTTGGGAAGCTTCCGTCTCTGCACCCCAAACAGTCTCCCGACCGCCGCGCGACCGCCAGGACGTGGGCAGTGCTTCTCCCGCGTCTAGGAAAACGACTGGGCATTGCCCCCAGTTTTCCCCAAATTTGGGCATTGTCCCTGGGTCTTCCAACGGCCTGGGCGTTGCCCCCAGACACTGGGAGCTGCCTCTGGGGTCTCGCTCACCTTCAGCAGCGCCCACTGCCAGCCGCAGTGCGCTCACCCACCCGCAGCCTCGGCTCCTCGGGCGCCCGCGGACACAGCCTCCAGCTTCTCGGTGAGCTCCGGGCCGTGCGGGTCCCGCCGCCTCTGCGGCCCCTGCCCGGTTCCTGCCCACACCCGCTGCGTCCCGCCCCGGCTGTTGCTCCTTTCCCCCCTTCGCCCGGGAGGCCAGCTGGGAGCGCGGGAGTCGCCTGCGGGCTTCCAGCTCGTCTGCCGCACCACTTTCGTTTACGCATAGCGAAGATCACGGCGGTGGGGAAGGCGGCTCGGCTGCCGGGAGGCCGTGCCGGCCGGGCCCTGGGTCGGTGGGTCGCTGGAGGCGCTCCTGGCTTAGGCGGCGCCTCGCCGAACACTTGGGGAGCGCGCGCCGCCGAGCGCTGTGATTGATGGTGGAGGCAAGGGGATCAGCCCGCGCGAGGGTTTCCGCCGTCCCCGACCCCGTCCTCCTAGTGAGGAGAGGGAGACGGGGACTTCTGGGGGCGGGCGGGAGTGTGTGCAAGGGCCTAGGAGTGGTTTTGACTTGGGGAAAAAAAATCTCAGTGCGTTTTTTACATCGAACTGTCCAGGAGACGGTTTCCCCAAACACCCACATACATGATGGTGGTGCTTGCTGGGGCTCAGGCCGCGTCCACGCAAGTCCGAGGCACTGAGGACGGGGCAACCACTGCCCGTGTATTGTGGGTGGGCCCCAGAGGCGAGCCGCTTAGGCGCACCTCGGTGAGTTCGGTCCTGCAGGTAGGAGTCGAGCTTGCCTCCTACCCGGGCGGGCGCAGCCTCCGCAGGCAGGCTCCACGACCGGCCCAGATTCGGGCGGGCCCAGCCAGCCTTCTCCGCGCCCCGCACCTGGAAGCCCCACGCAGCGCCGGGCTCGCCGCGAGGCACGGCGGGGGGCGTCCCGGGTCGGGCCGGAGGGGTCTCGCCGCGCGCTCCGCCCGCCAGGGCAGGTGGAGGCGGCGCGTCCCGCCCAAGCCTGGGGACCTTCCCTCCGCCGGCAGCTCTCGGTCCCGAGCCACCTGTCCAGGAGCTCGGACTGCAAGCCCCGTCAGGTGGGGCCCCCACGACCGCTACGGTCGGGGACGATGTCCGTGCCCGCTCGCCTCGCGTGCCCAGCATTCCAGCGCGGGGCGCCCCGGAATCCCAGAAACCTAAACGGAGGCCCCCGAATTCTTGGTAACAGAGATGAGGGTTGCGTCCCCCTCCCGCTGATCCCAGCCCCCCACTCCAGCCCCGCGTCGGCCCCCCTCCCCCCGCGGCCCTCGCCCTCGGGGGGCCCCCAGCCCACGTTCCCTCCGGTGGCTCGAGTTGCGGGGGCGGTCCCTGGGCGGGGCGAGGGCCCCGCGGGCGCCCATTGGCGCGGGCGAGCGGCCAGAGGGCCCGAGCGGGCGCCGAGCCCCAGAGTGGCGCGGCTATAAGAGCCGGGTGTGGGCGCCCGCAGTTCGCCTGTTCTCCGGCGGAGCTGCGTGAGGCCAGGCCGGCACCCGGCTCCCCCCTTCCGGCCGCCCCCGCCTCCTGGCCCACGCCCGCCCGCGCTCGGCCCGCCAGCGCCTCCACCCGGGCTGGCGGCCCCGCGTCGACGCCGTCCACCGACTCGCTGCTAACTCCCGTTCCGGGCGCCGTCGGCGGGGCCGCGCTCCGTCGGGCCTGCGGATCCCCCGCCGCCTCCTCCTTCGTCTACCTCAGCGCCCGTCCCCGCTTCGCCGGAGGAGGCGGTCCCCCCCGCAGGCAGTCCGGCTCGCAGGCCGCCGGCGTTGTCATCCCCCGCGCTCCGTCCAGCCCTCCCCGGCGCGCGGCCCGGCCGCTCTGCCTCCCGCGCTGCGCCCCGAGCGGCCGCGGCACCGCCGCCGCCCGCCCCCACCCCTCAGGCCCGGGCCCGCGACGGCCGAGGGCTCCGTCGGCCCAAACCGAGCTGGGCGCCCGCGGCTTGGGCGACGCCTCCTCTCCGCCCCGCTCGGCACCGTCCCCGGCCCTCGACGTTGCGCCCTTCCCTCGGCTGCCCCGCGCCCCGCGCCCCTCCGCGCCCGCGCGGCCCCCGCCGGCCCACCGCCACCTTTCCGGCGCTTCCTCCCGCCCCCCGGCTCCTGGCCTCCAACGCCCGCCCCCCTCACGCCCGCCCTCTGCCTTCGCCTACCAAAGTGGATTAATTATACGCTTTCTGTTTCTCTCCGCGCTGTTCTCTCCCGCTGTGAGCCTGCCCGCCTCTCGCTGTCCTCTCTCCCTCTCCGGCCCTCTCTTCGTCCCCC
>PVKB01000368.1:600000-802179 GCA_004027205.1 Ctenodactylus gundi
AAAATCAACTGTAACGATTATGAGTCAAGGATAGGGGCGCCTTTCTATTGAACAGAATGTTTTCAGGTTTGTTTTGAGACAGGAACTTCCATGTATTTGCTTCACAGAAATTGTATAAGAAAATTCAATGGAAACAGAAAATAGAACGTATCATGCACAATGGACTTTTTGTGCTTGTTTTGAGGCGGGGTTTTGCTCTGTAGTCCAGACTAGTCCTGAACTCAATATGGAGGCCAGGCTGCCCTCAAAATCACAGCAAGCCTGCCTCAGTTTTTATTTGTTTTGTTGCTGTTTGTTTGTTGAGATAGGGTCTTTCTCTATAGTCAGGCTGGTCCTGAACTCACTGTGTACCCCAGGCTGACCTAAAACTCACAGCAATCTTCCTGCCTCAGTCTCCTGGGTTGCTGTGATTACAGGTGTGTGCCACCATGCCCGGTTTATACACTTATATTTTGGACACACGACTCCAAGAGATTCACCCTCACTAAAAATCCGGAGTGAAATACGGCATGTTCTAAAAAAAGAGTTCAGCGAGATCTGGTGGCATAGGCCTGTAAACCCATTGCACTAGGAGGCTGAGGCAGGAGAATGACAAATTCAAGCCCAGGCTGCTGAACCTAGCAATTTAGAGGCTGTTTCAAACTTAAAAAAAAAAAAAAAAGTGCTTGCTTCAGTAGCACATATATTTTAAAAATTGGAAAAATGCAGAGAAGGTTAACATGGCCCCTGTACAAGGATGACATGCAAACACATGAAGCATTCCAGTTTAAAAAATAAAAATACAGGCTGGGATGTTGCTCAGTAAGCGAAGGTCCTGTGTTCAATCCCCAGTACTACAATAAATAAACTGGGCTCAGTAGTGTAGGCCTGTAATCTCAGCACTCTCCTATGAAGAGGCAGGAGGGTTGCAAACTTTAGCTCCATCTGTGCAATCTAAGAGACTCAGGGAAATTCTGTGTCTAATAACAAATGTGTTGGGTATGTAGCTCTGAGCCAAGGCCCTGTGTTCATTCCCCAGTCACTCACACACACACACACACACACACACACACACACACACACACACACACACACGACAGGGTCTCACAAAGTCACTATGTTATCCAGCCTGGGCCCAAACGTATGATCCTTCCACCTCAGGCTCTCAAAGTGCTGAGATACAGGCATTCACCACCACATTTATTTTTCCCCAAAATCATTTTATTATTATGTTTTTATGATATATAATTACAATATATTCAACTTGAGAAATCAGTGCCCATATATATCCTACCACACTTTAAAAAATTAAAATCTGTTATCAGGTATTGTTTTAACTGACATTTACTAATCATAGTAAGTACTTCCTTCGTCATTGAAATTCTTACTTTATTTTTAATACTGATAACCTAGTGAAATCAGTTTTTTTTTTTTGAGACAAGGTGTCTCTCTGCAGTCCAGGGTGGTCCTGAACTACGCAGTCCAGACTGGCCTTGGACTCACAGCCATCTTCCTGCCTCAGCCTCCCGACTCCTGGGATTACAGGTGTGTAGCACTATCCCTGGCTAATTTTTACATCGTGCTGGGGAGTTGAAACCAGGTCCTTAGGCATGCTAGGCAAGTGCTCTAACAATTGAGCATGCCCCAAAACACCCATTCTTTTTTATTTTGAGACAATATGTCACTGAATTGCCCAAAGTGGGCTTAAGCTTGCCATCCTCCTGCCTCAGCAGCCCAGAATGCTGGCATTATAGGCTTGCACCACCAACTGGCTTTCTTTTTCAGGAAGCCTGTACCAGTTGCACTTCCGATAAAAGTTCCCTTGGCAAATTCTCTTGGAAGGGTTCTTTCGCCACTCATTGTACGTTAAAGACCTGGCTCCCAATTCCACGAGCTGGTTCCCAGTCTTAGTTACTGACTTCTACAAAGATGATGGTGAGTGCCTAGCAAGTTCAAGGCCTTGAGTTCAACTCCCCAGCCCCAGACAAATTTGGCAGGATAGTGCAGGCCTGTAATCCCAGCACTTGGGTGGCCGAGGCAAGAGAATTGCTGCGAGTACCAGGCCAGCCTGGACTACAGGAGTCCCGGTATCAGAAAAAAAAAAAAGAAAAAAAAAATGATGGCATGCTGCTTCCTCTTCCAGAACCCCAAACTCTGGTAGCTCCTGCAACTCCAGCCGCTTGCAGCTCCATACTAACCACATCTCAGCAAATGCAGCTGTGCACTACGGGTTTGTCCAGTATCCCTGCACTTGAATCAGAGTGTCCACCCCGGCTCCCGGCCGCGACCGCCCAAGCAAGAGAGCCCGTCTTCTCCTGCCAACAGGATTTAAGATTTTCCAAGCTCCCAAATGCAGCTAGAGGCTGAGTGTATTGTATGCACGTGTACTCTTTTAGGCTGCTTTATTATCCAAAGAACGAACAAAAAGAGGCTCTTCTACAAAGTCCAAGCATTTGAAAATTCTAGGGTGTAGTTTAACTTTCTAGGGAGTACTTTACATTCTAGGGTGTAACTGTTGAACCCTGAGTCGTGCTTCAATGCCCTACTACGTATGCATGTGAAATACACTAATTGAAGCCAGGCATGGAGGCTCACGCACGACCAGCCTGGACTACAGAGCGAGACTCTGGCTCAAAATATATATATATATATATATTTTTTTTTAAAGAGGCAAGAAGACGGCCTCAAGAAAGAGAAACCCCTTTGTTCTCTCTCCCCAACCCGTTCCCTCTCACTAGCTCCACAAACGGGATTTAGAAAGTCTGGATCGTCTTTCTAAATGTCAGATGAAGTTAAGCCGGTCACTTCACTCCACTCAATGCCAGCCTGTCTCTGCCAATACTGGCATCTATCCCCCGCTGATGTGACGGGTGTCGCCTCTAGAGTGAGGACACGTACACACACACAAGGACATCCAGACAACCCCTAATGTTCGCAGACCTCCCGGATAAACTCAGGACACCCATGCAGCCTTGGGAAACCCTGTGCACGACAAGAACCAGAACCACTGCACGGCAGACACACGCGCCGCCGCCTGCGCGCGCTCTGGGGAACGGATGTTGCGCCCTCGCCGAACGCCGGTTTGGAATGGCCCCGGCTGGGGCCTCAGTTGACGGGTGTCCGCTGTCACCGACCGTCGGCCACACCGAGGGCTTGGGCCCGCACCGAGGGGGCGCGCGGTCGCCGTGTGGCTCGGCGAGCTCGCCATCTCTGCACGTGGGGCTCAGGCATATTCGCTGGCAGCCCGCAGGCCGAGGACCCCGTTGTCGGCGCGGGAAGGCGGAAGTTTCAAAACGGAGTAGCTGGGCTACCGCCGCCCCGGCGACATGAAGCTGCACTGCGAGGTGGAGGTGGTCAGCCGGCACTTGCCGACTTTGGGGCTGAGGAACCGCGGCAAGGGCGTCCGAGCTTTGTTGAGCTTATGTCAGCAGACACCCCCGAATCAGCTGCAGCCCTCGACGGGGGACGGGCCTGGTGGGCCGCACCTCGCCTGCCTCCTGGTCTCTACCATGAAAGACAAGCGTGGGTCTCGCTATGAGGTACGGAGGAAGGGGAGACAGTGCCCAGGGAGCCATCCTCGCGCCCATCCCGGGCCTGGAGGAGGGCCTCACGCCCGGCACTAGCCACCTCTCCGCTCCTTTTTTGTGCCTGTCTAGTCCCGGCCCTCCCCCTGAGTACAGCTCCACCCCCATGCTTATTTTTCTTTTCAAGACAGAGTCTCGCTAACTCAATGAAGTTGCCCAGGATGGTCTCAAACTTGAGATCCTCCTGCCTCAGCCTCCTTAAGGGCTGAGATTGTAGGCCACCGCTGGGCCCGGCCCGCTTCTTGATTTTTATTTGAGACAGGACCTCGCTATCCTCCCGTCTCAGCCTCCTAGATTGCTGAAATTACGGTTTTGTGCCACCGAGCCGGGCTGGGTTTAGTTGTGTGTGTTTGTTCCGGGGTACTGCGGGTTGAACCCGCGGCTTTAACAGAGCTACATCCCCAGCATATTTTCATTTCTTTTTCTTTTTTAAAAGATTTTTTTTCCATCCAGCTTTTTTTTTTCTTTACTTTATATTTTATATTTAGTTTTTGAGACAGAGTCTTGTTCTGTAGCTCAGACTGGCCTGGAACTCATAGCCTCAGTCTCTGTAGTGCTGCTGGTATTGCAGGCGTGCTTCACCATATCCGGTTTATGTGATGCTGGACTATGCCCCCAGCTCTCCCTATGCTTTCATTTTTTATTTATTATTTATTTTTCTGATTTTGAGAGCCCAGGTTGGCCTTGGACGTACAGCAATCCTCCTGCCTCAGCCTCCTGAGTGCTGGGATGACTGGCATGCAGAACCACAACCAGCATTATGTGGTGCTGGGGAGTCGAACTCAGGGCCTTGTGTGCTTTATCCTGCTGTGCCATTCTTCCAGCCCCCTATGTTTCATTTTTAGGCAGAGTCTCACTAAATTGCCCAGGCTGGGCTTTAATTTACGATCTTCCTTCCTCAGCCTCCAGTAGTGCTGAGATAGATTATGGGTGTGAACGATTACAGGTGTGAACCACTATGCCTGGCTAGGAGTTCTTTTAATGCTGACCTAATATGTTTGTTCCCTAGTTTAAAAATATTTAAGTGGATTCTGTTGTTCTTAGGATATATATCTAAAAACTGCAGATTTTTAAATCTCTGTTTACCATTCCCTCCTTGCTCTGCCACTTCTCTGGACCGGTTAGCCATCCTGAACTTTTTCTCTCAGTTTCTCACAGTTACCAGGCTTTCCTTTCCCTCTTGGTTTCGCTTGCGTTCTCTGCTGTGGGAATGTATTGCCATCTGCCTCCCTGGCCACCTGACAACTCCATAGTCCTGCACTTCTCTTTATGGTACTTTTCTATTCCTACTGTGGGTGAGATTTTCTTGCCTAGGTTGTAGGTGCTTTCCCTTAGCATTTATTTTTCTTCCCCCGATACTGGGGTTTGAACCCAGAGCCGTCATGCTGAGCTGTGTCTCCAGCCTCTTTTGAGATAGTGTCTCACTGAGTTACTGAGTTGCCCAGGCTGGCCTCAAGTTTGCAATCATCCTGTCTCGGACTCCCAGTATAAAGAGATTACAGGTCTGCACCACCATGCCCAGCTTTTTTATTGATTTTAATTCTTATAATTACTTGTCTCGTAACTATCTCTGTCATCAGATGGTTGACTCTGTAAGTGTAGGCCAGTCTTCTCACCCCTATGTCCCAACTCCTTGTCCATAGCTCCTGGTCTATAGAGGCTTTTTGCTAAGTAGTTATTAAGTCTAAAGCAGAAGCAGCATTACTCATGAAAAGGTTTTAAGCACCTATTATGTGTTAGTCACCCTAGTACCTCCAGGGACACAGGAGTAAGACGCGATTTCTGCTCTCAGACAGTTTAGGTATAACCAGCGGCATGTATGTCCAACCCAAACTGAGAGCCTGGGGTTGTGAAGCCACATAACTACTAGACAGTCAAGGTCTTGCTCCGTAGCCCTGGCTGGTTCTGAATTCACTATGTAGCTCAGGCTGGCCTTGGACTCACAGCAGTCCCTCTACCTCAGCCTCCTGAGTGCTGGGATTACAGGCATGTGCCACTACACCGGCTTTAGGTGGTGCTCTGGAATTGAACTCAGGGCCCTGTGCCTGTTAGGCTAGCACTTTAACTGCTGTGCCTTTCCCTCAGCCCCGAGGCACTAAGTTACTGCATAGTTGGAATGAGAAAAGGGTGATAGTCTCCAGAAACTGGGGGAGTATGCGTCCTGAAGAGAATCTGCACAGAGCACTGATAATCCACTGAGGCGGATGGAGGGCAGCAGTGCAACTGCTAGAGAAATCAACCAAACAAAAACTGTAAAAAAACCCAGACTTAAGCACTGAAAGCCAGACCAAAGCCATTCGAAATACCCACTCATTTGTAGTTGTAATAAATATGATTGAGTAACAATACCTAGTTCTGTCCTTTCCTCCTGTTGTTTTAAGCAGCTGAAGGGGAATGTAGAGCGATTCTTCACCAGATTTGTGGACGACGGGAAAGCCACTGTCCGGCTGAAGGATCCTCCTGTGGATGTGTGCCTAAGTAAGGTACGGTGTTGACGACAGCAGTCATGAGCTTGCCTGACTGTGTTTCCTTTCTAGAAGAGAGCTGTGGGGGCTAAGGGGATAGCGCAACAGTTGAAGTGCATGTCTAACAAGAAGAAGGCCCTAGGTTTGATTCCCCGGCACTGCATTAGCTGGGATGGTGCCGCTCATCTGTAATCCCAGCACTCTGAAGGCCAAGGCAGGAGGATTGCCGGCCAGCCTGGGCCACATAGTGAGTTCAAGACTAGCTTGGACCTCCACATACCTCCATATATTGATACCCCCACATACCCGAATAGGGACAGAACCCTGCAGTACAGTGAAGAGCCATGCCACAGAGACAGCTTCTGGGTGTGCTGTGTGCCTTCTGAAGGAGCAGAGGCTGCTCTAGGGAGGCTCTTGGGGTGGGGAGGAAAAGGGACTTTGCCTCTGTGCCAGTGGCAGAGTTTGAGGATGTTGTTAGACTGGAACTCTACATGGCTGAAACCACAGGTTAAAAATTTGAGGTAAAAAGGGAATAAAATGCAATGAGAACCATATGTTTATAGTTTACTATAATCTTTTTTTAAATTTAGAGACAGGGTGTCATTCTGCAGTTCAGGCAGGTCCTAAGGAATGTGCCACTCCACTTGGCATATGTGGCGTATGTGGCCTTGCACTTGCTAGGTAGGTGCTAGCCACTGTGCCATTCCTCCAGGCACCTCACTCCGCCTTTTTTTGTTTGTTTTGTTTTGTTTTGTTTTGTTTTTGAGACAGAGTCTTGGCTATGTAGGTCAGGCTGGTCCTGAATTCAGTGTGTAGCCCAGGCTGGGCTCAAACTCTTGCTATTCCTGCCTCAGCCATGAATACTGGGATTACCAACATGCTCCACTGCACCCAGCTTAAGCTTTTTAATTTCTTTATTTGTGGTTCAAGGGACCCATCCCTGGACTTGAACTCTGAGCTACACTCCCAGCCCATTTTTATTTTTGATTTTGCAACAGTGTCTTGCCAAGCTGCCTGGGAAGGACTTTGTGATCCTTCTGCCTGAGCCTCCCAGAGTGTAGGTTTGAGATGCTGGGCTTGATCTGAAATCTTTTTTTTTTTTTTTGTAATTTTTATTTTACTTTTTTAATTGGGGGGGGGGGCAATGCATGGTGTCACTTTGTAGTTCAGGATGGTCCTAGATTTACTGTGTAGCCCAGGGTGCCCTGGAACTCACAGCAGTCCTCTTGCCTCAGCCTCATGCTGGGATTACAGTTGTGTGCCACCAAACCCAGTTTATGTGGTGGTGGGGAATTGAATTCAGGGTCTGGTGCTTACTAGGCACCTGCTGTGACCATTGTTTGTCCTCCTGCCCTGCCTGTTTTCTGCCTTATGATATCTTCTTAGTATTTCCTCTCTGAATAGTTTTATTTAGAACATGGATTCTAAACATAATTCTTAACTTCTTTTCAAAAACTTAAAGCTTGCACTAAGAACTGTAACTAAAAATTATTTTTACAACCAATTTCCATAAATGCTATTATTTTCTATATGACTATAGGATTTGTTATAGGAAGAACTAGTCTGTGTGCATTGTCTAGAAAGGCTTTTTCTTTTCTATATTGAGACAAGGTCTTGCTGTACAGTCCAGGCTGGCCCTGAGCTCACTGAGTAGCCGAGAGTGGCCTGGAACTCACAGCATTCCCCCTGCCTGAGTCTCCCCAGTGCTGGGATTACAGGCATACAGCACTATGCCCAGCTTACATGGCAATGGGGAAATGAACATAATGGTCTTGTTCTTGCTAGATAAATACTCTAACTGCTCCATTATTCCTTCAGGAGTTCCTCCCAGGAATTTTTAGTTGTATGACTAGCTAGGCTGATTGGTACAGGCCTATAATCCCAGCACTCTGGTAGGCTGAGGCAGGAGGATTGCAAATTTGAGTCCTGCTAAGGTAATTTAGCAACTTAGCAAGATCCTATCATGAAATAAAACTAGAAAATGAGCTTGGGATGTATTATTAGCTCAGTGTGAAGGCCCTGGGCTTGATTCCCCAGTACCACAAAAATAAATAAATAATTGTATGACCTATTTTTATTTTTTCAGGCCAATTCCAGCAATTTAAAGAGTTTTCTTTCTGCTGTAAGGCTGGCTCATCAAGGTGGTAATATCAGCGCATCTCTTGCAGCACTTACTCCAGTGAAGGCCTCAGAGTTTGAAAATTTTAAAACAAAAATGGTCATCACGTCCAAAAAGGATTACCCTCTAAGCAAGAACTTCCCCTATTCTCTGGAACATCTTCAGGCCTCGTACTGCGGGCTTGTCCGAGTTGACATGCGTATTCTTTGCTTAAAAAATCTAAAGAAGTTAGACTTGAGTCACAACCACATAAAACAGCTTCCTGCTACAATTGGAGACCTTGTACACCTTCAGGAACTTAACCTGAGTGACAATCACTTGAAGTTATTTAGTGTGGCCTTGTGTCAGTCTACACTCCAGAAATCACTTCAGAGCTTGGATCTCAGCAAGAACAAAATCAGAGTGCTCCCCCAGCAGTTTTGCCAGCTCCGAAAACTTACAGATTTAAAACTTGATGATAATGAGTTGATTCAGTTTCCTTTCAAGATAGGCCAGCTAACAAACCTTCGTTTTTTGTCAGCCTCCCGAAATAAGCTTTCATGTTTACCTAGTGAGTTTAGACACTTGTCCCTTGAGTACTTGGATCTTTTTGGAAATACTTTTGAAAAACCAAAAGTCCTTCCAGTTATAAAGCTGCAACTGCCATTGACTTTATTGGAGTCGTGTGCACGAACCGTACTACATACTAGGTAAGGCTGTGGCGGTCATTGCATGTCGTACTTGGGGAGTGTCCTTGTGGTCTCATCAAACTCAGCAATGGTCCAATTGCAAGTTGGTTTGTGGTGTTGTGCAGAGTCTGACCCCTTGCCCCATGGCCACCTTAATGGTCTTTACCTCTACTAGGGAAGATTTTCTTACAGAAAGTGTCACAGCTCCCTCCTTCACTTCGTTTGGTTCACTGCATTGTCCTTCCTGAAAGTCTTTTTTTTTTTTTTTTTTTTTTGAAACAGTGCTCAGTATACCGGGCTGGTCCTGAACTCACTGTGGTGCCCAGGCTGCCCTTGGACTCACCACAATCATCCTCTTGTCTCAGCCTCCTCAGTGCTGGGATTACAGGCGTATGCCACCATGCCCAGTTTATATGGTGCTGGGGAATGAGCTGGGGTATTTAGTGCTCTGCCAGTACTTTAACTGCTGAGCCATTCCTCCAGCCCCTGAAGGGTCTTCTTATGTACTAACCTGTCAAAAGGGTTTTTTTTTTTTTCTTCTTTGTGATACTGGGGATTGAGCCCATGGCTCTTGCAACTGAATTATACCCCTCAGTTCTAATTTTTTATTTCTAATTTCAGCATGAGATCCTCCTGTGTTAGCTTCCCATGGAGCTGGGAGTACAGGCCTGCATAACTGGGCTGCCACTGGCTGGCTTATTTATTTATTGCTTGTGGAACTGTAGAGTAAATGTAAGACCTTCTCTCTATCCTCAGCCTTTTAAAAAAATTTTCTATTTTTGAGACAGGGTATTGCTCTGTAGCTTGGGCTGATCCCAAACTCACTATGTATCACTGGCTGGCCTCGAACCCACAGCAATCCTCCTGCCTCACCCTTTTAAATGCAGAGATTACAGGTTTGTGCCCCCATACCTGGCTTATGGGGTATCGGGAAATTGAATCAGAGTCTTGCACTTCCATTTATATTCTTTATTTGAGATAGTATCTCACTGAGTTTTTCGGGCTGGGCTTGAACTTGTGATCCACTTGCATCAGCCTCCCAGAATGCTGGGATTACAGGCCTGTGCCACAAGACCCAGCTTCAACTAAACTTTTAGTTTTGAGAAATAGTCTCACTAAGTTGTCCAAAACCAAAAACAGGCTAGGAATATATATAGTGCAAAGGCCTTCGATTCCATCTCTAGCACCAAAAAAAGAAAAACCCAGCTTCGCCAGTAATGCTAATGTATCGATCACTAGCTATAATTAAGAACCTCTGTTTTAGATCTCCTTTCTCACTTTCATATGCATATTTGCATTCAGATCACCTGGGAGTTCTATTGGCCTGGCCTGCCTCAAGTCAAGGGTAAAGATTCTGCATTTGATAGGCTTCCAGGTGAGGCTCAGCCAGCTGTTTATAGGCCATGTTTGTTTGACGCCTCCTGGAAATAATTAACCACTAATAAGCTGTACAATCAAAGGATTCACTCTCATTTTGAGGCTATAGTTCTCAAAACTCGAGAGTGCTTATTGTCACAGTACTTTAAAAAAAAAAAAAAAGATTGCCAGCCTGCACACCTGTCACTGGTTCGGTAGGCTTAGGGTGGGGCTGAAGAGCTCACACCTTGTAACAGAATCTCCCGTGAAGGTGCCCACTGCTCAGAGCACACACTGAAGAGCTGCCTTTGTGAGGTGCTGCCCCTCCAGAAGGGGGTAGTATGTATAGGGGTGCACAGAGCAGAGCTCCTGGCTCACAGATCTCAGTGAGTGTTTACTGGAAAAAGAAATTTGCTTCCCTGGCACAAAGGTCAGTCAGGGTTACCACTAGCTGTAGAGAAGCTGTTAAATGATGACAAATATAGATCATTATGTGGCCATGGTAAAAAATACTGATTGGCATAGCTCTTTTTAAGTTTGTAGTATATTATAGGCTGCTATTTGGTCCTGGAGCTTGTACATAGGACCTTTACAGCGAGGGGGATCTCCACCAGCCTTTTTTATTTTTTTATTTTTTGAGACAGGGTCTAGCTCTGTAGCCCAGGCTGGCCTTGGCCTCCCAAGTGTTGGGATTACAGGTGTACACCACCTTACCCGTCTTTATGTGGAGTTGAGGAATCAAACTCAAGGCCTTTTGCTTGCTAGGCAAGCTCTCTTGACTGCTGTGCCATTCCTCCACCCCACTTTTTTTCTTTTTTTTTTTTTTTTTTGAGGCAGAGTCTCACTCTGTAGGCCAGGCTGGCATAGAACTGATAATAGCCCTCCTACTTCAGCCTTCTGAGTACTGGGATTACAGGCATGTGCCGCCTCACCCAGCTATTACTATTATGTGATGCTAGGCAGTTAAACCCAGGGCCTTGGGCTTCATGGGAAAGCGCTCTAATCACTGAGCTATTCCTCCTCAACCCATCAGCCCCCCACCCCTTTTTGGGGGGTGGGGACAGAGTCTCACTAAGTTGCTTGAGCCCAAGCTAAGCTCAAATTTGTGATCCTCCTATCTCTGCCTTTCAGAGTGCTGGAATTACAGGTCTGGTTTACTTTTTAGTACGTTTATCTCATTCTTACCATTTGGGAAAATAATATATCAAGTCCTCTTAAGTAGTCAGGTATTATTACTTTTTGTCATAATTTAGTGTCCTGACAATTTCTGTCCTAATCCATGAAGTTCTATTACATTATTACAGCTAGTAACAACATTTTTTTTTTTTTACTTTTCTTTCCAATAGGATTCCATATACCCCCCATATCATTCCTTACCATCTTTGCCAAGATTTGGATATAGCAAAAACCTGTATTTGTGGAAGATTTTGTCTGAACAGTTTCATTCAAGAGACTACTACTGTGAATCTGCACTCCATTGCCCACACTGTGGTCCTAGTGGACACCATGGGTGGGTCCGAAGCGCCTATTTACTCTTACTTCTGTTCTTTAGCCTGTTACTCACATTCCTCTGCTATGTTAAAGTAATGAATCATACCACAGAAAGAAATTTCACTAAGCAATCAATTTATAATTCTTGTATGGTATCACAGTGTCACATTGGGAAAAGGAAGCTTTCTGTATAGACTTGATTGTGGAGATGAATATGCATTATGCTAACATTTTAAAGTCATTTGACTCAAATTTTGATTTCATTAAAGCTGAATCAGTTTTACTGTGGGGTAAACTTTTTACTCATATTGGCATTGTTGATTCAGCCTGTACTTTTCCGGGCGTCAGTAGAATTATCTTTCTTTGTACTGGGGATTGAACCTAGGGTCTTTGCACTGAGCTACATCCCCAGCCCTTTTTAAAACTTTTTATATTATGACAGGGTCTTTCTGAGTCACTAAGGAATCCTCCTACCTCAGCCTCCAGCATGCTGGGATTATAGCTATGCACATCCACACTTGGCATTTTATTTCTCCCCATTCTGGTAATCAAATGCTGTACCACTGAACTACATGTCCAGCCTAAAATTGACTTTCTTTTGTTGTAGTACTGGGGATTGACCATAGGGTCTTAGCTCTGAGCTATCCCTAGCCCTAGTTTATATTTATTTATTTTTGAGACAGGGTCTCTCTCTCTCTGTGTAGCCCAGGCTGGTCCTGAACTCACTACGGAACCCAGGCTGGCCTTTCCCTCATCTCCTGAGTGCTAGCATTACAGGCATGTGCCACCACGCATCTAACTTTGGTACTTACATTTGACTTAGTGCTTGCTAGGCAAGTGCTTCAACTGCTGAGCCATTCCTCCAGCCCTCCTTAGTCCCATATTTTATGTGCTTATTTGATACACGGGCTTGCAAAATTGCCCAGATGAAGCTTGAAATTGTGATCCTCCTGCCTCAGTCTTCCAAGTGCTAGGATTATGGGCACCACCAGACCCAACTCAAAATTAAGATTTTGTATGCAAAAAAAATATACTTTAAAGGATTTTTATTCCTCTATAAGCATGTATTTGTGGTACATATAACTATCAGCTTAAGAAACTGGTATATGTATATATAGCATCTTGGTTGTTTTGGTCCCTTCCCACCCCCTCACATTCCGCATCTCCTTTTCCTCTCCCACAGTCTGTCTTGTTACTTTCTTCAATCTCTTTAAATTTTCTTTTTAAATTTAAGTCATTTATTTAGAGACAGGGTCTTAATCTGTAGGTCAGGTTGATCCTGAACTCATGAGGTACCCCAGGCTGACCTTAAACATAGAGTAACCCTGCCTCAGCCTCCCAAGGACTGGGATTGCAGGCATGTGCCGCCACACCTGGCTTATGTGGTATTCGGTAACCTCTGAGCTGTGCTGTTCCCCCCGCCCCCTTTTTTTCTTTTTTTTTTTTTTTGACAGAGTCTCACTCAGTAGTCCAGTCTGCTCCTGAACTCAAAACAATCCTGCCTCAGTCTCTCATTCATTTTGCTAAGCATAATGGTATCAAGATGCATCTATTTTCCTACATATCACTGCAACTTATCTTTGTTTGACAGTGGTATTCCATTGTGTAAATAACCCAGGTCTTTATCCAATTATCTGTTGTACATATCAACTGCTTCCAAGTTTAGCTATTATAAGTTGTGCTTTTATAAGCATGGTTACTAAATCTTTTGGGAAGATACCTGTAAGAGCTTTAGCTGGGTCAAATGGAATAACTATTTTCAGTTTTTTGAGGAATCTTGAGATTGCTTGAGTTCTTGTGACCAGATTTTCTTGCTGGAGTTAGCTAGAACTTCAGTTGGTTTGGTTTGCATTTCTCTGATTGCTGTAGATGCCTAACCTTTTTTGATGTATTTATTGGCCATTTAGACTTATCACACCTTTTGTTTTTTATACCTGCTCTGCATGGGGGAAGCACTGTGAAAGGATTGCTTTGAGACAAACGTACGCTTTTGTAAGTTTGGCAGTATCCTCATAATCTTCTTTGTGATCTTTAATTTTACATCTGGGAATGATCGAAATTGATGAGAAAGTTGCAACTTTCACCAATCTCAGTTGCATTCTTTATTTGAAGATATACTGAAGTCATCTAAATTGTCCAAGCTGGGCTCAAATTTATGATCCTTTTGCCACAGCCTCCCAGAGTGTTGGGTTTACAAGTGTGTACCACCATGCCCAGTTGGCCTCTCTGCTCTTTCTTTCCAGCACTAGGGACTGAGCCTTCATGTTAAGCATCCACACCCCATTCTTTGTTTCTAAGGTAAGGTCTCACCAAATTGCCAAGGCTGGCCTTAAACCTGCACACCTCTTGCCTGAACCTCCTGAGGAGCTGGGTGCACCACTACACCTAATGAGCTCAGCTTTTATGCCCAGTTCAGGTCTTCTGCCCAGCCTGATCTACTAGTCTGTCTTATACTTTTGTTGTTTTGAGACAGGGTCTCCCTTTAGTCCAGACTGGCATACTTGTAACTCGCAGCAGTCCTCCTGTGTCAGCCTCATGAGTGCTCGAGTTACAGGCAGCCTCAGTCTGGGATTAATGTGCGCGCCATTGTGCCCAGCTTTTTCTTTTTCCAAAATCTCAGACCCTTCCCAGCTGCTCAACAATCCTGATTTTGAACTCACCTAACATTATACAAGTCTCACCTCCATCACCTGTTACTCTAGGACAACTGCAGTCTTAAAATATTAAATAAAGCTCCAAAAATGCACAATTGAAGTTATAAATTGGAAGCCATTGAGAAGTCATGTGCTATCCTGAGACATCAATCACTTTCAGTGTAAAAGTACTATATCTACCTGCCCATTTTTCATTAGCCATGTTACTGACCAGCTGTTGCTAGAATTGAAGTGCATGTGCTCAAGTAACCATTGTTTGCTAATGGTCTCAGTGAATAACAGTGGTGATGCTGGCAATTTTTTTTAAGTACAATGGGATTTTTCCCTTTTTGTGCTGGGGGTGGGGTGGGGGGGGGGGTATGGTATGAGGTCTTGCTTTGTACTCCAAGCTGGATCTGAGCTCACTATGTAGCCTAGACTAGCCTCCTGTGTGCTAGGATTACAGGTGTATGCCACCACGGCTAGTGTAGGTGGTGCTGGGGAATCAAACTTTGCACCTGCCAGGCAACCACTTTAAACCACTGAGCTCTCCAGCACCTCATTTCATTCCTCTTACTGAGATATTTCACTCATCCACTGGGGGTCATAGAACTTATCCCCAGTTGAGTAGAGGTAAGACTACTGCACATAGAGTTGTGTATCCCCCTTACTATATGATAAACCTCTATAACCTCGCTGTGAATGCTGAGGCAGAACCCGTCCTTTTTATGAAACAAGTATTTTTCCAAGTGATCCTTGGGATTGAACCCAGGGCCTTCAAACTGAGCTACTTTCTTAACCTTCTAAAAGTCTGATGCAGTCTTCCTATGTTGCCCAGGCTGGGCTTTGTGATCCTTCTGCCACAGCCTCCCAGAGTGCCAGGTTTATAGGCATGAGCCACCACACAGTGCTTGTCAGTTCTGTAACTGAACACTGCATTTGAAAGAAGTAGCTATATTAAATTTATAAATTTAAAAAAACACAAAAGGTCTGGATATTATTTATTTTCCCATAGGTATTTCAATAGTTGCCAGTTAAGAGAACAAAAACAAGCATGAAACTTCAGAACTGGATCACTTGGCCCTTCCTCTTCTTGTCTCCTCCCAGTTCAAAATGCTTGCATCTCTTGATGGCCAGCATCCTCTTCGACCTGCAGTTAGGCTCAACACATTCCAGCCGCAGCACAATCTTCTTTGTGGTTTTCGCCTTCTTCCGGAAAATTGGTTTTGTCTGCCCTCCATAGCCACTCTGCTTCCGATCGTAGCGCCTCTTCCCTTGGGCATACAAGGAATCCTTGCCCTTCTTGTACTGCGTCACTTTGTGAGGCTGATGCTTGCCGCACTTCTTACAGAAAGTCCTCCGGGTTTTCGGTACGTTGACCATCTTTACAGGACAACTGTCTGCACAATGAAAACTGTCACAAAATAGTGGACGTTAGACATTTTGAAATGTGAAAGTGTCACAAACAGAAACACAAGATTACATAAATCATTAATGTATGAATGCACTAAGTACTCACTTTACACGTGAGCAGTTACAGGAGCAACCACGTATGTCTTGGGAATACTTGAGCCCAATCTGGTGACTCTCCAAGATCCTGTCCCAAAATAAAAAAGTAAAAATGTGCTAGGGGTGTACCTCTGTGTGTAAGCCATGGGCTCGATCTCCAGTACCACGAAAACTAATTTTAAAATACTTGGAACATTCATAGAATGAGATTCGTTAACATCAAGAGCCACACCACTGGTAGTCTGGGTTTTGTTCTGTACGAAAAGAGCTCCCCCTTAGTGCTTAGTTTATGGCAGCTGCCCGGGGGTTCGGATGATTTGATTTTCTTTTTCCCAACGAGGACAAAGGGGGCTGGAGAAATGGCTCAACGGTAAGGCCCGAAGTACCCGAGTCCCATTCCCCAGGGCCACATAAACCGGGCGTGGTGGCACTGTAATCCCAGCACTCAGGAAGCTGAGGCAGGAGGACTACCTTGAGTCCAACGCCACCCTGGGCTCCAGAGCGAGACCCTGCCCCCCTCTCGAAAAATGATAAAGTTTTTAAGTTTCTTCACGACTCCGGTCCCCTCCCCCCACTGCCTCTATTTTCGAGCTCTTGGGAATTGACTGGCGCAGTGCGGGACGTTAGCAGCTTCTGCTGCGACCTGCCCTATTCTTCTCCAAGAAACACATCGCTCTAGTTTCCACTTCCCCTCCGAAGCGTGGCCAGCGGTCAGCAGTGCTGAGCGCTGACGTGTCCCAAGGCAGCCGGCGCGCCTCGCGGCCAGGGGCCGCCATGCTTGTTCTGAAGCGAGGTCTCGGCCTCGACTACGCCAAGGGTGAGGGTCCCTTTCTCTTCCCCACGAGAGCCTAGTCCTTCCTCGGGTTGCGTACAATGCCGGGGTTCCAGGGGAAACGGCTCCAGCCGACTTCTGAACTTACCCGAAGGTTGGGAGTCCACACTCCACCTCGCGCTCCACGAGCCGCTCGCGCCTAACAGGAAAGGGAGCCGCAAAGCGGAAGTAAGAACTGCGGTTGAGCGACAGGACGGTGAGCCAATAGGCTCCCGGCTGCGGCGGCCCGGCGCCTGCGGACGCTGCTGGAAGGCGCCAACCAGGGCCTGGGGGCGGGGCGGAGGGGTGTGGGCCCGAGGTCGCGGCGCTCCGCCGGCCAGTCGCCGGTTGTCAGGACGGTTGCAGTCCTGGCCAGGCGCAGCTGCGTTGGTTAGCCGCGGCCGTCCAGTGCCAGGGTAAGGATGAGAACGCAGAGGACGCGGGACTGTTGGAGGCGCACCTAACGAAGCTGCGGTGGGGTGGGCCGACGGCTGGGCTTCTTCCGGGACCCGTGCTGCTGAATGGAGAGGACCGAGGCGACCACGAGCCGCGGCTCCTAGCGGCGGGTGTGCTGCTGGAGCTGCAGCCACCAGGCGAGGATGTGCGCCGCCCGAGCGGTGCGGGGCAGCTGAGAGCCTCCGGGCCCCAGGACCGCGGGCCCGGGATGAGTTAGCGAGGACAGCCGCGGGGGACAGTTCCTGCCGCTACAGGCCGAGGCGACGGCCGCCGCCCGCCGCTTCCGTGCAGAGGCCGCCAGCCTCTTTCCCCGCCAGCCTGCCCGTGCTCTCGGCCTCGGAGACCATGAGGTTCCGCATCTACAAACGGAAGGTGCTAATCCTGACGCTCGTGGTGGCTGCCTGCGGGTTCGTGCTCTGGAGCAGCAATGGGCGTCAGAGGAAGAACGAGGCCCTCGCCCCGCCGCTGCTGGACGCCGAGTCCGCGCGGGGTGCCGGAGGCCGGGGCGGGGACCATCCAGCCGTGTCTGTGGGCATCCGCAGGGTGTCCAACGAGTCGGCGGCGGCGCTTGTCCCCGCGGCCCCGCAGCCGGAGGCGGACAACCTGACGCTGCGGTACCGGTCCCTGGTGTATCAGCTGAACTTTGATCAGACGCTGAGGAATGTAGATAAGGCTGGCACATGGACCCCCCGGGAGCTCGTGCTGGTGGTCCAGGTGCATAACCGCCCCGAATACCTCAGACTGCTGCTGGACTCACTGCGAAAAGCCCAGGGCGTTGACAATGTCCTCGTCATCTTTAGCCACGACTTCTGGTCTACAGAGATCAATCAGCTGATTGCTGGAGTGGATTTCTGTCCGGTTCTGCAGGTGTTCTTTCCTTTCAGCATTCAGTTGTACCCCAACGAGTTTCCAGGCAGTGACCCCAGAGATTGCCCCAGAGACGTGCAAAAGAATGCTGCTTTGAAATTGGGGTGCATAAATGCTGAGTATCCAGACTCCTTCGGCCATTATAGAGAGGCCAAATTCTCCCAAACTAAACACCACTGGTGGTGGAAGCTGCATTTTGTATGGGAAAGGGTCAAAGTTCTTCGAAATTATGCTGGCCTTATACTTTTCCTAGAAGAGGATCACTACTTAGCCCCAGACTTTTACCATATCTTCAAAAAAATGTGGAAGTTAAAGCAGGAAGAGTGTCCAGAGTGCGATGTTCTCTCGCTGGGAACCTACACTGCCACTCGTAGTTTCTATGGTATTGCTGACAAAGTGGATGTGAAAACTTGGAAGTCCACAGAGCACAATATGGGTTTAGCACTGACCCGAGAAGCATATCAGAAGTTGATTGAGTGCACAGACACTTTCTGTACTTACGATGATTATAATTGGGACTGGACTCTTCAGTATTTGACTGTATCGTGTCTTCCAAAATACTGGAAAGTGCTGGTTCCTCAAGCTCCTAGGATTTTTCATGCTGGAGACTGTGGTATGCATCACAAGAAAACATGTAGGCCATCCACCCAGAGTGCCCAAATTGAGTCACTCTTAAATAACAACAAACAGTACATGTTTCCAGAAACTTTGTCTATCAGTGAGAAGTTTACTATGGTAGCCATTTCTCCACCTAGGAAAAACGGAGGGTGGGGAGATATTAGGGACCATGAACTCTGTAAAAGTTATAGAAGACTGCAATGAAAAAAATCACAATTATAAGAGCAAAAATGACAGTCTTCTATTTTTGATAATTGTCTTAACAGGATATACAATTGAATAAAAAGGTTTAGGAACTGGTTTCTGCTTTAATACAAAAAAATTGTTTTTCTTGTAAAAGGTGTCCAAATATATAGTAATCTTTTTCAGTTATGTCTGACTAAGATTTAAAACTGAAATTTTTATTTTAGGAGTTGAATTTTACAGCTCAGTCTGTATCTGCTAAAGGTCTTGATTATTGTTAATCCATAGGAAAGAGAAGAGGAAACTTTAAATTGCATCTGTTAATCTTTTTACCTGAAACTTTGTACACTTTTCCACTTTCAAAATATTTTAAGTACAGCCAAATTTATTTGAAACTGTCATAGCAGTAAAGAGTATTAGCAATGAAAACATTGAGTATTAGTGGAACAACCCCAGTTCCATTCCTGACAGCTGTTAGGAAGGAATTACTTCACTGGTTTCATCTCTTGAAGTTATGTTTGTTAAACACCCTGTCAAAACAGTCATTTTCAGTATTAATGGATTCCTTTACTGTTGTGTTAGGATTTGCCTGTGATGCTCTGGCCTCAGCAGCACTTATACTAAAGATTTGTCTGTGCTTTGGAACCTTCATAGAACACTTTCTTTCGGAATGTATTTGATGGATAAGAAAGTTTAAATGTTTTCACCTCAATGTAGAAATACAATGGTTTCAATATTTTTCTCTTAGTGCTGCCATAATAAAAATAATCATTTTTGCGTAAAGTTCCTAATCCTTTCGCATAAAAAGCTTTGTGTATACCAGAATTAGTAAAGACATTCTAGAAGTTATTAACATTAGCTTTCCATCTCAATATATACTAATTATATGTTGTACAGTGACTTTGAAATAAAGCCCTGCTCATGACAGAGTGTCCTTTTGGAAGAAAATGTCTGCCTTTCACATTAGCCAGGCATAGATAACAATAAAAAGCTGCTGTGTAAGGAAAATACAGCCTAAAGTGTTCTGAAGACCAGAAAGAGAAAGTTCAGTGGTGCCAAAGTACACCATGTTCTAGTCTAGTTGGCACTAGACTTTCACTGAAATCATACTTGGGGGGAGGGGGGGGTGTACTGGTGATATAGCCCAGGGTCTTCAAAATAAGGTATACACCCAGCCCATTTTTTTGTTTTATTTTTAATTTGCAGATAAGATAGGTCTAAGTCACCAAATTGCCCAGGTTGAGCTTGATTTTGTGATCCTCCTGCCTCAGCCACCCAGAATGCTGACATTACAGGCCTGCCATACTGGACCCAGCTCTTTGATTGCTCTGGTAGTGGTTGTTTTAAAGAACTAATGCAAAGACTGGGTTTTGTTTCAGGAGTACGGCATCTGTCTACTAAGTGCCATGGCCAGGGTTTGACCTGCAACACACACAAACATACAGTAATGGAAGATAGACTTGAACAGCACATGTGGAGGCTAAGGCAGTAGGATTACAGAGAGTTCAAGCCAGCATGGGCTACAAAGTGAATTCAAACCAGTATCCACTATGGCAGAGGGACGCTTAAAATATCACAATGTATAAATCTCCCTTGATTGCATTCAATCAGAAATGTCAAATTTCTGTGTGAAGATCTGTTGGTCATTTTAACCTAAAAGTCCAAAAGGTATTCCTGTGTCAATTTCAGATTCATGCAGAGGTTTAAAATGTATATGCTTATCTCAGGTGTGGCAAAGTTATCTTGCTTTACGAGTTGCCTTTATACTACCCTTATGGCCTGATTCTAATGCCCTTTTTGCCTGGGTTAAAAATGTACCCAGAATGAATTACCAACCTTTACAACAGGACCCTGCTAAGGCCAAAGTCTGAATTTGTGTTATCTGGAACAGAAGTAATTTGTTCAGATGTAGTATGAAAATTTTCCTATCAGAGAAGATTGCATGATTATAATTTTTTCTGTTGAATTCTTAAATGCTGGATCTAAAGGTGCAGGCCTATAATCCCATCATTTTGGAAAGCCAAGGCAGGAAGATCACAAAATCAAATGTAACCTGGACAACTTAGCAACTTAGTCCCCGTCTCGGAAACCGAAAAAGAAAATGGGCTTGGATATAGCTCATTGTGAAGGCCCAGGGCTCTAGCTCCAGTAACATACACACCTTAAATATATTCTGTAAAATTAAAAGATGCTTTAGTATTTCAATACTAGCTTCAAAGAAATTGTTTTTAAAACCTGAACCTTGGAAACTACTAAATATCTTAGGTGGGACCAGTGGTACAGACCTTTAATCCCAGCACTTTGGGAGGCTGAGGCAGCAAGAGTGTAAATTTGAGCCCAGGCTGAGAATTTAGGGCCTGGGAATGGGACTCAGCAAAGGGCATGTTCAACCCCTAGTACAACAATAAATATCAGCATATAGTCGATGCAAAAATACTAAATAGATGTAGTATTTTAGGTCATTAGTACCTTTATTTTTGAGACAGGGTCTCACTCTGTAGCCCAGAATGGTCCTGAACTCACTATGGAGCCCAGGCTGTCCTCTGCAATCCACGGCAATCCTCGGCAATCCTCCTGCCTCAGCCTCCGGAGTGCTAGGATTACAGGTGTGTGCCACCGTGCCCAGTTAATGTAACGCTGGGGAAAATCGAATTTGGCTACTTAAGACACTGCTGAGCCATTCTGCCACCCCAGTCATTAGTACTTGATAGTGAGATTCTCTACTAAGAAGCTGTCTGCAAAAAACACATCATACTCTGACAAATTTCTGAGATTTTACTCCTACACGTATATTCATAGATCTAGTTAACGGAGTTGGGTTCTTCAGAGTTAGTGACAGACATAACTGTGAATATTTACTTTGAAACTATACATGTACATGTGTGTGCATACATACATACATACTTTTTTTTTTGAGACACGGTCTTGCTCTGTAGCCCAGGCTGGCCTTGGACCCACAGCAATTCTTCTGCCTCAGCCTTTGAGTGCTGGGATTATAGGTATGTGCCACCATGACCGGGTTTTTATCCGGTGCTGGGGAATGGAATTCAGGGCCTTGCATTTACAAGGCCAATGCTTTAACTGCTGTGCCGTTTCTCTAGACCCTTGAAATTGTATTAATGTAAATATTTATTTTGAAACTTTATGAAAGTAATGGTAAAAATCACAACAGAAGTCAATTATACAAGTTGAATTAGGACCATTTGAAAAAACACATCTTTTGGAGGAATCACAAGGAATCAGAGTTCAGGAAACAATTGTAAAAGCAAAATGTCTCCAGTTTTTCCACTGAAAATGGCAAATTTCAACAGTTTGCCAAATAACTTCAGTTTTAATGGTCAACCACCTATTTTAGGTCTCCAAATATTTTACTCTTAGCATTTAAGTTACAAAACTATACAGAATCAGTCCAAATCATATAGCAAGGAGTTCTGAAAACTGAAGGCACACTGAGTCACGTGATCACTGGTCATCTGCACACTGCCATCCTGTGCATTGACTTCTTTTATGCTGTCCCACTCAGGTGCGCGGTGAACTTCAGTGTCGTTCAGTACTGAATGGAGGTGATCTCCATCTAATTCTTTCTCTTCAGGTACTACCGGTTTTTTTAAATTTTCTTTTTCCTCATTTGAGTCAGTAACGCTTTTTTGTTTTCTAAATTCAGGCTCCTCTTTCACCTCTGGTGGCTGAGATTTTCCTGATAGTTTCTGAGAAACATCAAGAGGCTCTTGTTCAAAGCCTGAAACTGAAACACAAGTATCTATTTCTGGTGCTTCAACTGCTACAGATGAATCACATTCCGTTGTACAGGTGGTAAGATGTTCTAGATTTTCTTTTTCTTTTTTGGTTACAGGACATCCATTCTTGGCTCTTCCTTCCTTTCCTTGAAGCTGATCAGGATTTTTATACTCTTGTAACTGTATCAACAGAAATAAACTAATTATTCTTTCAAACTACACAAATTTAAATCGTACTACTGGAATCATGCCTATTTATTTTAAGACAAGGCCTCCTTGTAAAATCCAGGCTGGTCCTGAACTCACCAACATACTCCTCCCTCAGTCTCCTCAATGCTGAGATAACAGGCATGCACCACCAACACCCAGCTAATTTATTTTATTAATTTATTTATTTTGAGACAGGAAATCTCTCTCTGTAATCCAGTCTGGTTCTAAAGTCACTATGTAGCCCGGACTGGCCTCAAACACAGGGCAAGGGCAATCCTCCTGCCCCAGAGTCTCCAGTGCTAGATTACAGGCATGCACACTATACGAGCTTTATATGGTGCCGGGGAATCAAATTCAGGGCCCTGCACTTGCTAGACAACTGCTCTAACCACTGCACTATTCCTCAAGCCCTGAGCTAATTTTTATGTTGTGTTGAAGAATTGAACCCAGGCCTTTGTGAGCTATACCCTGAGCTACACCCCCAGCCCTAAAAACCAAACTTTTTGAAAAGTTGTGTGGTATTAACCTTGGAGACCTGTGCCCTCAAGGACATCCTCAAAAAACACATCCAGTTGTTGATTTTTTTTTTAATGTGTTGTTTTGTGGTACTGGGGATTGAACATACAGCCTCTGTTCTGATGTATAGCCCAGCCTCTTTACTGTTTAAGACCAGGTCTTGCTAAAGTGCACAGGCCGGGCTGAAACTCGTGATCTTCCTGAGTCAGCTTCCCAAAGTGCCAGGACTGCAGGTCTGTGTCACTGGGTCCAGTACAGCCAGTTGTTTTTAACAATGCAAACCTGGCCTTAATTTTCTGACTAAATCCTTTCTATTACTCATCACTTTCAGGATAAAATCATCAAGATTTTAACACGGACTACAAAACCAAAGCATTTTTAAAAGGTTACAGTTGGATTGAGTTTTCTTCAATTTCTGTGATTCTTCAGAGACATATTTTCCCCAGTTCACAATATTAGACAGTGGCATTAGTTACTAAGTTATTTTTGTGTCCAAAATGATAAAGCCAAACGGCTGGACAATAAGAGCATAGCAGTTGGGTTCAATTCCCCAGCAGCATATAAACTGGGCGTGGTGGCACACGCCTGTAATACCAGCACTCAGGAGGCTGAGGCTGGTGGATTGTGCTGAGTCTAAGGCCAGCCTGTGCTACAGAGAGAGACCCTGTTTCCAAGAAGAAAGAAAGAGAAATAAAAAAAGAGAGACTTGTGTCCTGGACAAACTAAACTTACAGTAATGGACTATCTACCAACAGTAAAAATACAGACTAAAGGGGCTGGAGGAACAGCTCAGCGGTTAAAGCACTTGCTTAGCAAGCGCTAAGTCAAGTGCTAAGTACCCGAATTTGATTCCCCAGCACCACATAAGCTGGGCGTGGTGGTGCACGCCTGTAGTCCCAGCACTCGGGAGGCTGAGGCAGGAGACTGCACTGAGTCCAAGGCCAGCCTGGCCCTCCATAGTGAGTTCAGGACCAGCCTGGACTACAGAGTGAGACCCTGTCTTTAAAAATAAATAAATAAATAAAAATACAGACAGGTCTTTTACATTCTGCAATTATGTACTTTTTCTGTGAAGTTATAACATTAAGAAATCAAGATTGTTACTGGCTTTTATCTTGCTAGATGTCACTCCTCTGTGGCAAACCCCACCAAAATCTTACCTCTGCATGAATTTGAATATTCTCATTAGTAACCTGAAGAACTTCAATTAATGGTGGGGTTGGGGCCCTTGTTTGGTTGAGTGGAGTGCTCAGGACTTCAAGAAACTCATTAACATTTTCTTCACTGACAAACAACATTTCCTGTAAAAAGGAAAAAGGGGGAAAATATTCTTACAGGTCACACATAACACAGTTGTACATGAAAGCAGCTCACAAAAATTCTCACATGTTTACTGTAACACCTGTTTAATGTTAACCTTAAGGTTATCAGCACTGGCTATCCACTGACAGTATTATGGTTTGGATCCAGAATGGCCCCCTAAAACCTCCAGTATTTGGTTGTGATGGAATTCCTTTGGATGGAATTCCTAGTCAGCAGGGGCACAACACTGAGGCTTGACCTGGAAAGGGAAGATCTCAGGGAGATGACCAGAAGGACAAATGCTAGCCCTGTCCTGCCTTGCCTTGTTCACTTGGCTTCCTGTCTGCCCTCGTGAGCTCTTATGCTCGGCCTCTGCCATGTGCTGCCACCATTGCCAGCCAGCCATGAGTAGACTCAGATCTTCTGAAACTACAAGATAAAAATCAATCTTTCCTCCCTTGGAGACAGTGACGAAAAAGTAAGAGAGGCAGTAAGAGGGTCAAAATCCCTAAACAGTAAAAAACTATTAAAGCCACTAGTGTGGCTCACAACAAAGGAGTCTGTGAACAATCAGGAATACTAAACTTTGAAACAGATTCACCCATACCCTCCAGGGAAATCCTTCCCACCCACACTTCCCTAACTAATAAGCATCAATTTCCCCAACTGATGCAGGAAGTCCTCTGAAGTTGAAGGGAATGATCCTTTAGTTGGTTATTTCTTACTTTATTTACTCATCCATTTATTTATTTATTGGAGTCTGGGTCTCAATGTAGTAACCCAGCATGGCCTTGAATTCAAGGCAATCCTGCTTCAGCCTCCTGAGTGCTGGGATTACAGGTGTGTACCACCTTGTCCAGTTAATTTTTATGGGATGCTGGGGAATTGCATCCAGTTCCTTGTTCATACTAGGCAAGCCCTCCAAGCCCTGAGCTACACACCCCCCCCCCAACCCCATGGTAACTTAAGATAGGGAATTCTTAGGCTAATGTAGACTTCTTAGGACATCAATGGGACAATACAGGACAGTCCTTGAATGACCTCATCTTCCTCTGAGATCCCTTCTCATGTTCCCAAATCCCTATAAAATACTTAAACCTCCTAGCCTGGGGTGTGGTTCATATCTTGGAACTTTCCCCAACAGTGTGCTCTGACCTAAATAAACAATCTTATGTTTGACTTGTTGGTAAATTCTTTTACTGACCAGAGCCATCTGACACAATTGTTATTCCTATAAACTGGGCATGGCATGGTGGCACACATCTGTAATCCCAGCACTCCAGAACTGCAGCCTATGTAAGTGCTGTTCAGTTCAACACTTAGACTTTGTTAAAAACTGGGCATCCCCTTTGGGACTGGAGGAATGGCCCAGTGGTTAAAGCACTTTCCTTGCAAGTGGAAGGCCCTGAGTTCAATTCCCCAGCCCACACACACGCCTGTAATCGCAGCACTCTGGAGGCTAAGTCAGGAGGACTGTGTGAAACCAAGGCCAGCCTGAGCTTCACAGTGAGTTCAGAACCAGCCTGGGCTACAGGATGCCTCAAAAAAAAAGTCAGCCTTTGTGCCACTGTGCCAAGTAAGAGCTCGAAATAAGGTTGATAGAAGCCGGGCATGGTGCTGGTAGTCCCAACACTATGGGAGGATGAGTAGAGGGGTCGCAGCTTCAAGACCCACCTGTGCAATGTAGCCAGGGCCCTGCCTTAAAATAAAAGGAGGAGCTCTGAGAAGATAGTTGGGAAACGAGATGAAACAGAGGGAGAGGCAGAGAGAGACGCAGGGACACAGCAGAGAACTCCGATGGAAGTAACACAGTGGCCACCAGAGGGCAACCTCACAAAGTAAAACTGCACGCTCCGGCGGAATTAGCCGGACACCTGGGTCTGAGTCTCCCACATAAAAACTGTGTGGCACTAGCTAAGTTATTTTCCTCTCTGGAAACAAGCTATTATTCCTTTCTAAACTCGGAAAAAGTGATTTTCCCAATTTAAAATACAGCCACCCTGATTCCTGTAACTCATCTGGCATCCACAGACCACTGAGGATCGGTCAGAGCTACCTATGGGCACACAGCTCCCAAAGTCTAGGAATTACTGGGGACCGTTCCGACTTCTGTTAAGTCTCGTGACCTCAATAACTATCATTAGGGGAAACTGAAAGATTTGAAATAGATCCTTCCCCCGGCTCCTCACGCCTGGGAGGTACGTAAATTTTTTTTTTCTCAAAATGCGTACAACACGCACTACCATTAAGTGAAACGCTGTCTAGGATAAACCGCTTAAGATTTCCTCAAGAGCAAATTTTAAAGCTGAGATGGCACAATTCAAGTATTACGGCTCAACTGTTACCTCCAAAGAGCCGCTATTTAAACCACAGTACCACTCTTGCCAGTGTCCACGGCTCTCTGGAGATTTGGCCAGCACTATCACCGCATTGTGCGAAGAAACGTTAATCGCGGGTTCCTGGGCACTCAGTTTATTCTCTGGAGCAAACTGCAAGACGAGGGAATAACAAGCAAAATCCTGCGTGCAGAAGCGCAGAGTGTACCCGAGCGAGTTCACATCCCCACGAAGACTTCGCGGCTGAATCCGAGGCACTTGAATTAGCAGAGTCACGGATTCCTCATCCTGCTTACACTGCAAAGGGGGACACAACGCCTCCCTGCTGCCGGTCCCGGGGGGCCCCATGGATCGGCCCGAGGGGGAGCCGTCGGTGTCTCCCGGGTCCGTGCTGGTCTCCACCCTGAGGTCGCCGCACACACCCCGTCTTCCGACAGGCGACTCCCAGTCTGGGTCCCGGGATGAAACACAAGGGGAGGCCCCGCCTCCGTCGCCAGGTGAGCGGCCCGATCCGAGAAGCGGATCCTCCTCGTTGCAGGGCGGCGAGCCCGGGCGGGCCCCTACGTCCCGCTCTTCCGGCTCAAGTACAAGGTCCTCTCCGGCGCAAGCCGGCAAAGCCGGCCACGCGGGGGAGCCCGAGGAGGCGACCGTGGCGTCGTCGGCGCCGGCGGGCCTGAGATCCGGGCCGGGGTCCCCCCGAAGAGGGGAAGCGCCCGCTGTTTCGTCACTTCCGGGCGCCGCCGGGAGTACTTCCGGCGCCGAGGCGGGCGCCCGCCGCGCGGCGGAGGACGCTACGGGCAGCGTCACCACCAGCTGCCGCCGCGCCTTGTTAAACTGCGCCTTGCCACGGCTGTCGTCCACCGGGTACGGGAGCGACAGCCGCAGCCGGTAGTCGGGTTTCCTCGAATCCAGGCACAGCAGCTTCTCCGTCACCTCCAACGCCGCCTGCTCGGCGGAGCGCAGCAGCGGCAGCTCTATGGTGACCACGAGCTCGTGCGGCACTGGGCTGGGAGCCGAGTCCCGGGAGCAGCGGTAATCCTGGAGGTCCACGTGGTGGCGCTGCACCACGCTGCAGCGAGGCTCGGTGGGGGCTGCCGGCTGCACCGGCGCGGGAGCGGAGGGCGCCGGGGCTCGGGGGGCTTCGCGGGGCCGGGCGGCCGCCGGGTACGGGTAGGGGAAGCCGGGGAGCAGGCCCGCCAGGTCTCCCGCGGGCTGGGCCGGGATTCCGCCCGGCAGGGGCGTGCGCAGCACGGCGGCCTCCGGGGCTCCCTTGTATTTGATCTTCAGGGTCTTGGCGTTCCTACGGTCCAGCGTAACGTGGAACTGCTTTTCCACCGCCTCCAGGGCGACGGCGTCCAGCATGTGGCGGAAGCGCTGGTGGCGCCGGGCCAGCGCGAGCGTGTCAGGGTGGAAAACCACGTCGTAGACAGTGTAGCGGGTGCCGCCGCGCCCCGCGTACGGGCGGCCGGGCGCCAGGCTGTAGGGCAGCGACCACTGGGCACCGGGCGCCGGGCCAGGCCGGCTGCCGGGCGTGCCCACCAGCGGGTTGCTGCACACGTTTACGTAGCAGCGCTGCGCCCCGTCCAGGCTGGTGCGCAGCACGTAGCCGGGCTCCGGGTGCACAAAGCGCACGTCCACCCCGCGCTCGCGCTCCAGCGCGGTGACCTCCGCCTCGTAGCGCCGCCGGTTCTCCGGGTCCCTGAGCTCCTCGGCGTACTCGGAGAACAGGCGCCGGAACTCCGGGTCCTGGAAGGCGGAGGTGAGCCGCTGGACCTCATCGCGACTCAGATCCAAGTCCTCCAGCGGGGCGGAGCCCGCCGCTTTGGTCATGCTGCCCCAAAAGCGATAAACCCCGGACTGGGGAGGTAGGACGAGGCGGAGAGATCCCCTGCAGCCGAGAGCCGGTGGCGGGAGCCGGTAACGGCTGGAGGAATGAGCTCTGAGCTGCGCGTGCTTGTCGCTATAGTAACATGACTGACGCTGGGAGGAGGGGTCACAGACAGGCTAGAAATAGCATCGTCCTTTCTTCAGACATCCCACTTGCTAATCCTGTGCCAGCCTGGATTTACTTATTTCTAGTGTTAATTATTCACAACGCTTTAAGCTAAACCTCATCCCCCGGATTTTTGCTTTTTGTTCTGAATCACACCCCTATGCCCTTTTTATTATCCCCTCAGTGGCAGGGTCTTGCTTTGTATCCCAGGCCGACCAAGAACTCAGGCAGTCCTGCTGCCTCAGGTACACACCACCATACCTGGCTAATTTTATGTGATCCTGGGGGATTGAACTTAGGGCCTTGCGCTTGGTAGGCAAATGCTTTAACCGCTGACCTATTCCTCTAGTCCCAAGGGTTCAATCTTAATTCCTCCCCGTATTCTGGATATTTTGTCACACAATTTGCCCTGTGCAGAAGTCCTGGGGAGACTCTTAATAAACAAGTATCATTGGCCAATGAACATGAAACTTAGGCTTCATTAATAAAAATGCTGATAAGAGATAATCACAGACCATTCATCAAAATGGCAAAGACTTCTGTGCAGGTAATTGCTGTGTTTCCTCAGGATTGGAGAAAGTTTTTCACCCAGCTAGAATATTTGACCCAGAATATTTGAGAAGGATCTAAGAGTTCAACAGGGAACTCATAGCAGATTTAGGAGTACAATGGCATTTTATGCAACCATTGAAAATGATCACGGAGAAGTTGGATGGTGTTGATGTGGTGTTGGGGATAAAACCCAGGGCTTCATTACTATAACATGAGCTCAACTACTGGGCTACATCCCTAACTCCAAATTATATGTATTTCCCCCTCCCAAAGTATATCTTTGAAGGGGTGGTATGTATTAAGTGGTCAGGCCTGTGATAATTTATCTGTTCTCAGGAACATTAAAAGCAACAGCTACTTGTGTTAACCTCAGTGACAAGATCCTTTGCAGGGGCTGGAGGAATGGCTCAGCAGCTAAAGCACTTGCCTAGCAAGCAGTAAGTACGGAGTTCAATTCCCCAGCACCACCTAAGCCAGGCATGGTGGTGCACACCTGTAATTCCAGCACTCAAGGGGCTGAGGCATGAGGATTGCCGTGAGTCCAGAGCCAGCCTGAGCTCTATAATGAGTTCAGGACCAGCCTGAACTACAGAGCAAGACCCTGTCTCCAAAAAAAAAAAAAAAAAAAAAACTCCTTTGCAATTTTTTGCCTATATTATCTTCTATTTAGGTACTTTTCTTCTGCTGGGGGTGGACCTGGGCCTTTGTTCTGACTTATCCCCACAGCCCCTTTTTACTATTTATTCGAGACAGGCCTCATCGTCCAAGCTGGGCTTGAACTTGCAGTTCTCCTGTCTCAGCTTCCCAGAGTGTTGGGATTGTAGATTTGCACCAGGGGGCCCTGCTGACTGTGCCATGTGGAAAATACTTTTCTTTTGGTTACAAAGCTTCATGTTCTGATTTTCCTTTTTTCTTTTCATCTGTTATTTAAAAGTGAAAGTAATTCAGGATACCCTGCCCTCTTCCATACATCTGTATCTTCCAGGATGATGGGATCCAGGTCCATAGTGCGCAGTGCCATCCATGACCAGCTTCATCTTTCCATCAGATACATACTCTACAGTTCCTTCAATGGATAGGGATAAGCCATTCACTGTGCTAGGACTGGAACCAACAAAATCTTTGTTCTGCAAGGATTTGAAGCAGTTGACACTCTCATATGCTGGGAGAATCCATTGGAACATGTAATTGTTGTTGAACATGATACATATTTTATCTTGAAATTCCCAGTAAACAAACACATCCTGTGCAAAAGATAGGTACTGGAATGTGTATGTTCCAAACAGTACTGTTCATAATGCTCAAATCCTGGAAACTACCCTGATTCACCTTCATTATCAAATGGATGAACATCTCCCCAGAGCAGTGAAAGACTACACCACCACAGTCCTGGCGAATGCCACTACCGTGATGTAAAAGAAGTTGGATGCAAGACAGCAACTGTGGTTTGACTCCTTTATGTAGTAGGCAAAGCTTGGTTTAAATAATTCCTTTAGGGCTGGAGAAATGGCTCAGCGGTCAAAGTGCTTGCTTAGCAAACTCTAAATACCTGAGTTCGATTCCCCAGCCCCACATAGCTGGGGCGTGGGGGTGCATGCCTGTCATCCCAGCACTCAGGAAGCTGATACAGGAGAATTGCTGTGAGTCCAAGGCCAGCCTGGGCCCCATAGTGAGTTCAGGGACAGCCTGGGCTACAGAGCAAAACCCTGTCTCAATAAATAAATAAATAATAAATCATTTAGAAGTCAAGAATGCACAGTGGTTAGACCACTTGCCTAACAAAACAAAGCCCTGAATTTGATTCCCCAGCACCACATAAGCTGGGTATGGTAGCACTCACCTGTAATCCCAGCACTTGGGAGGCTGATGCAGAAGGATAGCTGTGATAAGGCCAACCTGGGCTACAGTGTGAGACCCTGTCTCAATCTGTAGTACAAGCTGATTTAGAGTTCAGAATATAGCCCAGATTGGCCTCAAACTCAGTAGTGCTCCTGCCTCAGCCTCCTGAGTGCTAGCATTAGAGGCAGGCACCACCACAGCCGGTTTATGTGGCACTAGGGACTCAGACTCGGGTACTTAGTGCTTGTTAGGCAAGCGCTTAATTGCTGAGGTATTCTCCAGCATCAAAAATATGTTTTGTTTTGTTTTTAAGAGAGAACAGCAGAGTTATGATTAGCCATTTAGGGATAAGGAAATTGTGCTTGGAAAGGAACAAGAAGGTGTTGGGTAGGACTGTTTCTCAGTCTTGGTGAATTGTTAAGTTTGTTATGCAGTTTGTGAAAAATCACTGAGCTCATAAATAGTGGATTTTAGGACTACTTTGTGGTCTAGGTTGGTTCTAAACTCGCTGTGTAGCCTGTACTGGCTTCAAACTCAAGACAGTCCTTCCCCCTCAGCCTCCCAAGTGCTGGGATTACAGGTGTGTATCACCACTCCCAGGGTTTGTGGTGCTAGGGAATTGAACTCAGGGCCTAGTGCTCTAGGCAAGCACTCCAACCATTGTGCTATTCCTCTGGCCCAGGGTCCTTCTCTTCAGTGTTAGTGATCTTTAAAACAAAATCAGTTTGGATCTGTCCCACTGAAAACCTTCCAGGAGCTTTACATCCAGATGTCTTACCTTGTGCACACTTGGGCCCTAGCCCAGCCACACCCACCATCTAGCTCTGCCCCTGAACTAGCTTGATTCTGTACAGCTGGGCCCTTGAATCCTGAGAACTTAAATCTCACCTTAGTGATTAACGGTGGCATGCTTCTCCCACCTACAATACCCCATTTGAAATGGCCTACATTGCTTTTATTTTAACCAAAGTTCCTATAATGGTTTGGATCTGGAATGTCTCCTAAAAGCCACATGTATTTAGATATTGCGAAGAGTCTGTGGAACCAAGGGCTGTTAATTGTTGGGTCCAGGTTAGAAGGGGCAGAACACTGGGGCCTGACCCGAAAGTGGTGGATTGCTGGGACCTGGACGGGTGTGGGATAGCTTCGGCCCTCCTTGGCTTCCTATTGCCAAGTGCTGGGCCTCTGCCCTGTGCTTCCACCATTGCCAGCTGCCTGTGAGTAGAATGACCTGAAACTGAGCTAAAATAAATCTGAATTCCCTTATGTTGTTGATGTTGGTTATTCTGTCCCAGCAATCAATACCATTTGGTATTTCCTTGTTTTCAGTGTAGGGCTTTCTTTTTTTAAAGGTAAATGTCATGAAAGGTAAGACTTGACCTTTATGATGCAACTGTAGAATCCCTAAGACTCAGAACACAGTATGTATTCTTTTCATGAATATGGCAAAGCAAAAAGCAAGTTTAAAATGTATAGTAAGAGGGAAAACAGTGTATCAGAGAAGAGGACTTGTAACAGGTCACTTTTTCCAGTTATTTTTATGAATCTCTGTTTGCAATACGTAGTGATCACATTGAGCTTGGAATTATAGGTCACTGAAGTTTTTCTTCGTGCTTCCATTTTCTAATGCTTTACATGCTTAATAAAATTTTAAGTATTGTTTATGTTTTAAAGCTTTACTTCTGCAATAGCTTTCAGGGATAACAGTGATTCCCACAAGGTCAAGAACATAACCCTTAAGGACAGGTTGTTAAATCTGAGCCCCGTGGTGCAGGCCTGTAATGCCAGCACTCCAGGAGGTACCGGGGGCCAAGCTTGGACCCAGTGTAGTTGTCAGTTTATTTTTAGCCACTTTTGTAACCTTAATCTTCTAGACACATCTAGCCTAAAAGGAAGCTGTGTTCTGCCCTCCAAAAAAAGGTATGTCCATACTCCGTAGTGACAACCGTCTGTGAGGGCCTGATTTGAAATAATGATCTTCAGTTCATGACTCCTCAACTTATATGTGAAATTGTGTGTGGGTGGCATGTGTGCGTTGGGGAAGGGGACTGAATGGAGGCGGCTAGGAGCTTTCGTTACTATTCTCCAAAATCCCATCTTCTCAGTGCCTGGCTCCTAGCATTCTTCCCAGTTCTCCCATCTTCACCCCACATAGTAAGTCACCATTTCTTCCTTGTTGCCACATTCACTTGTCACTACATCCATGTTAAAATTCCCTGAATCTTCTCTTCTGTCATTTTTTGCTTATTATCTTCCTCCAAAAGCTAATTCTCCTTGAAAGAAACGTCTTTGATCCAGCTCTGCAATTTGTAAGGTTTTATATTTAAAACATGGTTTCTATCTCTAACAACTTCCAGTCTTTTGGATTTCAGGATTGTGGGTTTAACAGGGAGATCCAAACCCTGGGGGCACCCAGGATGATGTTTGAAGCTCCGCCCCCTGCAGAGGATCTGATGGCCCGCTGATCTGACAGGAAGCTGAACACCCTGGGTCCTTGAGAGAATGGTCTTCAACTAAACTGGTCTCCAGTGTGAAAAGGTTCGGAACCACTGACCAAGTCCTTAAAATAAACATGAAGGGGACAGTGCTGAGGGGTGACATGCACAACAGCACAGTATGCTACTGCAGCTTAACAGCCTGTGTTGGAAACAATCCCCAGTGTTGGGATGTGGGACCTACTGACAGCTGACTAGGCCAGAAGGCAGCTACATGCATTCATGGTCTCACAGGATGAGTTCCTTATGAAAGTGTATTCAACACTGAGTGATGGTACAGCTTGCAATCTTAGTACTCTGAGAGCCTGAGGTGCGAGGATCACAAATTCAAGTTCAGCCTGGACAAATGAGTATAACCCTGCCTCACAATAAAAAGTGGACTGGATTGGGGATGTAGCTCATGCAAAGGCCAGGGCCTCAATCCTCAGTGGCCATGAATGGCCAGGATGTGGCATTGTGCAAAGGGTCTGGGTTCACTCCTCAGTACTGCAGTCAATAAAACTTAGCCAGTCTCCAGCACTGCCATAGAGACAGGGACGGACCAAGACAAATGCTAACATCATCAAGGGTCTGAGGAGAGGCACTTGGCAAAGCAGGCCCAGCCCCATTGAAGAAAAGAAAGAAAAGATGGAGGTATTTTGGGAGGCTGAGGATGTAGCTCCACGGAAGGGTGCTTGCCTGGCATACATGTGGCCCTGAGTTTGATCTCCAGAAATGCCAAAAAATTTAACAAGCTCTTTGAGGGTCTCCATTTTGTATTTTAAGTGCAAAAACAAACTGGGATTGTTTTAAATTGCCTCTGTCAAAAGATAATTAGCTAATTGTTATTAAGCACACAGAAACAAAGATTTACACTATTGTTAGAATAAATTCTAGCTTAAGCAGTTTGCAAACTGGAAAATAAATAGGTTTCTTGCACCAATAATGACCAAAGTTAGACTAAAACAGTGAGTCATAAACTACTTTTGTTTTTCTTAAAGTAAACTGTCAATAGTATAGATTCAATTTTCAAATGCAGCTGTGTACTTAGAGCATCATTCATCACATAGTTGCATACTGTGAAGGACTAGGCAGGGAGCAGATGCTTTTCCTATTAAACTTTCTACAGTATCCACTGCATTTGTCATTAACTTCATAAAGCATTTGTTTAGCAAGGTCAAGGCCTTGGATTTGATCTCCCAGCACCACATAGGCCAGGCATGGTGGCACACATCTGTAATCCCAGCAGTAGGGAGGCTGAGGTAGGAGGATTGCTATGAGTTTGAGGCCAGCCTGGGCTGCAAAGCAAGACCCTATGTCAATAATAACAATTTCATAAACAGATTTTACACAGACCATTCAAAAGTTGACCATAATTTTATTGTAACTTAATTTCACAATTACATAAGATCTGCAACTAGGCAGAAAATTAATTTTATTTCTTCCGGTGACCAGTGAGAATCTCAAAAGCCTTGAAGTTTGCTGAAAACAGAAAAATACAAAATCAAACATTTTGGAAAATCTGTTATCACACATTTCTTGTGTATTTAGTTGTAGTTAATTTCTTGAAAGTCAATACATGTAGACTATTGCACAATCAAAAGGCAAATAAGTCAGCTTGCACCCCATTCTGTGTCCCAAAGCAAGTATATCTCTTTACAACGTCTTACCAGAGAAGAGAAAAGAATCTAGTCATGTATAAGTGCACATGTGGGACAGCTTTAAATGCATAAGTGCTGGAGTACTCACCATACTATTTGCCTTTTTTCAATTAGAATATGCAGTAAGTTTTCTGAGTCCTTTATATAGCTTTGAAATGTAAATAAACTGCATGAGTTCTGACTAATGCACACATTTGGATATGGATATATTTCTTACTTTTTGATCACATAAACGCTATGACACTAACTGCCTGCTTTCCCACCTAAGTCCAGGTACACCTGGAGTATAAATCCTTAGGAATGGAATCATGCATGTGCTCATTTCTGCTCTATCCCCAGCCCATTTTTTATTTTTGACACAGGATCTCATAAGTTGCTCAGTTGCTCAGGCTGGACCTGAACTTGTGATTCTCCTGCTTCAGCCTCCCAGAGTGCTGGGATTACAAGCCTGCATCACCAGGCACAGCTTTAAGGTCTCAAAGTTAAGTCAGTCCCTCGCTTCAGACAGTCACACTCAGCTCCCCAGTGCTTCTTTGCACCCTAGGCTTTGAGAATCAGCCCCATGCAGGGCAGGGCTGGCCTCTGGGAAGGGTAAGGCATCCTCAGGACCAGCCTAGCAGAGAAAGAACTACCTCCCCCCATACGCTCAGAGACATCACTCAGTAAACAGTTCTTGATTTCAGCACAAACACACTATAAGGCATGTCCCCTGCTGTGTTACAGCATGGCCACATGAAGTCCAGCATAAAACATTTCCAGCAGGCCACAGCAGGCATTAAAAAAAAAAAATCTCACCATACACACCTATAGACTATGCAGTCTTTGTTAGTGTTTGTGTAGCACACTTACCTGTCTTCTGCAGTCTTACTAGAAGGGTAAAAAACTTTGAATGAAAATCCACTTCTTGGAAAAGAGCCCTTTGGGAAGAAAATAGCATGTATACGACTTAGAATTGATAAAATAGTCCCAATTTTTTAAAGTCAGATTACTTGGTCACAGTTTAAAAGACGAGGGCTGGTGAAATAGCACAGGGGTTAGAGTGCTTGCCTAGCAAGCACAAGGCCCTGGGTTCAATTCCTCAACACCACGCACGCCAAGCTTGGTGTTGGCACACTCGTAATGCCAGCATTTGGAAGGCTGAGGCAGTGGATTGCTGAGTTCTAGGCCAGCCTGGACTATATCATAAAGTTCAGGTTCAGCCTGGACTAGGGAGCAAGACTGTTGTAGATAGACAGATATGAAATGAAATGACAGGATGGGAGGAGATCCAACTGTATCATCTGTCACCCACTAAAGGGCATGGTTGATTCATCTGATCTAGAAGGCTAGACAGGCGTCCTCTTCCTCACCACTCCCTGTGAATTCCCCGAATTTGTGCACTCAGTCAAAAAGGACGACGTTCTCTGTTAGAGGAGGACCACTCCACGGACATGGGTGAGTAGCTGTGCTCCCGTTAGAACCTCCAAACAGCCTCTTGACTATTAAATGCTAGATTTTGACATGATTCTTATAAAGAAAATGTTGTTACTATAAAATATCTCCACTTTGATCAGGTCTTTCAAGTTGACTAGACAGTGTTATGTGACTGTGACTGGGTTTTTTTTTTTTGATACAGGGTCTTACTCTAGCCCAGGCTGGTCCTGAATTTTAAAGTAGCCAGCCCTTGCTAGCCTTAGACTCAGGATAATCCACCTGCCTCAGCCTCAATGCTGAGATTACAGTTGTGAGCCACCATGCCCAACTTTATGGTTCTCTCTCTCTCTTTTTTTTTTAAGACAGGATCTCACTTTGTAGCCCATGCTGGCCCTGAACTCACAATGAGCCCATCTTAGCCTCAAACTCAGAGCAATCCTCCTGACTCAGCCTCCCAAGTGCTGGGATTATAGGCATGTGCCACAACACCCAGCCTGTATGTGATGCTGGGGGATCAAACCAGGGCCTTACGTACCTAGGCAAGCACTCTAACCACTGAGCTATGCCCGCAACACCATGACTGGAAATTCTTAGAAGTGACCCTACTTAGTGTAAGAAATCAACAGAACTGAGTAATGCTAACTATGCATCTGACATAAAACATCCTAATCCATCTTCCCTGCTTCTTCCCCTAATGAAAACAAGAGTTGATGCCCTTCCAAGTACCTGCAAAGCAAGTGACTGGTAATTACACATATAATTATTTAGGAAAGGTCCAGGCCTTGAGTTCGATTCCCCAGTACCACAAAAAGCTGGGCATGGCGACACACACCTGTAATCCCAGCACTCAGGAGGCTGAGGCAGTAGGATTGCCATGAGTCCAAGGCCAGCCTGGACTAGAGAGTAAGACCCTGTCACAAAAAGAAAAAAAAAATGTTTGACCCATAGTGGGTGTTCATTAACATAGGTGTTAAGTATTAAGGAGGGCTGAGCTGGGCCCGTGGCACAGGCCTAGAGTCCCAGCATACAAGGGGGCTGAGGCAGGAGGATGGCAAGTTCTTACCCAGAAGATGTAAAAAGTATAACAGTGGTTTAGGAGATGCATGTTTACTGACTTAATTTAGAAACCGAGGGCATTTAATGATGAGAATGCCCAAGGAGCTAAACTTAAATAAGGAAAGATACATATTTTGATATTTGTGGTTTTTTAAAATATAAACCCCAACTTTATTTGTCCCTATGAAGGAACATGGCTAGCTCTGGAAATTAGCACCCTGCTTTCAGCAATAATGAAAGGAGATTTTAACCCTTCAAAAAAAATTAAGAGTAGACTGTCCAAATAAAAGGACAAGCCCTCTGTGAACAGAGAGCAGCACCTCCAGCCTGCCTGATTGTAGTCTACACGGTAAGACCATGTGTCTCCTAGAGTCCCCAGGCGATCTCTGTATTTGGAGCTCTGCAACAAGGACTCTGGGGCCTTAGCATGAAACTGTACTAGCAGCTGAAATTGTTTGCTCCTTTTTTTAAAACAAGGTCTCACTCTCATACTTAGTATCTGAATGTGATAAGCAGTGAAGCCAAATGAATTAACTAGTGAGTTCATCCTCAGAACAATGGTTCTCAACCAGGGATAATTTTAAACCTCAGAAGACATTTGGCAATTGTCTGGAGATTGCCACACTGGCACCCAGTGGTAGAGGCCAGGGATGCTGTTGAACTTCCTACAATGCACCATGAGTCATGGGGGCCAAGAGGTAAAATGTGCTGAGGTTCATAAGACCTGTCTTGTCTTAGGGAAGCCAGGCAAAATGAGTTTGTCAAAAATAAAATAATGGGGCATGAGTTTTCTAGATATGACCCAGATCAAACAAACAGGCTGAAATTCATAGGAATTGAAGAAGCATGCAGATTAAGTAGTAAAGATTTTGGTTTGGTTTGGTTTGGTTTGGTACTGGGGATAAAGCCCAGGGACTTTACACTAAGCTACAACCCCACCCCATTTTTATCTTAGTAATATATATTATATGGGGAGCCAACCAGAGCCTTCACACTGAGCCACATCACCAGCCCATTCCTTAATTTTTATTTTGAAACTGAGTCTCACTAGGTCAGTAAATTTCCCAGGCTAGGCTTGAACTTGCAGTTCTCCTGCCTCAGCCTCCCATAGTGCTGGGATTATAGGCTAGTATCCCTGGGCCCGGCCCATTTTTATCTTTGATTTTGAAACAGGGTCTTGCTAAATTGTCCAGGCTGGACTCAAATTTGCAATCCTGCCTCAGCTTTTCAAGAATGTTGGGATTACAGGCCCATCCCAGAAGGCCCAGCTAATTCAATATTTAATCAATAGTACATTTTCACTTCAGCAGTAATTCTATTAAATAAATTTTAAATATGCTGTAATCATGACAAATAATGACTCTGTGGTCAAGTACTCTTACAGGGTTTATGCAGAGGCACTCGGAGTTGGTCACAGTGAAGGGATCATACTTGTCAGCGATCACAAGCAGGTCGGGCACAGGGTACACTCTCAGAGTGTAATCGTAGGCCCAGTACACCGGGCAGACATAGAGAGGTAGTGGGGTCAGGTGTCCCTGGGACAAGATGGTCTTCACGAACTATAACAGAACACAAGCAAGCCTCAACTCACTCATAAAAGTGAAAATAGCTCAGCAAATAAATTCAAATTAAATGATAATTATGCAAAGGACGTAGAAAAATCGAGAAAAAAATCAGGGAAGTTTTGAGTCACGAAGCTTTGGGAAATAATGATATAAAATGAAATCATTTATCCTATGCTAGAGGGAAAGAAAAATATCTATGCGTTTTCCTTTAGTACCATATACTATAACAGTGATACCCCAAAAGTCATTTGACTCAATTGTACTTATATAATATATTCCATTCCTTTACTTACCTTTTACCAAAAAATAATTTTATAACTTGAGTAAAGCCCAGAATCAAAATTTAACCTACACAAAATGTAAATACTATAAAGAGAAATAAGGTTCAGTGCTGGGTATGGTGAACGCCTTGCAATCCTAGCGTTCTGGAAATCCAGTTCAAGCCCAGCCTGGACAGCTTGGCAACTTAGCTAGACTCTGTCTCAAAATAAAATACCAGGGCTGGGAATACAGCTCAGTGTAAAGGCACTGGGAAGAAAGAGAGGAGAGAGAAAAGCACAGAAAGTTAGTTCTGTGGGATCTACTTCCTCACGTTTCAGATGCAGATACATGGACCCGGGGTTGACGATACACATGACAAACGTGACCACTGTATTAAAACAATGTGCCTGTTATGGTCTGGACCTGGAATGGCCCCCAAAGCATTATATAATTGGATGCTGAGGATTACTTATGGAACCACGTGCTGTGAAGTGGTGAGGCCTGGCCAGGAGGGAGGATGGCTGGGACAGGACCGGGAGGGTGCATGCCAGCTCCACCCTTCCTCTCTCCCTTGGCTTCCTGGCTGCCAGGCTGTGAACAGCCCCCCTCCTGCCAGCCCTCTGCCATGTGCTCCCACCACTGCCAGCCGCCCATGAGGGGACTAAGACCTGAAACCATAAGCTAAGATAAATCTTTCTCTCTTAGGTTGTGAATGTCAGATATTCCCCTCCAGCAACAAGAAAGTAACTAAGACAGTGCCTATACTGAAGTACAACTTAAGAATTTTAAAGGCAAATTTAAGAGTTTTAAAGTGATTTCCTATTTATTTTGAGCTTTTCTCCCCACCCCATAGCAGACTCTCTAGTAGAAAACTGAGAACCACTGACTAACAAAAATCACCTTACTGACAAAAATATATACAGTCATTTTTAATCACTAGTAAACATAACTCAAAGACAAATTACTGAGTGGCTTAACAAAATAGTAAAACAGTTAAATAAAGAAGACTCTACTTACATGATTAGGAATATCCAAATTGCGGCTGGGAACACGGACACAGTTTCTGCACATTTTATTCACTAAGTCTTCACGAAAGACAATAATTTCCTGTGTACAGTACTGAATTCTGAAATGAAAACAGAAGTTGAATTTGACTTCAGGAAAAATATGAGATAAAAGGAAGGAAACCAGAAGAAAGACAGTTCAATGGTGGAACATGTCTGTAGCATGTGCAAGGGCCCTGGGTTCAATCCCTAGCACCACAAAAGAAAGAAGACATCATTTTAAAGGCAGAATATCTTCCACTATGAAGCCACCCCCCTCTTTGCTGTGTTCCAAAAAGTCAGTCAGTCTGTTTATTCATGAAGTTGTTTACTGAGCTGTTCGTACGTGCAGGAGGGGCACTACTCTACAGATGAGTGAACAGAAAGATCTCAGCCCTCATGCAGTTTACATCCTAATAGGGGAGAAAGAAAATAAACAGCAACAATTATATAGCATATTAGAAGATAATTAAGTGTATGGGAAAAAGAACATGCTGTGGGGAGGCAGGAGCTGCCCAGGAGTTTGGCACAATTGTACAGAAAGACAGGAAGAAGCAGGGTGGTACACACGTGTCACTGGAGCACAGGCTTGGAAAGGAATGGCCTGGAAGAAAAACACTGAGTGCAGAAAAGGCACGTGCGGGCCCTACACCAGGCACGCTAAAGGAATAGAGCCCGGCTGGTGGTGGTAAAAGGGCAGAAGGAAATCAGAAGAGGCAGCCAGACTGAGGAAGCGGGGCCTTGGTGCCCAGTGTCAGTGAGGGTGTGGCTTGGATTTGGAATGTCCCCAAAGGTCTCATGCATTTGGATATTATGGACTCTCCGTGGAACCATGTGCTATTAGAAGATGGGGTTCTGCTCTGGACCAATGGACTGTGGGTGTGTGGTAGAAGACAGGCGGGTGGATTGGATTACAGGCCTGTGCTAGGGGCTTACACCTGGAAGGTACTGAGGCTGGGATGAGAAAGGGTGGATCACTGGGATGGGATCTGAAAGGTTGCATGCTGCTTCCTTCCAGGACTTGTCTGGGCTTCCTGTCTGCAGTGCCACGCGGAGCAACCTCCACCTCTGCCTCATGCTCGCACTGTTGCAGACCCCCTGTGACCTGACTGACCTTCTGAAACTGTGAGCTAAAAATAAACTTTTCCTCCCCTAATTTGTGCATGTCAGGTATTGAGTCACAGGAACAAAAAAGTAACAGGCTGCTACCAACCACCATGAGGGGTGGATCTTTCAGGATCAGGAAGGGAACACAGTGTGCCTTCCTCACTTTGCCCCTGTGTTAAGAATGGCAGGCCGGGGTGCTGCAAGGGGTACAGTGCTTTGCTGCTGTTGAAGCCCTGCGTTAGATCCTTAGAAGAAAAGGAAAGAAAGGAGAAGAAAATAGAAGAAGGAAGAGAGAAGGAACAGAAGCAAGAGACAACTAGGAGACCATTACAGTAACTCAGGCAGGAGAAGACAGGAAAAGGCTGTGGAGACACCAGCAGGACTTCCTGCAGAGCTGCATGTGAGAGACACCTCGAGGCCTTGGCCTGAGCCCCCAAAGGACCCGGGCCCCATGAGCTGCAGTGTGGAAGCTACAAAACAGGAGAGGGGTCTTTGAGGGGGTGAGGATCAGGGTCACATTTTTCCTCCAGTGCAGTACTGGGGATTGAACGCAAAGCCTCTGAACTGAGCTAAGTCCTGGCCACTCTCCTTTTTTGGATGGTCTTGTAACAGTGTAAAAACCCAAAGAATGAATCATGACCAAGTCCCCAATTCCCAAAAATCATGTAAAATTATGTTATTATGTTAAACAAGAATGTTGTTGATCCATAAGTAGTAACTTCACTAAGCTTGAAACAAGACCTGTTTCACTGAGCCTATAACAAAACAGCTCCCCACGTAGTTTCTAGCTTCACTGAGCATTTTATAACAATGGTCCCTTATGAGTTTTTTACTCTATTGCTTCTGTATGCTGCAGAATTTTGCAGTAAACAACTTTATGGCCATCTGTCACATGCCATCAGCTTCTGTGACCTTGCTTGTAATCGTGAGCCTCTCACCACAAAGGCTGTATAAACCATTCCCTTCTTACACTCAGGGCTGGCTGCATTTTCTGGCCAGGGCCACCGGCAGTTGCCAGCTAAAAACAGCCCCTTTTAAATAATTTCCTTTGAGTGGCCGGCGTTTGTTCTCATCGGTATTGCTGAAGTACCTTACCACTGTCTCACTGAGTTACCAAGGCTGGGCTCCAGCTCAGAGCTCAATTTTAAGCTCTCTTTTGGACACCCAGGGGAGATGCTGAGAAGGCAACTGGAGCCAAGGGAATGGAGCCAGGAAGAAAACTCTGCGCTAACCAGGCCCGACCCTGCGTAGCCTCCAAGATGAGACAACACTGGCGCGTTCAGGGTGGCGTGGCCACAGACTGAGCAACAGGTACGAACATGGGAGTTGCCACCACAAGATGATACTTAGGTATTTTTAAATCTCTACCCATTATGTTTCTAAATTTGAAAATTACTTAAAATATTTTCAAAGTTTTGAGAAATCTGACGTAAAACAAGCTTGCTTTCTGTATTTACTCCACAATAGTCAAAATTTAGAAACTATTCTTGAAAAATGAAGTTAAAAACTGAAAAGGAAAAAAGTACATGAAAAATACTAATATTTACCTGCAAGGATTCGTAGTAAAAACTGAAAACGGTACCCTCTGTCTAAATTCACAAGTGATGCTTTCAGCAAGTGGTGGCCTATAAGAACAATTTGTGTGTTACAGTATGTATTTCCAAAGTTTATAGTTTTCTTCAATGTTGGAAAAGTTTGCATTGAAAGTTACCTTGGTAAGATGGAACCGAATCCAGGATCCTCTGGACCAGGTACAAATACAAAACGACTACTGAAGCGAAATTCAACATAATTTATTTTTTAAAAATAACATGACAACAGTATCTCATAATTTAAAAAACAAGTAACTAGGCTTTTTTTTTTTTTTTGAGACAGAGTCTCACTCTAGGCTGGTCCTGAACTTGCTATATAGCCCAGGCTGGCCTTGAACTCATGGCAGTCATCCTGCCTCACCCTCCTGAATGCTAAGATTTCAGATTTGTACCATCACATCCAGTGCTGGGGAATTGAACTCAGGTCCTTGTGCTTGCTAGGCAAGTGCTGTAAATGCTCTGCTGTACTATTCTTCCAGCCCCACAAGTCACTGTCTTTAAAATTTTTCTCTCCTTTTCTTCCTTCCTTCCATTTTGTGGCACTGGGGAACAAGCCCAGGGCCTTCACACTGAGCTATATCCCCATCCCTTTTTTTAGAGTTTTTATTTTGAGATAAGGTCTCTGTAAACCTCCAGATTGCCCAGGCTAGGCTCGAACTTAGGATCCTGCTGCTTCAGACTTTCTGGAATGCTGGGATTACTGCGCTGTATCCCTGGGCCCTTAATTCCTATTTTTTCCCCTCAATTCTTAAATTAAAAATTAGTTAATACATATTAGTAAACTGCTAAAGGTCTCAGATTTTTTCATAATATACAAAAGATGTGTTCTAAAATTGTACTGTCCAGTTATTCAGTCTTTCAACTGTGGCTAGTATACCTTTTGGACAGAACTTCAAAATGTATTAAAATAATTTTAAATTTAAAGAGACATATAACACCAGTGAATATCATAGTGACAGGCAGGGCTCCGGCCCAAAGTAATGTCATCAAAAAATATGGTTGAAATTATCACTAACCCATTTAATAATATATTTTTGCTATAAATATACAGATATTATATGATATATTATGATGTGAGGTTAATTTTCTCTTACCTCTTTTAATTTTGTCTTTTCTTAATCTGACATAATCTTAGGATATAGTTTTGGTTTTTTAAAAAAATATATTTGGGGTAGAGGAATGGCACAGTGGTTGAAGTCCTTGCCTTGCAACTGCAAGGCCCTGAGTTCAATTCCTCAATGATAGGGCTGGGTATGGTGGCCCGTGCCTATAATTCCTATACTTAGGAGGCTGAGGCAGGAGTATTGCCATGGGTCCAAGGACTCCATAGTGAGTTCAGGACCAGCCTGGGCTACAGAGCAAGACCCTGTCTCTAAATAAATAAATAAATAATAAAAAAAAATAAAATAAAACTATTTGAAAAAAATGTAGTAGTAGAGATCATTCATTACCTTTGGTGAATATTTGGGTATTCACATATTATGTCTGCCAAGGTTTTTAGGGAATCTAAAATTTTAAAAGAACATTAAATTTAATTTGCATATAATGCACATAAAATCAAATTATATATATATTTCTTTTTTTTTTTGAGACAAGTTCTTGCTCTGTAGCCCAGGCTGGTCCTGAACTCAGTATGGAGCCCTGGCTGGCCTTAGGCTCCCCAGTGCTGGGATTACAGGCATTATAGGCCTGAGCCAACACACCCATCTTATATGGTGCTGGTAATCAAACTTGGGTACTTAGCACTTGACTTTGCTGAGCCATTCCTCCAGTCCCACGTTATATTTAATTAAATATAAGCACTCATCTGGGTCTTTTATTTTGTTTTATTTTGAGACAGGGTCTTGCTCTATAGTCCAGACTGATCCTGAACTCCCTATGTAACCCAAGATGGCCTTGAACGCATGGCAATCCTCCTGCCTTAGCAATTTACTATTCTGTCACTGGACAGGATGCCAATGATCCCCAAAGCTGACAGGGACCCAGGCCTGCCAGGCCTCGGAAGAGGTGCCGTGACTTGTGCTGCAGTGAAAGTAATTCTCAACACGAGTCAGTAGAGGTCAGGAAGAGATTTAGTAGGTGACATTGGCAAAGTACACATGTACCATGTTGGGCCCTCCTGAGGTGTCAATGGAGGGACCCTCCAAGCTGGGTACATATACTAGGGGGTGTAAATATAACCTCTAGAAAGTCCAGATGGGGTCTCTGCCACAGGCGGAAAATCAGCAGCTTGACAGGATGGCCCATCGGCAGGTGACAGCCGCCACCTGCAGATGTTGGGGATGTCCCTAAGGTGGGTGATTGTCTGTCTGTGGAATCTGACCACCTGGTGCGCTAACAGTGCGCCATCTGCGTGCCTGGAGCCAGGGGGTGCTTTGCTGTTCAGTTTGCGGCTTCCTGTGGAGGGGCCACCAGGAGGAGGCACATCCTGCAGACCCGCCCTGTTACGGGCTCTCATGGGGATTGTATTTTTTAATAACATTTATCAAAAATAATTAAAAATAATTTTAAAATTACGATTTCCCCTGCCTCAGTTCTACCTCTGCTATGTTGATTCCTAAACTGTCCTACCTCATATTCTTAATAATACTCATTAACACTGATGAAATAGAGCCGCAGTACCTTTCAAAGCCTGGACTTGATTTCTTCCATACGGTGCTGATGAAAAATTACCACACAGAATAAAGCAGGTTGGAGGTGCCGGTGAATAACCTACGGAATAAAAGGGTATCATTTGTCTAGTCTGGTAATCAAGTTTATAGCTGTTTTTCTTTTAGAGATGGAATTTTACTCTGTGGCCTAGGCTGACCTTCAACTCATGGATGGGCTCAAGTGATGCTCCTGCTTCAGCCTCCCAAGCAGCTGGGACTATCAGAATGCCATTGTGACTGACTTCTCAAGATATGTTTTCTTTTCCTTTTTTTTTTTTTTTTTTTTACAGTGCTGGAGATTAAACTGAAGGAATTATGCACGCTAGGTAAGTTTTCTTAACATGGAGCCATTCCTCCAGCCCCATGGGTTTATAATAAGGAAAGTCATCTTAATAATAACTTGTTTTCATTACAATAACAGTAATAAGAATGCCCATCAATGGTGTGCTTGTTATATGCCGGGCCCTGAAGTGGTCTAACCAACCTTGGGAACACGCCTCCCATTGAGGCCTAGGGAGGTGAAATGTCCTGCCCAGCATGTCAGGCCGGCACTTGGGCTCAGTTCTGTTGATCTGGAGCCCTACAGGCATCACTGTTACAGAGACAGACACATAATGTAATTACAGCAGCACAACTCATAATGGCTGAGTCCTGCTAACTTCCCAAATGCCCATCAATGGATGGAGAAAGGAAATGTGGTCTGCATACATAATGGAGTATTACATTGCCCTAAGGAAAGAAAAACGTGAAGCCTTTCTAAGAGAAATGGATGCACCTTGAAACCATAATGTTTAGCAAAATAAACCAGACACAAAAGGGCAAGTACCATAAGGTCTCACTCACACAAGAAACCCAAAACAGACTAAAACTGTAAAATAAAACATAGAAAATATACTTTTAAAGATGGGAAAAGGACTTGAGGATGGAGGGAAAAGGGGAACAGAGCAGAGGAGGGAAAAGTTATCAAAAAATGATACATGTGTATGTACAAATTCCCCAAGATGGCTATAATCCATATATAAATAAGTTAACACCAACATGTGAAAATAAAAATAAAAAACCAAAGCTAGGCGTGGTGGTGCACACCTATAATCCTAGCACTCGGGATGCTTGAAGCAAGAGGACTGCAGTGAGTCCAAAGCCAGCCTGGCTACATAGTGAGTTCAGGACCAGCCTGGGCTGCAGAACGAGACCCTGTCTCAAAAACTATAAATATAAAAAAACAAAACCTAGCTCTCATCCACTGTTTTCTTTGAAAGTCACACTAAGCTTAGGATAATTCTAATTTATCAAGAACATGCACACATACATATTACAGATATGATTCAGATGCAAAGCTCTAAGTCTTTAAAGATCTCGCTTTGTTGCCCAGGCTGACCTTGAACTCCTGGGTTCAGGAGATTCTCCTGCCCGAGATTCAGGGAGTAGTGGGACAACAGGCACATGGCACCAGCTAGAATTTAGTATTACGACATGAACTCTCCTCACAGTTCAAGAGACAACAGAGAAAAATAATGACTCACCAGAAAACATCGTATGAAGTTTTTCCAGCACCTCACCGCGATCCAGCCAAAGGTCAGATATAAATACAAACATGGCATCTTTATTCTCTTCTTCTAGTTGTTTTAGTTTTTCAGAAGTCTTCACAGATGTACTAGAAGGCCCTCCGAAAAAATTGATACTTCCATAGTATGCCCTGTGAAATTAGAACAGAATTATTATCTCCTATATTCTGGTCACCAAGGAATTAGCAGGCGGATGTCACAAATCATACACTAGCTCAGTATTGTACGGTAATGGAAAGTGCTAGCTGCACAGTACCCCATAAAAAGGTGGGGACAGATGGGGACCTGCACTCCACCCCACGCAGGCCTTGTGTAGTGGGGACAAGAGAACATGTTGGAACTGGGGGCACAGCTCAGTAGTTACGGCACTTGCCTAGTATGCACAATGTCCTGGGTTCGAATCCCTAACGCCACATAAAGATTAGCTGGACATGGTGACACACACGCCTATAATCCCAGCACTCAGGAGGCTGAGACAGGAGGATTGCCGTGAGTTCGAGGCCAGCCTGGGCTAGAGAGTTCAGGACCAGCCTGGACTACAGAGCAAGACCCTGCCTCTGAAAAAAATTCACAAATAAAGAAGACAATGTCACCTTAAGTGGAACCACAGATACCTACCTACTCAATTCTTTTGTGTTCTGTCTACAATCACAAATGATGGCTACAACACTGGGTACTGGGTTTACAGACAAATTTTGGCTGAGAATTTGTGTTTCTGTGTGTATGAAGTAATAATTTTCCATTATTAGTAATGTTTATGACACATAATAATTACATTCATTTTTGGGAAATGGTACATATACCTATCACATTTTTCTTTTCTTGAGACAGGGTATCACTCTGCAGCCCAGGCTGGTCCTGAACTCACTTTGGAATCCAGGCTGGCCTTGGACTCACAACAATCCTCCTACCTCAGCCTCCCAGGTGCTGGGATTACAGATGTGTGCTACCATGTCCAGTTTATGTGGTGCTGGGAAATTGAACTCAAGTACTTAGCACTTGCCTAAGCATTTGCTAGGTAAGTGCTGTAACCACTGAGCCATTCCTCCAGCTCCTACCTATAACGTCTTAATCATTTTCATCCCTACTTCCCTTCCCCACCCTCTGTGTAAAGTAATCTTAACAGTCCTGCTGTTCAATAGAAGTCCAGGTACTAGCTGGGCATCTTGGCACATATAATCCTAGCAGTCAGGCGGCTGGGGTGTCAAGACTGCTGTGAATGAATTCAAGGCCAGCCTGGGTTACATAGTGACATCAGGACCAGCCTGCAATACAGTGAGACCTGGTCTCGAAAGATCTGTATCTTTCCTGAAATTATTCAACCCTTAGCCCAACTCCCCTTCAGCACTGATTACAGCGGTATCTCTCGTACCAGGGAGCAAGGAGACACAAGAGGGCAGAAAGCACATGCGCGTGCTGGGACAGGGCAGGGCTACTGCTGCTCCACCTGTGCACAGCCTCTCAAAGGTGGGTCCTGCAGTTAAACCTCTCAGTGACTCCAGGAATCAAGTGAGTAGACATAACTGGATGATGAATTAAGTGTGTGCCCGAACAGAAACCAGAGTACCACGGACTTTCACCCATGCAACGTGAATCTGGGGAAATTCAACCTGAGAAGAACCTCAGCAATGTCCTCCTGGCTCGGTTCATGGACTGGGAGGTGCAAGGATGAGAGCACAAGGGAGACTCAAATGCTTGCAGGCTCGGGGAAGGTCCCACTGCGGAGGATGGCAGCACACAGAGGCCTGCCCAGGGCAGACGCTCGCCACAGTGTAACAGTTGCCAGGCAAGAATTGGGTGCCCTGCTTGTCAAAGCTGAAGTGTTAGGTAGACCCAGAAATCTAAATTTTGAGAAACTTCCTAATGTTTATACACTTGACACTAATTTGAAATGTCTTTAACACTTCAGGGTGAAGGAAGGAGGTCTGAATGCTATATTCACCGATACCTATAACTTTTATACTGTCATTCAGCTTCTGTTCAAATACTCTGTGTGTGGGGGTGTACGTGTGCATGTGTGCGTGTGTAGTGACAGGAACTGAACCAAGGGCCTTTACACTGATCTCCATTCCCACCCCTTTTTGTTTTTCAAGACAGGGTCTTGCTTAGTCATCATATCACAAAGGCCGATCTCAAACCTGCGATCAGCCTGCTTCAGCCTCTCAAAGTACCTGGGATTACAGGCGTACACCACCAAGCCTGGCTTGCTCAAATACTCTGAGCAATGGGGAACTCACTCCTCTCAGAAAGGCCTTTTCAGAATAGCTCTAATCTTAATACTTTTGCTTGTAATCAAGGAGCTATGATCTGTCTCTGAGATGATCATATAATTTGATGATATAATCTGTATAATGAACTTTAATTCACTAATAGGAAAAAAACCAAGAGGTTTCTGAGTGTTTTTCTACCTCCCTGTCTCACTGGGACTTCCCATCAGTCTTATGAATAGACAAGACGAGGTGAACAGACATCTTCCCCACTGATAGCCAACATGCAGATGTCGTGGTAAGTAATCTTGAGCCGGGCCAAAATGCCAGTTTTCACAGCTCCATAAAGACCCAGTCCCTACCACTGACACCCTCCACTGCTCGCTCTACCCTGACACCAAGCTTTAGACCTTATAGCAACTGAGCTGTGATTTCTTACATTACCACCAATAATACAAAGTTCCCAGAGTTTGGATCAGATGTTTTAATACCTAGTAGTACTAGCGGGCTCTGTGGGTGGGAATCCAAAGGCATTGACGTGGAACACTTGATCTTCAAACCAACCTGAAAAAACAGAGGGCACAAACCACTTTCCTTTACCCAGTTCTCCTCCTCTGAAAGGACAGAACTTTGTTACACAACACAGTAATACCCAGGCTGTAGTCTCACGCCCTGCATACTGACTGTGGTATCAGCCACAGATGAAATTCTACAAATCAAAGTACATGAAGTAGAAACAGACTCAGACGTAAAACTTTTCACTTTTTTTTTGGTGCTGTGAACTTGTTAACTCCATCTATAGGCTGAAGTGCACAGACAATGTCCAGTTTAAGGAACACTTTGTTTTATGACCCGATTAAAATCTAAAAGGTTTTTTTCCAACACTTTTGATGTATAATTCGCAAATCCTATAATTCACCCTTTAAAAGTGTACAACTCAGTAGTTGTACTATAATTGTGCTACCCGGATTAATTTCGTAACAGTTTCGTCACCCAAAAATGTTTCCATTAGCCTGTCACTCTAGAGTTACTTTATGTTGCTGAAATCATGTCATCATAATTAGTGTTCTCCTGGGTCCTGTTGCATGAGCAGGTCACCCAAAGCAGAGGCAGTTTATGGGATAATGAGAACAAGAGTGTTCGCCGACTTACCTTCTGCTAAGACGAAGCACGCCTCTGTGTATAAACCACTATGGAACTGGTACACGGCTGCTGAGGAAGGTTACCATGTTGCTGTTTGAGGCAGTGCTAACATCAGTGTATATTCTGCGCCCAACAAAGCTTCTAAATAATAATTCAAAGACTTCACATAGGAAATTGTGAAGAGTCCTTCATCTTAGACTGCTGCTTAGAAAGTTTTAGGTTCTAATTCCCCATGTCTATTTAAGATGTATCTTGGACACAAGCCTGTCATTTCAGCACTGTGGGAGGCTGAGACAGGAAGACTGCAGTTTGAACCCAGCCTGGGCAATTCAGCAACCTCGCAAGAGCTAGTCTCACAATAAAAATAAAAAAGGGTTGGGGGAAAGCTGATCATGGTGGCGCACGCCTGTAATTTCAGCACTCGGGAGGCTGAGGCAGGAGGATTGCCATAAGTCCAAGACCAGCCTTGGTACACAGGGAGTTCAGGACCAGCCTGGGCTACAGAGCAAGACCCTGTCTCAAAAAAAAAAAGGGGGGGGGTTGGGGATACAGGTCAGTGCAGAGGCCTTGTGTTCAATCCCCAGTATCATATAAAAAAAGGATTTTAGTAATACTGACAGTTTCAGGCATTCTCGTAATATCGTAAACTTGGTCAGGGACTGATCTGGACTCTCCAGGCACGTTCTTTAGAATCTGCTTAGGTACATGTCTATAATATTATGTCACCACATGGAAATTATGCTGGGAACTGAACTGCATTTAAGGATAACATAATTCTCTCTGTCATGTAGCATACATTGTAAAAAGTGAAAGAAGTAAGCATGATGACACATGCCCCTGGTCCCAGTGACACCAGAGGGCGAATCAACGGGATCCTCTAAGCTCAGGAGTTTAAGACCAGTGCGGGCCACACAGCATCTCCAGATGCCATCTTAAAACCACACAACAAAAGCAAAGGATATAGCTTTACTAAGATCCAGTTGTACAGTTCCTGTGGGGTCTTCCAGAAAAAATTTCCCCTAAAACAAAATTAAAAGACACACATTCACATTCATGTAAAAATAAATACTATGACAAAATATTTAAAATGCAGTTAAGTTTGACAACAAAATATAAGACAGAAAAAAATGGACTTTTAAACATCAGCAGTTCCTGGCTCAGGGTTTTCCAGTGACCAACCTGGTGACCTCAGACTAACAACTCACTGAGGCTCAGACTTCTTACAGGTACTTGAGGAATAATTGTGCAGACCAAGAGGCCCCTTGCTGACTGCCACAGGAGGATGTCACCAGGTGTCTTCCTCTCAGAAAGCCACCAGCATCCCCGTGGGACCAGGATGTGGTCTGCAGCTCTCTCCACCCAGAGGTCACTGGGAGCCTAATTTCAGCTTATGCAAATGGACACCTGTCAAGACATTCCTTCCTTATGTCTACACCGGAAACCAAATACAGGCGCAGAAGTCATGCAGTGACAGGAGTCAGAGGTTTCAATGATGAATAATCCCTGGCCTCAGCAGAAAAGCTCCAGACAGCAGCATTTCATGAGTCCGAGGTGGAAAATAAGTGTGATGTGCGCTGAAGTGTAACGTACCTCTTTCAACTGGGTTATCATTCCAAGAACAATCACATCTCCAACTCTGCTTGTACAACCCAGTAAGGTTTCTATTGTTCTAAGCTAAAATAAAACACAGTAAATTCTTAGAGATCAAAAACATCTTCCTTAAGAAATGAAGCTTTTCATAGATAAGTAAATTTTGGCTGCACATTTCAGGATTTACATCTACATGACAGAAGAAAATCAAATAAAATTTAGAAAGTCTTAGAAAGTTTTTCCCACAACAAACTAAGGTAAGACATGCACACATCCTGGAAGACATTGGCTGAATAAAATACTGCCAAAAGAAAATACAAGCCTTCCCGTGACCAAAACTCAAAGACATTCATTCTGAATATGGCTGCTTTTTAAGATATAAAAAATGGGGGCTGGAGGAATGGCTTAGTGGTTAAAGCATTTGCCTTGCAAACGCAAGGCCTTGAGTTCGATTCCCCAGCACTACATAAAGCCAATTCTGATGGTTCATGCTTGTAACCTCAGTACTTGGGAGGCTGAGGCAGGTTTGCTGGGCTAAATAGTGAGTTCAGGACCAGCTGTCTCAAAAAAAAAAAAAACACTGCACAAAAAAGATATTTATTTTATTTCATCAGTACCTCTCAAAAATCAGTAAGCTTATAAAAAGTTATAATCTACTTTTACTTAGTATATTAAAAGGCTGTCATTATTAATATTCTCAATTGAATCTTACCATTAGTTTCATCAGAAAGTTAAAAAGCAGTAACAGCTGGGGCACCACTTACACAATGCTTTCCCGCTCTGTTCTACTCATAATTCCAAATCTGTTATATATATTTGAATGTATAGTTGGCCCTCAATCTGTGGGTTCCACTCCTGTGGAATTAACCAACTTCAGGTCAAAAATACCTGAAAAGAAATTGTTTGTACTGAACGTTTAGTTTTCTTATATATTAATATTATACTTAATATTATAAGTAGTCTAGTGTTTTTTTTGAGAGAGGTGCTCACTCTAGTCCAGGCTGGTTCTGAGCTCACTGTATAGCCCAAAGTGGTCTGAAACTCACAGAAATCCTCCTGCCTCAGACTCCTAAGTGCTAGAATTACAGGCATGTGCCACCACACCAGGCTTATGTGGTGCTAGGGAATCAAACTTGGGTACTTATCACATGGCTGAGCTATTCCTCCAGACCTACAGATGATTTAAAGTATACATGACATGCAGGGACTAGAAAAACATCACAGCGATTACAGCACTTGCCTAGCAAATGCAAGGCCCTGAATTCGATTCCCCAGTACAACATATGCCAGGTATAGTGGCACACACCTGTAATCCAAGCACTCAGGAGACTGAGGCAGAATAGCTGTTAGCTCAAGGGCAGCCTGGACTACACAGTGAGTTCAGGACCAGCCTGGTCTGCACAGTAAGACCCTGTCTCAAAAACAAAACAGAGGAGCTGGAGGAATGGCTCAGCAGTTAAAGCATTTGCTAGTCAAGTGCTAAGTATCCAAGTTTTATTCCCCAGCATCACACAAGCTGGGCATGGTGGCACAAGCCTGTAATCCCAGCACTCGGGAGGCTGAGACCAGCCTGGACTACAGAGCAAGATCCTGTCTCAAAAAAAAAAAAAAAAAAAAAAAGCTTAATATGATGACTGTGTGAGCTGTTAGTGGTTAAAGCACTTGCCTAGTGTGTGCAAGGCCTTTGGTTTAATTCCCCAGCACTACATACAAGTTAGTTAGGTGGGGTGGTACATGCTTGTAATCCTAAAACTCAGGAGGCTGAGGGAAGGATTCATAAGTTCAAAGCCAGGCTAGGCTACAAAGCGAGTTCAGGACCAGCGTGAAGTACAAAGCTAGACCCTGCCTCAAAAAAAAAAAAAAATCTGCATACCTTTGGCCCACTGCCACTGCATGAGTATAAGTAGGTACAAATTCGAGAAAAAGAACTACTGGACTAAAGGGTGTGTCATTTTTCATTTTTATAAGTGGCATTCCTTTTTTCTTCTTTTCCGTATTGTGTTTCTTATTACAAATTACAAATACTACAGAAGGAATTTAGGGATGAAGAGAAAGAAGAAACATAGACATATATAATCCCAACATCCCCTGATAAGTTTTTTTTTAAAGACAGGGTCTCACTCTAGCCCAGGCTACTCCTAAACCCACTAGGTAGCATAATACGTATTGTTAACATTTGACAATGAGATCTTACTTAAAACACATGAACCTAAAGCAACAGGGGAGTACAAAGCTACGACAGATTCAGATTATTTCTACCCACACCATTGTCGTAGTCTGTAAAAGATTACTGTTCACATACTGTAGTTTAAGTAGGGAACACACCACAGGTACAGAATTAAAAAATCAAAAAGAATAATTATTAAAATTATTTAGCTAAGCCCCAAATTACTTGGGCAAAGACAGCAGCCAAGAAATGCTTCTGAACAAGGAGGGGGAGGGAAAACTTTGGGTTGCCATGGCAACTTAGCATATAAGAGAAAAACAGAGGTCTTTGGTAAGGAAATTAAGTAATGTCAATTTTCAGACCTTAACTCAGGAGGGGGAGGGATCAAACATGACTGACATATAACACATACGTATCAGTTCCCCAAAACAAATGCAATTATTACATATTGCAAACACATACCGATTTTCAAAAGGCTTAGTGTAATTTATACTTTAATAAAAGAGAAATACAGAAACTGTCAACTACTTCAAATGTTTTTTCTCTTTGCTGCCATCAAAAATTAACCTGAACCTTAACTGGTATCACAGTTTCTAACAATACTAATTGTAATGTAATCTAATCTACTACATCGAGAATTTAATCAACATTAAAAGACAATGGGCTTCTTCAAAACCTATTTAGGGAGGCAACCCACTCAGAACCCATCACATATTGGGGGGCTGTTCCTCCTCTATCTTTTGTTTCTAAATAAAAACCTGTCATCCAACAAAAACAAACAAAACCTGTTTCGACCCTCTTGGAAATGGGAAGGGCCAGATGGAACCACAAGAGTTCTGTACACTAGGGAAGAGGGACAGGGCCACAGAGGGACAGCCAGCGGCCAGCAGGAAAGTAATGGTGCTTTCCAGAGCATGGAGTATCAGAGCAGAAGGAGCACGCATGGCTACTTTTGATTGGCAGAAAATATCCCCTTTCTCCCCTGTTCCTTAGGCTTCAATAATAGGGCTAGTCAGTGTTTTTTTTTTTTTTAATTCCTTATGTAACTGTTGTTTCTTTTTATTATTTATTTATTTATTTATTTATTTAGAGACAGAGTCTTACTCCACAGTCCAAATTGGTCCTGAAATAATTCCTGGCAATTTTCCTGCCTCAGCCTGTCAAGTGCAGGGGTTATAGATGTGTACCACCACACTCAGCTTATGTGGTACTGAGGATTGAACTCAGGGTCTTATGCTTTCTAGCAAGGGCTTTACTGCTGAGCTATTCTTCCAGCCCAGGTGTTGTGTTGTTTAGTACCTTGTGTGTGTGTGCACATGTACACACGCTAATGTGCTGGAGACTGAACCCCACATTCTCTTAGTACCTAAAGCACAGTTTTCACTCCAGCTGATACATAAGAGTACGCAGTGCTCCTGAGATGGGATGGGAAGGTACTGCTATTTTGTTAGATGAGTGGAGGGAGAAAAGCAACGTCTGAAAGTTGGCCAGAACATCAGTGTAGCCCTGGAGGACTAGGAAGTGTAAGGGAGCCCAGGGAGCATCCAGGGCGACCCAGGTGGCAGGCCTGCTGCAGAGGAGGAGGTAGTAATTTCTACTAAGGTTTGTCAGACTTGGGCCACTAGGCGTGAGTTTTACCAACAGGAGGCACACAGCCAGCACAGTTAGTTAAAGGTATAGTTTATTTCCCTTTAAAGGTCAGTGAGGGCTGAAGGAATGGCTTATCAGGTAAAGCGCTTGCTTAGCAAGCATTAAGTCAAATGCTAAGTACCCGAGTTCTATTCCCCAGCAACACAGAAGCTGGGCGTGGTGGGGCACACCTGTAATCTCAGTACTCAGGAGGCTGAGACAGGAGGATAGCCGTGAGTCCAAGGCCAGCCTGGGCTGCAGAGGGAGACCCTGTCTCAAAAAATAAATATTTAAAAAATTAAAGTTCAGTGAATTAAGCCTTAATACAAACTTGTATACTTACAATCCTTACATAGTTAAGATAACATTCTAACCTGAAATTTGCTTCCACTTTCATCAGGGTTGGAACCTATCACTGGAGGAGTGAAGAGCTCATGTCTGTGGGTCCTCTGTGAAAAAGAAAGAGTAATGTGAGTTATTGACACAGACACGTGAAACAAAGATTCATTACAACAGTGTGCCGATCAAATCCTGTCCTTAAATTGTTAACTGTTGCCTGGTCTCTTCTAAACCCATGTAATTTAACAACTTACAAATATCTAGTAAAAGAATGTTTTTAAAAAAGGTATTGCAAAGTTGAGCACTGAAAGTAGTAAGAGAGAAGTGTCACCATACAAACGAAATACCCTGATGGCTGAGGAGCCATTTAACAAGACCCAAAATGAGAAAACTTGGCCAGTCAGGAACAAGGGGACAGAACCACGGGCATGCAAGTGCTTTAGGCCAGGCTGACGGAAGACACGTTCAAGATTTTTGCCAGATTAAAAGAGGAACAGTCTCGAGCATTGTCAAAGCTACCATATTGGCTACTTTTGTTACTCCACAGGAAGAGCTTACTTGAAAGTACAATGTTTTTTTTTTTTTTAGACAAGGTCTCACTCTGTGGTCCAGGCTACTCCAGAACTCCCTATGTGTCTCAGGCTAGCCTTGAACTCATGGAAATCCTTCTGCCTCAGCATCTTAAGTTCAGAAATTACAGTTGCGCGCTACCACTACCAGTTAAATTTTATGTGGTGCTGGGAGACCGAGACCAGGGCCCTGCGATGCTAGGCAAGCACTCTCCCCACTTAGCTCTGTTCCCAGCACACAATCGATTTTTAAAGAGTTGGGACAGAGCAGAGAGATGCTTTGTGACATTGTGAGAGCACCTGGATCCAGATTCAGAAATTCTTGAAACCAGCTCTTTTAGTTTGAGGTTAGACTGGCTGACTGACCCCGAAACTAGAATACATTAGCTTAGTATCCAAACTTCTCGGCAGTACAGCCTAAGCTAATGTATTCCTGTTTCAGGGTCGGTCAGTTTGAGGTTCTCAACCCTCAGACTGAAAGAGTTCTCACAGAACAGATGTTGTATCTCACACAGGGAATTTACATGAAAGACAAAGATTCTGAATTAGAATGATGATAAACTTGTTTTCAGGAACATCTGCAGTAAAAATACAGATGGACTGAAATTCAGCCTTTTTACTGCAGCTCGGATGGCTTAGTGACACATTAAATGTGATACTTCGGTACATTGAAGCATGGAGTCTGCAGTCTGGTACGAGAAGTCAGCACCCTGAAATTGCACTTAAATTCACATAGAGGGTGGGTGGGGTTGGAGGAATAGCACAGTGATTAGAGAGCTTGCCTAGCAACTGCAAGGCCCTGAGTTTGATTCTCTAGCACCAAAGAAGCCGGGCATGGAGGTGCATGCCTGTAATTCCAGCACTCAGGAGGCTGAGGCAGGGTTGCTGTGAATTCAAGGCCAGTCTGGACTACACAGTGAGCTCAGGACCAGCCTGTACCACAGGGCAAGAGCAGGCCCCTACCTCAAAAAAAAAAAAAAAAAAAAATTTGGAAGTGTTATGCAACATGACAGGGCCAATGCTATTATGTTACAGAGAAGACGTACTTCTCAGAGGGTTTCATCCAACAGGAGATCAAGAACTTCAAAATGATGAGGACTTGACTCTGAGAAGGGCCTTCAACATTAGGAAGGCTTCATGGTGGACATAAGAGGAGGGTAGTGGGCTGGAGGAATGGCTCGGCAGTTAAAGCACTTGCCTAGCAAGCGCTACGTTTAGCGCTAAGTACCTGAGTTACCAAAGTTCAATTCCCCAGCACCACATAACCCGGGCTTGGTAGCACACACCTGTCATCCCAGCAATCGGAAGGCTGAGGCAGGATTGCTGTGAGTCCAAGGCCAGCCTGGGCTCCATAGTGAGTTCAGGACCAGCCTGGATTAAAGAGCGAGACCCAGTCTCAAAAAAGGGGGTGGGGGTGGGGAGGGTGGCAAAGTCACTAAGAAGGGGAATAAGCAAACATCATTCCATATCTGCTTTGGCTCCCGCAGTGACTAACCAGGGGAAAAATTGCAGTTAGGCCAAAAATGTGTGATAGGTCTCAAATATTAAGGACAAGTTGCATTTAATTCAAGAGCAGTAAACATCCCTGAAGGACTTCTGCACAAAACCAGGACAAGGTGGGAGTCAGGCTTTGGGAAGATTCCCAAGGCAGCATTCAGTAGGTGGGGGAAGCAGCAGAGGGAGACAGCAGGGTGCTCAGCTTGCAACCGCTGCCCCTTCACAGACCTAGCGCCTCCGCCCTGGGTCCTGAGCCTGAGCCAGCTCACCTTCTCTCACAGCCTTGTCACTCGATGCAGCCTCCTACGTCTCTCCATTTGGGTCTTAGCCCCTTAGCTCCAGACAGTGCATTCCACTATGTCCCCCAGGCAACCTTGGCTCAAATGCTTAAAACAGAAGCTGTGGCTTTCTCTACTCTCTCCTCTTAGTTTACATGCAGATGTTTGAGTTCTCATTCTGTAGCCCAGGCTGGCCTCAAACTCAATAGCAATCCTCCTGCATCAGCCTCCTGAGTGCTGGGATCACAGGCCTATGCCAGCACAAGCAGCTCATGTGGTGCTAGGCAGTCGAACCCAGGGCCCTGCGCTTGCTGGGTCAGCACTCCAACTGCTGAGTTACCCTGCCAGCCCCACGCAGAGGCTCTCCACCTTCTGCTCTCATTCAGCTCCGATCGTCACCCTTCCTCCACATCCAGTCACCACCATGACGCTTGGTTCCTGCTGCTCTATAACTGTCCCCTCCTCCTCCCCATTCGCCACTGAAATTCCCTCTCAGTCTACCTCATCCTCAGTCAGCTGTAGGGAAAGCACTTGGCAAGCCTGCTATGGCTCGCCCCTGCTATCTATCCCAAGGCCCAGCCCCCACAGGGGCACGCAGAGTGCTCCTGATTCAGAGCCCACTCACCCTTGGAGACTCAGCCTGTGTTACTCTTGACTGCTGCATTTCCTGCAAAGCACACGTTCCTCTGCTATTCCTTGGTTCACTTACAACCACCTTGTCCCACTTCCACAAGGCCCATGTCACTTGACTGATCCCTTGAAGCCACCTCTGATTTTCATGCAGAATGTATTCTGTTTGTATGTCTTTTTTTCTAGCACATGTAAAATTCTACTGTGCTTGAAGGCGACGCAGTTGAGAACCAGACTACACTCAAGTCCTGCCTCTCCTTCCACTTACTACATGGGATCTTTGGGCAAGTTACTAAACCTCTCTAGGCCTCAGTTTCCTCATCAGTAAACTGAAGACAGTGGTAGCCTTTGTATACCTATTCATGTTACAGGGGCAAAGGAGGTAAAAACACGTGTCAAGTGCTGAACACAGTGATTAGCTTATCAAAATCATGCACTGAGTGTTCACTACTAGGCCAGCCTGAAACAGTTCAGTAACCTAGCAAGACCCTGTCTCAAAATAAAAACTTTTAGAAGGGCTACGGGATACAGCTCAGTGCAAAGGCCCTAGGTTCAATCCCCAGGATCACAGAGTCAATGAATTAATCATTAGCGGTTTTTTCTTTATTCTCAGCATCATCATTAAGGGAAATATCTTTTGCTTCTCTGTACTCCCTACACAGTCTCCATCACAGATAGCCTAGTAATTTGCCTAATGAATGACCAACACTGGACTAGAAAACTCCGTCCTTTAAATATCCCTGAGGAGGCCCAGGGACACAGGCCTGTAAATCCAACCATTCTGGGAAGCTGAGGCAGGAGAATCGCAAGTTTGAGCCCAGCCTGGGCAATTTAGCAAGACCCTGCCTCAAAATTGGGGGGAAAAACCACAAGCCCTGGGTTCAACAGCCCAGCACCACATAAGCTGGTTGTGGTGGCGCATGCCTGTAACCAGCACCAGGGAGGCTGAAGCAGAAGGATTGTCTGAGGCCAAGGTTAGCCTGCTCTCCAGAGCAAGTTCAGGAACAGAGCCGGCTACAGGGAGACACTACAGAGCAAGACCCTGTCTCAAAAAAAAAAAAAAAAAAAAGGGAGAAAAATAAATAAAGTAGACTGGAAATATGACTCCGAGTTAAAACTCTATAAAGGATCCCCAGGACCTAAATAAATAAATATCCTTGAGATTTCAGGAGCAGAAACAGTCTCTTTTCTCTTGAGGATACCTGGGGTTTCCCTTTTCCAGTGTACCTGATGCAAAATGGTATATCGCTCACGGTAGAGCTCTGCTTTATCCCTCGCCGTTCCGAATAAGTTTGGTATGGGATGGTTCGTCAGTAACAGACTGGAAAAAACAAGGATGTTTGTTTGCATTACCATACATGCACAAAGGCAGGCACAATTGAAACATGAGACTTTGCACCTTCTGAATAAACAATACGTCTGAAATTGATTTAAAATCAATCAATGGTATACTTACGGAAGAAACTTCTTCCTTTCTGAATTGTACACAAAACGGGGAACGTCAAAAGCTCCTATGATATTGAAAATATGCTCCCTGAAAAACATCCCACAGAACATAGACCTGATTACTAAAATGTAAATATGCCAAGTGAGCATAATAAGTCATACATATGGTGGCGCGCACCTGTAATCCCAGCACTCGGGAGGCTGAGGATGGAGGACTGCCATGAGTCCAAGGCCAGCCTGGGCTGCATAGTGAGTTCAGGACCAGCCTGTACTATCGTGAGACCCTGTCTCAAAAAAAAAAAAGTTATGCCTAATCCAAATGTGACTGAAGCAGATGGATTGCAAGTTCAAGCCCAGCCTGAGCAATTTAGCAAGACTGTCTCAAAAATTTTTGCAAAAACTAAAAAAGTTAACAAGTGGGTGAGGATATACCTCAGGGCGAATCTTCTGGATTAAATCCCCAGTGCAGTAAAAAAGAAAAAAAATATGGCTTACAATGCAGGGCATCACCTAAAAAGAAACACTGAAATAATGACAGCTTCGGCTGCAGAAATGTTGGTTACTAATTATTTTTCCCCCAAAAAAATAACTGAAAGAAGCACACAGTAAAACCTCTGATACATACATAGTTTCGTCCGCAGACTGACTGCATTCATGGACCGCCACCTCTACTACAGATCGCTCGATCATGTTTGATGACACTGAAAAGACAAGTCCAAGGTCAGACTTCAAAAAAACAGGCGTAAAAATTCTTTTCATGCATAGCTTTTTTCCTAAAAATACCATATAAGCATTAATAGTGGGATTCACTCTTATTACAGATTGAGTATTTTTCATCAGAAATAACTGGGACTAGAAGTGTTTCAAAAATTTTCCCTCTAGATTAGAAAATCTGCATATCTGTAATTAAAACAGATCATTTCTTTCTTTTTTAAGACAGGATCTCTCTCTGTAGTCCAGGCTGGTCCTGACCTCACTATGTAGTCCATGTTGGCTGGAACTCAGCAGCCCTCCTGCCTCAGGCTCCCAAGTGCTGGGATTGCAAGTGTGCACCACCATGCCAGGCTAACTTTATGTGATCCTGAAGAATTCAAGCCAGGGCATTGCACACACTAGACAAGTGCTCTAACCACTGAGTTATGTCCCCAGCCCTAAAGTGAGGTAACTTGAAAACAGGACTCAGGTCTCAAGATGACATACTTTGTGTTTCATACAAACATTTAACCTGTAACCCACAGCTAATATTATACTGTAGGTTACTTTGCCTGGATTTCAACTGTGACCCATCACACGAGGATATGTATGGAATCTTCCACATGGGGCACCTACTGCCACTCAAGAAAAATCTTTTGACGTGCTTTCAATTTTGGTTTCAGATTAGGGACATTCAACATGTATATAGTTTCTAGAAGGAAAATAATGCTAAACTAGAATAATGATGAACTCTATATTAAATATCTTAATTTTCCATACTCAATTGCAATTATAATACTTGGATATATAGGTCAATGCCTTCATTTTATACATATTGTTTAGTAAAATAAATGTAGTTACAAACATTTCTGTGCACTCGCAATTTTCATAAGATTACATCAGTTTTACTTTATCAAAACTGATATATTTCAGTAAGTGGAATCATAGGAACACTGACAATAAAGTTACCATTCATTAGACATGGAGCTGATGTGTGGCACTGTGCCCAGAACTTCACAAACACTACTCCATTAGGCAGACAGTCCTGCATATTGTAACACTGGTGTTAACAGGCCTGTATCTTATAGGTGGAAAAAGCACAACTTGGAAATGTCCAGTGACCACCAGGAACACAGCCATAAGGAGCAGGGAGCAGCACAAATCCGGGCCTGACGCCAAAAGGTAACCCCTTAATCACTTTAGTATAGCTTCAATCAAGATGCATGTGCCACCATAAACAAATTCATATATAATTAACATATTCATTAATGATAAGCATTATTTAAAATTTTCCATTGTAAAGGAATTTTTTCAAACAAAGGTGTATTCCAAATTCTGCCTTTAGCACAGAGATTCCTCAAAAACCTGAAAATAGAAATTCCTTTTGGCCCAGCTCTGCCTCTTCTGAGTATCTTTCCGAAAGAGGTAATGACATCATATTGCAGGGTTACATTCATACCCATATAGCACAACTCAGCTAAATCCCATAAGCAGCCGATGCACCCAGCAACAGACGAGTGGATGAAGAACATGGGGTATACACATGCAGTGGAGTACTACTCTGTCATAAAGAAGATAAATTTAATCATTTGAAGGAAAGACGTGCACCTTGAGACCTTCATTGTAAGCAGAATAAATAAGACAAGACACAGGATGGAAACATGCCAGTTTCTCAAGCTGACTGTTAATGTTCTGGGTCACAGATACATGTTAATAAAAAATTTAAAAATAAGAGAGCAAAATAAAAGAGATGGTAGGAAGCAGGGAGGTTGAGTATGCGGAAATTGGAAAAGATCTGGGAACAGGAGGGCAGCAGAGCAGGGAGCGGGAGAAGTAAAAAGATAAACACGTAGTAATAAGAATTCTGGGATACATAAATCATAACATAACTTTTTTTTTTGAGACTAGGTCTCGCTCTGTAGCCCAGGCTGCTTCTGAACTCACTGTGCAGCCCGGGCTGGCCTTGGACTCACGGCGATCTCCTGCCTCAGCCTCCCGGGTGTTGGGATTACAGGTGTGCGCCACGAAGCCCTGGCCTTATGTGGTACTGAAGAATCAAACTCAGGTCCTTGCCTACAAGGCAAGTGTTTTAACCTCTGTGCCATTCCTCCAGCTCCCCCAACCCCATAACATTTAATTCTTGACTTCTAGTATAGTACAGAAGCAGTATTAAACCAGATCAGATCAGGCATGTGCAGGATGATATGGCCACTGACCAGATGTGATACTAGGGTACACAATGCTACATGCAAGTTTTAAAGGCTTATATTTTCCTAGTATCTAAGAATAAGAACCTAAATGAAACTACAAGTTTAACAAAAAGAAAAAAGTCTTCTGCCTTTAGAAGTGAAAATGAGATACATTTTCTCCTACTCATGGGACAGGTGCTTCCTCTGTAATTAAAGATACTAGCATGCACACAACAGGAGAGTGAGCCCCATCCACTTTAACCCCTCAGCGCAGTGGAAACACTGGACTTTCTTTCCTCAGGAGAACATGCCAGCTCAGAGACCCAGGCTTGTGTCATCGGATGAAGGACTGAACAAACATCATCTGATGAAAGCAAGCAGGTACAAGTAGCTCAGCTCACATTTCTCCTTACCCCAGACATGCAGGAAGACTTGACTGAAGTGAGACACCATAACAGGTATGTAGAGACAAGCGGCCATTAAGGACCAGATCAAATTCAGAAGGCAGGTGCAGATAAGATGTGGTGGTACTTTTACCACTTCACCAGGGCGGTAGACAGATGGAAAGGGGTCTTGGGGGAAACTGTGAACAAACCTTTTGGGAAAAAATACTACTGTGCATGTATGTCCTAACACTGGAACATCTCAATGCTGAATTCTCAACTTCTCTTTAAATGTATAAATTTAACTGAGGACTTAGAGCTATGTTAACAATTCAAGAGTCACCAGAAAATGTTATTTACAGGGGCTGGAGTAATCGCTCAAAGGTTAAACCGCTTGCCAGGCAAGCTCTAACCCAAGGCTATACTCAAGTTTGATGCCTCAGCATCACATAAGCTGGGCGTGGTGGCGCATGCCTGTAATCCCAGCACTTGGGAGGCTGAGACAGGAGGATTGCCGTGAGTCCAAGGCCAACATGGGCTTCAGAGTGAGTTCGGGACCAGCTTGCACTACAGAGCAAGACCTTGTCTCAAAAACAGAAAAAGAAAGAAAATGTTACTTACAGGGCTGTTTTTCAACCGCATCAATGATTTTTTCCAAAGTATCTTCAAGCTCCAATTCACTGACAGACTCAAGAGCTTCGGTGAGGTACTTCGTAGCCTCACTGACAAGAAGGAGAAAGAAAAGAGGGAGGTCACCGGTAAATTTTTGTTTTTTGAGACAGGATCTTCCAAGCAATGGGATTTCAGACATGCACCACCATGCCTGCTTTATGTGGTGCCGGAGAACTGAACTCTGGGCCTTGCACTTGCTAGGCAAGTGCTCTAACTGCTGTGCTGTTCCTCCAGCCCATGGTCATTGGTAAATTTTTTTTTTTTTTTTTGAGACCTGGTTTTGCTCTGTAGCCCAGGATGGTCCTGAACTCACTATGGATCCCAGGCTGGCCTTGCACTCAAGGCAGTCCTCCTGCCTCAGCCTTCCCAGTGCTGCAATTACAGGAGCACAAGTACACACCTAGCATGGATGGTGCTGTGGAATCTAATTCAGGGCCTTGAGTTTCCTAGGCAAGTGCTTTAATCACTAGGCTACTCCTCCAGCCCCCCCTCCCCAATTGAATTTTTAAAAATATCTTTGCAAAACTCTGAACATCAGATTTCCTGGCCATATTTGTGTTTCTTTAGGAGTCATAAAAGGAATGTGTCCAAGATTTATTATATCAGCTTTGTATTCTAGAATACAGTATTTTATGCATATTTAAATACTTGCTGAACTAGATGTACCTTTCTGAACTAGGTTTTTAAAAAAATAACACTTTTGTTTTCATTTATTTTTTATTATTTACATATGGTATCCCTCTCCCCTTTCCATCCTCTTACTCCCTCCCACCTCTCCCTTTCTCCACAGAGTCCATTTTCTTTCTTTCATCTCTCTTATATTTTTTAACAGTTTATCAGCCAGGTTTTGATTGCTGTTCTGTAGCCATTTTTTTCTGTTGTTTGCTCATTTGTGTTTGTAACTGGATTTTATGGAACTGTCTCTTTTTTTTCTTTTTTAGTGATGCTAGGGATGAAGCCAGGGCGTATTGCACACTAGACAAATACTCCATCACTGAGCTGCATCTCCTGGGCTGGTTTCAAAGAACTTTTAACTTTGTTTTGGGTTACTGGCGAACCATGGCCAGTGTGGTTCATAACCCTGAGAGAAAATAAGATTTTGTTTAGATGATCCCTGACGTTTTGAAAATGGAAAATTGTCAATTAACTTGCTCCTTTCTTTTTAACTTAGAATTTTACCAAATATTAACCTGTTGTTAATTAATGTACTCAGAAATACACTTGAATCTTCCAGCCACAAAGCCCAGTGCTAAGAAAGATTTAGGTACTGGGAACTTTGTGGCAGGAAGATTAAGTGTATTGGTTACGTACTGCTGCGTAACAAAGTATCTTAAAACTTAAGCAGCACGTGTTTCCTGTCCCACATTTTCTGTGGGTCGGGAACTCAGGTGCGGCTTCGTAGGCCCTCAGCTTCAGGGCCTGCTCCCATAATGCTGAAGCCCAGTTGGGGCCGTCTCAAACATGAAACTGGGCAGGGTTCCCTTCCAGCGTTATTCACTTGGTAGAATTCAGTTCCCGGTGGGCTGTTGAGCTTGAGGAAATTACTGGATCTTGAGCGAAAGCATTACCAACTTAAAAAGTCTATAGTTATGTTCAAGGCCATCCTGGACTACAGTGAGCGATTATGACTCAAATAACAAAAACAAAACAAATCAAAAAAAAAAAGACACCTAAAACCTATCCACTTTTCACTTTTTCAGTTAACAAAACCTATTCCCAAACGGGGGTTGCGGGAGGGATGTCTCTGCAACAGCAGAAATGAGCGAGGGTGATACGCACGCGGACCCTCGGCCTCTATCGGTCTGTCAGAACCCGCGTGCCGCTGCCCAGTGACGAGCCACAGCAGGAGAGGCGGGGACTCGGGCGGCCAGGTCCCAGCGCCAAACGCCTGCCCCCGACTCGACCGCCGCTTCCTGGGTGGCGCAGGGTCGCGCCGCGCCGGGACGAAACATTTCCACTCTGCGAGTGTCCCGGAAACCTAAGTAGCCACTGCAGCTTCAAGATCGGGCAGACGACCTCACTGTCCGGAACTTCGTGGGAGTTAGTCATTTAAGGAGAAGCCTGCTATCTGCGCGGGGAGAAGGGCCCTCATGGCGTATCCCGCCGCCCACCGGGGCGGCTCGCCCGGCTCTCCCCTGCTGCAGATTAAACTGCCCAAGCCGACTCACCTTCTGAGCATCAAGCCGCGCAGTTTGAAGGCCGAGAGCGCCCGACTCCGTAGCCGCTCCGGCGCCATGTTTGTGATTTGGCGCCACCGCTGAGGCTACGCCCCTTCTCCGGGCGCGCCCTGCCCCAGTTCCGCCCCCTCCCACGACACCCCCTGCCCTGGTCCCTCCTCTTCCCTGGGCTCGCCCCGCCCTGTCCCGCCCCCCGAGCATTTGGCCTCGCTGATTGATTCTGCGTTGCCTTCGACTGCCCCAGGACTCTAGTCTGGAGGGTGCACATGTGTACCTGGCCTGACAGCACAGACCGTCATGCGCTCCTTCGCCAACGGGATACTATCGGACAGGAGCACCCAGCTCTGGTGGCTGGGGAGGAATGAGCTTCCCTTGTCCCCAGAGCATGACTGGGCCGCGTAGGGTTCTGCCTGCTGCCCTCCATCCCCCAGGGTCTCCCTCCCGGGTTATGAGGGAGCCACGTATACTCAGGCTCCCTACTTTGCGCAGGGCCTGGAGATACTCTGTATTGTGTTGGTGCAGAAACCATTGCTCTCGCCTCAAACAGAATAAGGGATAGTTTGTTCTGGATCCAAATTTGAGTGCCCAGCATAGATTCAGATTAAATACCAGGTAGCAGATCTGTGCAGTATGTGTAGTTACAGAAAAAAAGGTCGTTTTTTAAAGGCACTATTCAAATATATCGGTGGAAACATCAAGTACGTTGTTTACATAAAAGAAGGAAAATCCCTGCCACAGTCCCCAGATGGTATCCAATGACATTCTTAGCTTTTCGGTTGGAAACTGGAAGGTCTGTTCTACATTTTAAAAGGGTTTACTTAGTAATCACGGGGACATTGCGTCAGACGCAAAGAATGATGACCATGCGGCCATAAAAGGGACTAAGACAGCCCAAGATAATTTGGCTGTAAAAGGCGCAACATTCCACCCCTTCCACCAACCACGGAGAATCTCATCAGTCAGTCCGCCTTGTAGCATGCTGGATGTCGGTGGGGCTGCTTCCTGGCAGTTTGGGCTCACGGTTATCACTCCGTTTTCCTGCCATGGGCTCAAAGCTGTTCGAGTCTTCATCACTCCCCCCTATGTGCTTTTCAGATGAGGTCTTCCCCAGTGCCAAGCATTCCTGGAGCCACTTGAAATGTCTTCATTGATGTATTTGCTCACAATAGCCAAATGAACTGTGCACTATATTTTTTTAAAGAGCCTCAATTTTACAGATGAGAAAACTGAGACACGGTGCACAGATGACTCACAGTGATCCACTCAACAAGTGGTGAGCCTGAGTCTGAACTGTTTCTCCAGTTCCAGCAAGTGGACTATTAACCTTCCTGCCACTCTTCAAAATGCCTGCTCCAGTGAGCTGAATAAATCTTGATGCATGTGCCACCATGCTCAGCTTATCTCTGTATATTTTAAAGGAAATAGTTTCTAATAACAAAAAAGGATGAAAGAAAATTTAAATTTTCATGTAAGAAAAAATGGGAAATGAGAATACAAAGACAGAGTTGATTCTTATTATTTGCCAGTTATGTTCTATGAATCAAAATAAACTAGTGAATATTGAACTGTGCCGCTAGGCAAAACATGATTTTTTTTAAAAAAAGACACAGCCTTATGGAACCAAAAGAGACCACGAATAGCCAAAGCAATCCTGAGCAACAAGACCAAAGCAGGAGGCATTACAATCCCAGACATCAGGCTGTACTATAAAGCCATAGTGGTAAAAAACAATTTGGTACTGGCATAAAAATAGACAGATAGACCAGTGGAACAGAATCAAGGATGCAGAAACAAACCCAAATGCTCTCAACTACCTAATTTTCGACAAAGGGGCCAAATCCATACAATGGAAAAAGGACAGCCTGTTCAACAAATGGTGCTGGGAAAACTGGACATCCACATGCAGAAGAATGAATCTAGTCACACACCTATTACCATGCACCAAAATCAAATCAAAGTGGATTAAAGACCTAGACATGAAAAATGAAACACTAAACCTTCTAGAAGACAAAATAGGTAAATATCTAAAAGACATAGGAGTAGGCAAAGGCTTCCTTGACAAGACACCAAGAGCAAAAGAAATTATCCCCATTATCAACAAATGGGATCTTGTCAAATTAAAAAGTTTCTGCACAGCAAAGGAAACTGTCAACATTGTAAATAAAGAACCAACAGACTGGGAAAAAAATATTCACCGCCAACACCTCAGATAAGAAACTCATAACTAGAATACATAGGGAGCTAAAGAAAATTAAGCCCACCAAAATAAAGGATCCTATTGAAAAATGGGCAAATGAAATGAAGAGGCAGTTCACTCTGGAAGAAGTACAAAGGGCCAACAGATACATGAAAAGATGCTCAACATCTCTAGCCATAAGAGAAATGCAAATCAAAACAACACTAAGATACCATCTCACTCCAGAGAGAATGGCCTAAATCAACAAGTCAAATAGCAATCAGTGCTGGCAAGGCTGTGGGGAGAAAGGAACCCTCCTGCACTGCTGATGGGAGTGTGAATTCGTTCGACCACTCTTGAAAGCAGTATGGAGAGCTCTCAAAAGACTAGAAATAAATATCCCCTTTGATCTGGTGACACCCCTCCTGGGAATATATCCAAAAGAGGCCAAAACAACATACAACAGAGATATATGTATACCCATGTTCATAGCAGCACAACTAACAATAGCTAGAATATGGAAGTCACCAAAATATCCATCAACAGACCAGTGGATACACAAACTGTGGTACTTATACACAATGGAATACTACGCATCTGTAAGGTCCAACAGCATGGAAGTTTTCACAGGCAAATGGAAGAAACTTGAGAATATCATGCTTAGTGAAGTGAGTCAGAAGCAAAAGGTGAAACATCGGATGGTCTCTCTGATATGAGAGACCCAGACCACAACTATCTCATGGAACTTTAGACGGAAAGACAAAGCGAAAGATGGGGACAGGGTGGGGGTGGAGGGAGGAAAGGGAGGTTAGGGGGAGGTACAAAAGGAGAGCAGGAAAGCCCTTGTCACCTTGACAAGATACATATGTGCACAAAATGCTCAACTCCATTGTAAACCTTAAATTCTGTGCTTGTATATAACAATAAAATGGGGGGAAAAAAGAACAGAAAAAAAAAAAAAAAGACACAGCCTTGCTCTGTTATCCAGGCTGGTCCTGAACTTACTCTGTAATCCAGGCTGGCCTTGGACTCACAGCAAACCTCCTGTCTCAGCCTCCCAAGTGCTGGAATTCCAGGTGTGAATCACCAGGCTCAGTCTTTATGGTGCTGGAGAATCAAACTCAGAGCCTTGGGCTTGCTAGGCAAGCACTCTAACTGCTGGTCTATTCCTCCAACCCCAGCCCTTATTTTACATTTTGAGACAGGGTCTTGCTACATTACTCAATCCACCAATGAGGCTCAAAGTCACAGTCCTCCTGCTTCAGCCTCCTACAGTGCTAGAATTACTAGGCATCAGCCTCCAAACCCAGGGATGTCTTCACCCATTGGTCAATACACAGCCTTGTTTTATGAGATTTTGGTTTAAAGACATCTCTAATATGTAATGTTGACACACTCAGGGCCAACAACTCTATAACTCATGCCTAACAATATTTGTCTATCTTGTGACCTGGAACACGAAACAGCGTATCAGCACTATCCCGGGAGGCCATCTTGAGCCACACAATAACTTAAATAAAAATCACAAAGATGCATAAAATCTGGCACTAAATATACCTCAGAATGCTCACTTGCTCATAGAAAGAGATGAAGTAGGGGCTGGAGGAAGGGCTCAGTGGTTAAAGCGTTTACCTAGCAAGTGCTTTGTTAAATGCTAAGTACCTGAGTTTGACCCTCCAGCACCACATGAAATGGGCGTGGTGGCACATGCTTGTCATCCCAGCACTTGGGAAGCTGACGCAGGAGGATGGCCATGAGGCCAACACCAGTCTGGGCCTCATAGTGACTTCAGAACCAACCTGGGCTACAGAGTGAGATCCTGTGTCAAAACAAAAAACAAAACAAACAAACAAAAAAAAAGATTTACAAAAACAAAGAGATGAAGGTGGGCCTGGTGGGGCAGACCTGCAACCCCAGCGCTCTGGATAGTAGAGGCAGGACTATGGCAAATTAGAGGCTTGCCTGGACAACATAACATCTGAACAAGACCCTGTTTGTTGCAAAACAAAAAACAAAAGGGGACTGGAGGAATGTTGACTATGGATTGGATATCCAGTCATCTGTTGGTGGACATACTGGCTTCTTCCAAGATTTTGCTATTATAAATTGTGCTATTATAAACATAGGCATGCATGTATCTCTTTGTATATTCTTGATAAAAAGTACTCTGTCTGAAGAGTAGCTAGCAAAAAGATTTTCCCAGTTCTTTGGTTCTCTCTTTACAGTTGTTTCCTTTGCTGGGCAGAAAGAAGTTTTAAAATTTGATATAAGCCCATTTGTTGATTCTTTGTATTACCTCGTGGGCTTTGGATAAGTCTTACTGACCAAATCCTCAATACACCAATGTCTTCAAAGAGTTTTGCCTATTTTTTCTTTCAACAAGTTCAGTGTTTCCATTTTAATGTCTAGGTCCATTTTGATTTGATTTCTGTCTGTGATGAAAATATGAGTTGAGCTTCAATCTTCTGTATGTGGCCAGCCAGTTTTCCCATGAGATGGAAATTGGTTCTGTGTACTTCATACTTTTATTAGAGTGTTGGAATTACAGGCTTACACCACCAGGCTCAGCATATTTGCTTATTTGTTGCTGTGACAGAATACCCCATAGCCACAAATCAAGGGAGGAAAGATTTATTTAGCTCAGTTTCAGAAGATTTCACACACAGTCCATTCATGGGCAGCCAGCAATGATGCAAACACATGCCATAGGTCTAGTGTGAAAAGAGAAAAGCTCTTCACCATAGGGCAGGCACAAAGTCAAGTGAGGAAGGAGTGAGTTGGTGTCTGGAGACTTAGGCAAGGCCAGAGTTTTCCCAGAAAGGAGCTATAACAATGTTTCCTCTTCCTTCCTTTACTTAGTTCATGTTGCTTGTTAGACTGCCCAGACCCAGGGTGAGTCCCCCTCCCCCTTACTTTCTGGCCCACGAATCAACAGCATTCACCTGAAGGCTCTGCCCTGGGCACCCCCAGTCTCAACATATTGACACAATCCCTCCAGATCTTCCAGCTAGTCCCAAGCATCGCCCCTTCCAGCAAGGTCTCACCTCCCAACAGCACACAGCTCCACAGTCATCCCATTACAACCAAATACACAAGGCTCTTGGGGAGTGCTCCAGATCCAAACCATAACAGTTTGTTAATCCATTCATATGGTGGCTGAAATTTGGGCCCTTTCTACTTTCGGGGTGATTAGTTATAAGTCATTTCTGGGCATATACATTATAATTTTCTTGGGTAAATTTGAGATGGTGTCGTTAAAATTCAGACTTCTTGTGATGATTAGAGTGACTCCATCGTGTGGTGTTTCTGCTATTCAAGTTATGTGTTTGCAGTATAAATTAGATAAACTTCTATAATTTCTGTAACTTTTGTCAATTCTGTTTATTGTATCAAGTGTAAAGGTGCTATAAAAGCCTCTGGCTTTTGTAACCCAAGGGGTGTAATTCTCTGTATTTCTCTAATCCTGTAATTTTCCTTAACCCCATTTCTCACCTGCGCCTTTGTGTTCACCATACAGTTTAAATAAGCTTCTGCAACTCCAGACGGCCTTCTGTTAATTTTGGAGAAAACTGTACTCAGTAAATTCCCAGTGTTGCTAAGCTGCCTTATCTTGTCCTTCTCAGTCCACTTGTTTGTTTAATGGAGAATTTTTGGCATCAACATTGAGGCCTCAAGACGGAATCCCCCTTAACTCCTTTTTCCAGGTGTGCTGAAAAACACATATCACCCACCAAAGATGAGGATTGGCCACTTGGTAACAGGGTAGCCCACCCAAGTGAGTCAAAGAAATCCAAATTTAATAAGTCACCTAAAATGCCTAGATTTATCTGTCAGATTGTGATTGGTTACTAGCTAGATAATGATGTAAAGCTCCTCTCCTCTGTTGCTTCTATAAGCGCTCTGCTAAGCTTGCTCAGATCTGCAATCTGGATACTCATTCAGGGGTCTAGGTACAGCCGGGCTGGAGTCCATCATCCCGGACTTAATAAACAAAACCTTACGTTGCCCCATCTGGCATTTTGAGGTCTCATGATTTTGACCTGTAACAAACTCTTAGTAAAATATCTAAATCATGCAATATATATATATATGTGTGTGTGTGTGTGTGTGTGTGTGTGTGTGTGTGTGTGTGTATATATATATATATATACACGTTCCCACTTTACACTATTTAAGGTGTATATTTTAGAAAATTGTTTGACCTTTTCCACTTTTAGTCAAATTAGCTGTGTGTGAGCATTCTAGTTACTCTGTATCTTCACCCCTATTGACCCCTATTGGGCATTGACAATCCTCCCAGTTATTCCAGTGAAAGTAAACTGGCATTTCAGTGTTTTAGTGTGTTTTTTGAAGCAGGGTCTCACTCACTCAGGAGCCCAGACTGGTCCTGAACTCACTATGTAGTCTAGGCTGGCTTCCATCTCCCTGCTATCTTCCCATCTCAGCCTCCAGAGTGATGGGATTTCAGGCATGTGCCACTCTGCCCAGTGTATGTGGTGCTGGGGAACTGAACCACCCCCTCCAAGATACACCCCCAGCTTTTTAACTTTTGATTTTGAGACAGGATCTCACTGAGTCACTAAGTTGCCCAGGCCAGGCTCAACTTGCCAGCCTCCTGCCTCAGCCTCCCAGAATGCTGGATCACAGGCCTGCTTTACTTGGAGGTCCTCAAGCCTCTGTGGAGCATGGGTGGCCAACCTTTTGGCTTGCCTGGGCCACACTGAACCAAGAAGAGCTGCCTTAAGTCGCATACAAAATATGTAATACAGTTAATGTATGTGACAACATTTCCTTTTATGTTTATTGTAATATTAAGACAAAGCAACATAAGGGCTGGAGGAATGGCTCAGCAGTTAAAGCACTTGCCTAGCTAGTGCTCTATCAAGTGTTAAATACCCGAGTTCGATTCCCCAGCACCACATAAGCTGGGCGTAGTGGTACACGTCTGTAATCCTAGCACTCGGGAGTCTGAGGCAGGAGGATTGCCCTGAGTCCAAGGCCACCCTGGGCTCCATAGTGAGTTCAGGACCAGCCTGGGCTACAGAGCGAGACCCTGCCTTAAAAAAAAAAAAAAAAAAAAGACAAAGTAACACAGACCAACTTTAATAATTAAATAAGAAAATTTGTGTATCTGTTTAATGACAGTAAACACCTGCCTTCAGAGGTTCACACAACCGCGTAAATTGGCTGAAATACAATTATCAGGGGTCTCCACGTTTTTAGTCTTCATGTTGCACAAACAAATGCAGCATCTGATAATGTGCAGGTTTTGATTCTGATTCTGCTGAATATGTGCAAAAGGCCAGGGAGGTGGAGTTGGGTCACTGCTGCACCCCAGGGTTCCAGTGTCTCCCACACACTTCCTCAGGGCACCCAACCAAGTCCTGAATAATATGGCTGGAAATCACGTACCGCACGAGGTTTGTGGGCCCAGGCTTTGACACACCTGCAATACATACTTGAATTCCCCCCAATTCACTTTATGCAATATGGCCACGAGCCCTCTTGCTCTTTACTAGTTCGTTCGTTCTTTCTTTCTTTCTTTCTTTCTTTCTTTCTTTCTTTCTTTTTTTTTTTTGAGACAGGGTCTTGCTCTGTAGTCCAGGCTGGTCCTGACCTCACTATGGAGCCCAGGCTGGCCCTGCACTCAGGGTGCTCCTCCTGTCTCAGCCTCCCCATTGCTGAGGCTTTATGTGCTGCAGGAAAATTGAACTCAAGGCCATGTCCTTACAAAGCAAGCTTTTACCATTGGGCCATTCCCCCAGCCCTCTTAGTGCTTTCTGTCCTCTCTGTCTCTCTGTCTGTCTCTCTGTCTCTCTCTCATTTCTTCTTGCTCCCTGGTAAGACAGATACCGCTGGAGTCACTGTTGAAGGGGAGCTGGGCAAAGGGTTGAGTAACTTATGCAAAGATATAGATTTTTGGAGACCCGGTCTTACTCTGTAGCCCAGGCTGGCCTTGAATTCATTCACAGCAGTTTTGTCACCCCAGCTGCCTGACTGGTGGGATTATATGCGCCAAGATGCCCAGCGGGTACCTGGACTTCCACTGAACAGTAGGACTGTCAAGATTACTTTACACAGAGGAAATGGGAAGTAGGAGTGAAAATGACTAAGATGTAATTGGCAGGGGCTGGAGAATGGCTCAGTGGTTACAGCGCTTACCTAGCAAGTGCGTAGGCAAGTGCTAAGTACTCGAGTTCGGTTTCCCAGCACCACATAAGGCAGGTGTGTGCAGTATACCTATAATCCAGCACTTGGGAGCCTGAGGCAGGAGGACTGTTGTGAGTCCACGGCCAACCTCGGGCTACCCAGTGAGTTCAGGACCAAGCTGGACTACACAGCTGGAACGTCAAATACATAAATAAGTAAAAGAAGCCTGGACTTCTCTTTCAGTCAATATGGGAGACCAGATATCCTACACAATCATTGTTCTAAAAAAAAAAGAATATTAAAGATTGTAATTAAATATAAAAAATGTAAAAATTGCATTAACAGGTTAGCAAAATGTACCTATAATTTAAAAAAAAAGGACAAGGAGCTGGGAATGGTGGCACACACCTCCAATCCCAACACTCTGGGGGCTGAGGCAGGAGCTCTAGGCCAGCCTGGGCCACCTAGTGGGTTCAGGACCAGCCTGGACGACAGAGGGGGACCCGGTCTCAAAACAAAACTAATCGATTTCGCAAGCCCGCATCATCACACAGAAGAGAGGAAACCAAGAGGTTTTTTCAACAGGCCATTTAATGAAGTTACAAACCAAATGTAAAAAGGCATTTTGAGAGAATCAAGGAATTTGATTACGCACTGAATGCGAAGTACGGCTGTACAAAAAAACAAAACAAAACAAAACAAAAAAACTGGAAAAGCGCAGTAACAACCATCGACCCCTTAAATAAGAAATTTCGGCGGAACGCTCCTCGCTCGGGGGCCGAGCCCCTCTCCCCCGCGGCGACGCGGCTCCGCGAGGCAGCGCGCGGGCCCGGACGGCGCAGACGCGCTCGCTCGGCCTCCCACCAATCTCGACCCTCGCCGCGTTCCGTCGGCGCTCGCCTGGGCCGGGACCGCGGCGGGGCTGAGGCTGCGGCGGCGCGGGGAGGGGTCCGGCGCCGGCGCGGATGGCGGACTCCCAGCTCTTCTGCGTGGCGGAGGAGCGCAGCGGCCACTGCGCCGTGGTGGACGGAAACTTCCTCTACGTGTGGGGCGGCTACGTGGTAAGGGGAAGAGGCGGGACGGGGCGGGCTCGCGGTAGGCGCCGCCGAGCCGGGCGCCTCGGGCCTGGCGCCCGCCCCCCGCTCCGGCCGCCCCGCGGCGCTCCGTCGGCTGGGGACTTCCGGCCCGGCGCCTGCGCCCGTGCCCCGCGGGTCGCCGCTCGGGTCCGCTGGGCGGCACGGTCGCGAACGGCACGGGGAATGGCGCTTCGTTCTCGGGCGCAGACGTCCGAGGAGCCGGGCGCGCCGTGCCGGGCTTTCCCCGCTTGTCTTGTTCTCGGGCGCGATTCAAACGCAGTGTCGGGATCGGAGCCCTCGCCCTGAACGACATCCTAGCTTTTTCCCAAAAACATATATATATGTATGTATGTGTATATATATATATATGGAATCTTGAGATTTTGAGACAAAGTCTTCCTAAATTGCCCAGGCAGGGCTCCAATTTGCAGTCTCCATGCCTCAGTTTCCCGAAGTGCTGAGGTTACAAGCCTGTGCCTCTGGGCCTGCCTTCTAGGCTGTGTTTTAGTGCCGTTTCTTTTTTTATTTTTATATTTTTATGTATTCATTTATTTATTGAGATAGGGTCTCACTCTGTAGCCCCAGCTGGACCTGAACTCACTCTGGAGCCCAGGCTCCCCCAGGTGCTGGGGTTACAGACATGTGCCACCACGCCCAGCTCTGTGTGGTGCTGGGAAATTGAACTCAGGGCCTCATTGAGCTGCGGTTTAACCTCTGTTGTTGCTGCAGCTCAGCATTTCTTTACTAATGAATAATTTCAGATTTTTTTTTTACCCCTTGAATTTCAAAGTAGTCTCATATTAGCAGCAGCTCACCCAGAGAGTGTTACGGTTTTAAAATTCGTGCTACCTCAGAGGTTCGAAAGTGTGTGCTTTGTTTCTAAGATCACAGGATTCTAGCAAGAGTTGTAAAGCAGTAAAGCAACGTAGGGAATATATGCCAGCTGCCTTAGCTTGCAGATTTATGAAAGCCTTTTGGAAAGCTCCACTACAAATAGAACCTCCCCCATCTGCTTGTCTTCCTGCTGTTATGACAGACCTGTAACTGATTGCATCACACTGAAATAAGGTACATACTAAGTATATTAATAATTCTCAGAGCCAAATTGGTTTCTGTTGTTGTATTTTGTATTTATTCTTAATTTACAGTGCAGTGTTAGAAAAATTAGAACTAATCTTTGAGTGATTACTATATCTGGCATGTACTAAAAGATCCCTTATCCCTAATCTTACATAATCTTTCCTACAAAGTTGCTTATGTCTTCATTTTATAAATAAGGGCCATGAGTAGGTCTGGAGGAATGGCACAGTGGTTAAAGCGCTTGCCTAGCAAGCTCAAGGCCAAGGCCCTGGGATTGATTCCCCAGCACCACATAAAGCCAGGACATGTAATCCCAGACTTGGCACTTGGGAGGCTCAGGCAGAAGCATTGCCACGAGTCCGTGACTAGCCTGGGTTTCATAGTGAGTTCAGGAGCAGCCTGGGCTACAGAGAGAGACCCTGTCTCAAAAAAGAAAAAAATAAAAAGACAGTGAGTCACTCGGTAGCTCTAATGGCCATTTCTTTTCAAGGACAGCAGATTGCAGTGTAGATGTCTGAGATATCAGAAGGCTTTTTTTTCTGATTTATGTAAATTGAATAGTTACACTCCAGTGTTTAATATTTCAACCATTTGTTCTTGGTGAAAAGTGGGCTTGATGCAGTTGTATACACAAGAGATCTTTTTGAGTTCTGTCACTTGAAGATGTAGAGGTCTCAAATTATAGATCCTGTAAAGGTTAAATGAAAATGAAATTCATGGAAACTGATGATCTTGTGCTGGTTACTATGCCACATGCCTATCATCCCAGCCACTAGGGATGCTGAGACAGGAAAATCACAAGTTCAAGACTAGCCTGGGCAACTTAGCCAGATGCTGTCTCAGAACATCAGCAAATTTAAAAAGCCTTGGAGTCTGGTAGAGCAGATGCCTGACATGCACTAAGGCCCTGGAGTTCAATCCTCAGTATTGCAAAATAAGTAGACCTTGAAATATGTCATTCCCATGTAGATTTGTTTTGAGCTCACAAATTAATTGACTCATAGCCGTATAGAATTCGTTTGAGTCCATTAATGCAATGTCTGAGTTTTCTACATCTTGTGTTTGAAACCTGTGTAATCGTTAAGATTCCAGTTCTCTGGGTGGCAGTTATGGAGTGGAGATACTTCGCTCCGACTGCTTACTCATCCAGTCATCAAAGGTGCTGTAAGAGCCAGTCTGGAAAATGAAACATAAATTTAAGTTCACAACTTCTTGAATCTCAGGGCTCAGCAGCAGTTAACACCGAAGGCCTAACTGGGAGGGAAAGGAAAGTCAGGAGCAAATTAAGAGAATAAGTATATCCTGAGAAAAAGAGCCCTTCCCATGGTTGTTCTGGAGTAGCCACCTGAGCAGACCCCCACACAAAGAATTTGGAATCTGGACGTGTTCCACTTGTCAGGAGTTGGAGTCTCACCAGGTGACTCGGCATTATATGTTGAGTCACAGTTTTCCTCCTCTTTAACACAAGTGATGTGTGCTAAAATTGGCAAGCATACATCCTGAAACACTAGTATCTGTAAATTGTTTCATGCTGAACAGGTGTGAAAGAGCACTGCTTCTGAAAACACCACTAGAAGTAAGAGAAGTAACACCAGAGAAAACATGCATAGTAAATTCTAGCTAGCCATAACCTTCTTTTACATAGTAATGTATCTTTTCTACTTTACAGAAATTTATACCAATCTTAGTGTTATTCTTAGATACAGACATTAAAATTATGAGTATTTTTTTCTGATTTGGGAAGTAAAGCTAGTGTCTTTATGTTTGTAGATGTTATAAGATTCTCTTATGGCCTTAATCATTTAAAAGGCTGTAAATTGGGGCTGAAGGAATAGCACAGTGGTTAGAGTGCTTGCCAAGAAGCTCTGAGTTAGTTCAATTCCCTAGCACCACATAAGCCAGTGTGCTCACCTGTAATTCCTGCACTCAGGAGGCTGGGGCAGGAGGACTACTTTGAGTTCAAGGGCTACATAGAGAATTCAGTAGCAGCCTACATCCCTAAACAATTGATGTTAGCACACTTTTTCTAAACTTTTCCTTTAAAAAGTCTGCATAAATACTGCATATTTCTGTTATGGATATGATCTCAGAGGATCAATTTAGAAAATGTTCAGAAAAGAAGGTAGGAGGCTCTTAGTGCCCGATAGTTAAATATAGCACATCATAATTAAGTCAGTGGTCCTGATGCACTGAAGACAGCACCATAGAAGGGAAGGAAACTACATACACAGCCATGCATACATGACTATACGTAAAAGGTAGCATTTCGCATCTGAAAAAAAAATCACTTCTGCAGGTCCTAGGATCATTGGAAGAAATTATATCAGGTCTTAGGATCGATCAGTTAAAAATAGAAAAATTAGGACTGGGGGCATAGCTCAGCAGTTAAGGTGTTTTTGTCTGGCAGGTGCAAGGCCCTGTGTTTCATTTCCCAACAGCATATAAACTGGATGTAGTGTCACATGCTCATAATTCCAGCACTCGATAGGCTGAGACAGGAGGATTGCCATGTATGCCAGGACAGCCTGTGCTACAGAGTAAGATCATGTGTATGTGTGTGTTAAACTACAGAATGGAAAAGGAGTATGTGTCTGTTGTACAATCCTACTGGGAGAAGAATATGAAAGTTGAACAATAACAGTTTACAAAATAGAGGTAAACAATTTACAAAAATACAAAAAGAACCAAAGAAGCCCACCTGAAAACCACAATGAAGTTTTTCTTAATTTTCAATTTCTTTTTTTCATTTTTTGTGGTCCTGGGGATGGAACCCATGGCCTGCACACTAGGCTATATCCCCTGTTCTTTTTTTAATTTCAAGACAGTCCAAGTTTCTAAATTTCCAGGCTGGGCTCAAATTTGCAGTCTTCCTCCCAGCTTCCCAGAGCACTGGATTAAAGCTTTGAGCCAGTAGGCCCAATTTTGTTTTGTTATTATTGTTTTCTGAGACAGGGTCTCGCTCTGTAGCGCAGGCTGGTCCTGAACTCACTATGGAGCCCAGGCTGGCCTTGGACGGCAATCCTTCTGCCTCAGCCTGCTGAGTGCTGGAATTACAGGTGTATGCCACCATGCCCAGCTTATATGGTGTTGGGGAATTGAACTTGGGTACTTAGCACTTGACTTACTGTTTGCAAGGCATGTGCTTTGACCACTAAGCCATTCCTCCAGCCCATCTTTTCAGTCTCTAATTGGTCTTTCCATGTTCTTTTGTGGAACAGACATTACTATCATTATATAATTACTCATTTATTTATTTAGGTCAACTAGAAGTTGACCCAGGGCCCTTGTCTGAGCTGTGTTCTCAGCCTTTTCCCTACTGACCTGCAAACCCTGTCTCCCATACATCAGGTTTTCACAGCTGTGTGGATCATTCCTACATTTATTCTATTTAATTGGTCCACTTACTCTCTTTGCAGATATTTTAATTATACCATTTAATGCAAGCATTTTATTCTCTTGTACAGTTTTATTCAGTTTTACTCTCTGTCTCTTTCATTCTTTTGTACATTTTTTACTATTTTTATTGTAATAAAATGAAATAGAAAATTTACCATTTTAAACATTTAAATTGTAATTCAGAGGCATTAACTATGTTCACAGTGTTGCACAATTATCACCACTGTCTACTTTCAGAATTTTTCATGACTCCAGACATCTCAGGGCAAAAGGAAAAAGAAGAATGTGGTTCAGGGCTGGAGGAATAGTTCAGTGGTTAAAGCACTTGCCTGGCAATTTCAAGGCCCTGGGATCGGTTCCCCAGCCCAACATAAGTCATTCGTCTAACCCTAATCCCAGCATTTAGGAAACTGAGACAGGAATATTGCCATGAATTCGAGGTCAGCCTGAGATCCATAGAAAGTTGAGGACCAGCTTGGACTACATAGCCAGACCATTCCTAAAAAAAAAAAAAAAAAAGTGGATCGGCGTGTGGGTTGGCTTCATATATGTTCTTGAGCCAACTTTTGGAATGTATAAGAATTTAGAATTGTTACATCTATTTGGTTAAATATTTTATATATGTAATGATCTTTATCTGCACTAATGTTTGCCTTAAAATCTATTGCTACTACTTATGCAACAATACCAACTATTTTTGAGCTATTTGCAGTATTTGCATGGTGTTTCTTTCCCACCCCTGATAGAAACCATCTTTCCATTTTATGTACTGCGTATAACCAACCCGTGTGTGTGTGTGTGTGTGTGTGTGTGTATGTGTGTATGTATGTATGAGAGAGAGAGAGAGAGAGAGAGAGAGAGAGAGAGAGAGAGAGAGAGAGAGAGAGAGACTGGCTATTGAGCCTGGAGCCTTCAAACTAAGCTGCATCCCACTCAGACCATTTTTGTTTTTTGATTTTGTAATAGAGTCTTGCCATATTGCGCACACTGGGCCTCAGCTTTCTGCAGTGCTAAGGTTACAGGCATGTGCCCAGGCCTGACATAGATCTTACTTTTCACCAAGTCTGGTATTACTCATGTTTTATCTGGTGAGTTTTGCCTGTTTTCATTTAATGAGGTTCTGATACACTTTTGTCACCATGGGAGTTTTCTGTTTTCCCATTTATTCTCTTTACCTTTCTCATTTCGAGGATCACTTGAGTTTTTCTTCTCTTTTCTTTTTTTCTTTATGTAGAAATTATTATTTATTTTTAGTCTTTTGGTAGCTATCCTGCTTCAGCATGAGCACATCACAGAGGTGAGCGTTTGGAGGCTGGAGGAATGGCATGATGGTTAAAGCACTTGCCTTTGGAGCACAGGCCCCACGTTTTGATTCCCCAGCACCACGCAAGCCGGGCATGGTGGTGCACACCTGTCGTCCCAGCCCTTGAGAGGCTGAGGCAGAAAGAGTGTCGTGACTGCAAGGCCATCCTGGGATATTGTGTCCTCTCTCTCCTTTCCTCGGGTTGTGCTGTCCCAATCCCATCCCTGCAGGGAGGCAGACAGACATCTAAAATGTTTATCCTTTTTTAATATTTACATTTACACATATTTTTCAATACCTTGTCATGCCTCTTGTTGCATTTTACATATTTATATTGGAATAATTTTTCTTTTCCTAAGTAGGATGTTCGTTAAAATTTCCTTAAGTCAAAGCCTACTGTTGACCAACAGCCTCAGATTTTTGTCTGAAACTTTATTTATTTCTCTGGTTTCTGTTTGTTTTTGAGAAAGGGTATTGCTCTGTTGTTCAGACTGGTCCTTAACTCACTGTGTAGCCCAGTTGACCTTGAACTCAAGGCAGTTGTCCTGCCTCAGCCTCCTGAGTATGGAATTACAAGTGTGTACCACCGCACCTGGTTTATGTGATACTGGGGATTTAAACCCAGCGTCTTGCACTTGTGAGTGTACTGCCAAGACAAACGTTGCAACTTGTTGCAACTTGTTAGACAAGTTCCCTGGTCTCAAAAAACCCCCACAATTCTAGGTTGACAGTTTCATTAAGCACTTTGCAGAAAGTATTCAGTTTTATGCCTTAGTTTGTGAAAATTCAGTGCTTGGAGTAGCTTAGTATCTCAATGTGAAGGCTCTGGGCTCAATCCCTTACCACAACAAATAAGTAATAAATAAGTTTAGTAAAAACTCCCTGATTTTGGTTGTGTTGATGGCTCTGATGCAGAGAACAAACTTTTTTTTATCCGTCTGAGACAGGGTCTCTTGCTGTGTAGTCTAGGCTGGTCTTGAACTCACTGTGTATCCCCGGCTGGCCCACAACTCACTACAATCCTGCCGCAACCTTCGAAGTACTGGGATTTTAGGCGTACACCACTGTTCCTAGCTAATGTGTTGTTGTTTTTTTTTTTTTTTTTTTTTTTAATGTGCTGCTGGGGTATTGAACCCAGCGCCTTGTACTTGCTAGGCAAGAGCTGTAATTGCCTGAGTGATGGCCCCAGAAATAGTATTCAAAGAAGTTTGTGAGTACATGAAAGTATTGAAGTGGGCCTTTAATCAATCCCTTACCTAGCATTGGAGATTAGATACTGACATTTAAACTTGAGTCTCCAAAAAATAAGTAGTTAGGCAAATTCTGAAAAGGCATTAAAAGAAGAGAGAAGAGCAGAAGTGAACAGTGAGGAGGCATAGCACCTGACAGCATTAGCAAGTGAGAAGTAAACTGAGATTTGTAGGAATAGAGGTACTAAGACAGTACAGGCTTATCAGGATTTTCAACTGTTCAAAGAGCAGTAGGGAACCAATGAAGGGACTTGAGCAGAACACAGATGCAATTCATTTTTGTAATATTTGTTTTATGAAAGTATGTATGGGGGCTACTGGAACCTAATGCCATTAAATCTTAGAATCTTACAGACTTTCCTCTGACAACAGCTTTTTAAATTTGCCCATCTAGGGGCTGAAGGAGCAGCACAATGGTTAGGGGGCTTGCCTAGCAAGCACAAGGCCCTGGATTTGATTCCCCAGCACCACATAAGCCAGGCGTAGAGGTGCACAGCAGCAGTTGGGAGGCAGAGGATTACCATGAGTTCAAGGCCAGGCTGGCCTACATCATAATTTCAGGACCAACCTCAACTACCAACCAAAGCCCTGTCCCAATAAATAAATAAATCCATCTAATATGAATCTATCAGTCATGACCAGAAGTTTCTTTGGAGTTAATGATTTGTGTGTGTGTGCGTGTGTGTGTGCGCGCGCGTGCACGGCGCGCTTAAATGGAGAGTAAAGAAAGACTAGAGAAAGAAAGATGGAGGGAGGGGTGACTGACAGAAAAGGAGAGACACATGGGGCTACTGGTGCCTAATGCCATCAAACCTTGATTGCTTGGTAATCAAGATAATATTTTAGGGGCTGGGGGAATAGCTCAGTGGTTAGAGTGCATGCAGAAGACCCTGGATCCAGTTTGCCAGCAAAAGGCAGCAAAAAGTACAAGTTAGCTGGTTATAGTTATGCATGTTAATATCAGCACTTTTTTTTTTTTTTGAGACAGAGTCTTCCTCTGCAGCTCAGACTGATCCTGAACTCACTGTGGAGCCTAGGCTGGCCTTGGACTCACAGCAATCCTTCTGCCTCAGCCTCTTGAGTCCTGGAATTACAGGTGTGTGCCACCACGTCCAGGTTAGGCAAGTGCTTTAACTAACTGCTGAACCATTCCTCCACCCCCAGTACTGGCACTTTGGTACTGGAGGCAGGGGGATTGCTGTGAGTTCGAGGCCAGCCTGGAGTGCAAAGTGAATTTAGGATGAGCCTGGACTGCAGAGCAAGGCTTTGTCTCTTAAAAATAATAATCATGATAATGATAATGATATTTTTAAATTTCAGGGGTATACACCTGTAATCCCAGCAGTTTGAGAGGCTGAGGCAGGAGGTTTGCAAGTTCAAGCCTAGCCTGGGTTACTTGACAAGTTAGCAATACCCTGTCTCTAAATCAAAACTAAAAAATGGGCTAAGAATGTAGGCCTGTGTGAAGGCCCTGGGTTTGGTCCGAAGGCCTTGGGCTTGGTCCCTAGTACCAAAGAGTCTTCCAAAGCCCCCAGACAAATACAAACTGAAAAAAAAAAAAAGATGCAGCAATGAAAAACACTTAACCTAAGTATTGCGTAGACTCTAAGAGATTGCAACTGATTTGTGTAAGGATTTATGTTTACCCCCTAAAGGGGTGTGTGTGTGTGTGTGTGTGTCTGGTGCTGGGGAACAAATGCAAATTCAGGGCTTCCCATGTGCTAGACAAATGCTCTATCACTAAGCAAGTTCTTTGATTACTTTACTGTTCTTTCTTTTTCCAGAGACAGGGTCTTGCTTTGTAGTCCAAGCTGGTCCTGAACTCATTATATAGCTTAGGCTGTCCTTGAGCTCACAGCAAACCTGCTGCCTCAGCCTCTGAGTGCTGGGATTATAGGTGTGTGCCACCGTGCCTGGTTTATGTGGTATTGGGGAATCGAACCCAGAGCCTGTGCTCTTATCTCTGAGCTATGCCCCTTTAGATGTTTTAGATTTCCAGTGATCATCTTGACTAAATTAATTTTGATCCTTAAATTTTATTTATTTATTTATTTATTTATTTATTTATTTATTTATGTAGAGACAGGGTCTCGCTCTGTAGCCCAAGCTGGTCTTGAATTCACTATGTAGCCCAGGCTAGCCTTGGAATCAGGGCAATCCTCCTGCCTCAGCCTCCCGAGTGCTAGGATTACAGGCATGCACCACCATGCCCCACTTACATGGTGCTGGGAATCAAACTTAGCACTTGGCTTAGCGCTTGCTAGGCAAGTGCTTTAACTGCTGAGCCGTTCCTCCAGCCTGCTATTTTATTTTCTAAATCTAAAACTTTATTATTTTTTTATTTTCTCTTGGAAAACATTTTTCCTTCTCTTTTGATCTGTTGTGTTTTATATTAGGGCGGAAAACCTCTCTGAGTCTGATTTGTTTTATATCATTTTAATTGTAGATGTTTTCTCATCCCAAGGAACTATTGGTCACCCTGTCATTGCTGAACATAATTTCATGTGTTCTGTCTTTTTAGTCTATTGAAGACAATGAAGTGTACTTGCCTAATGATGAACTTTGGACCTATGATGTTGACAGTGGGCTGTGGTAAGTAATTTTCAATTGCAGACTGGCCAGGCTTCATGTCTGCTGTGCATGTTTTCACAGGCTTCAGGGAGCTGGGGACGATGCTTCGGCCTGGCACAGCACTTAGGCCACGTGGGCTTCCCCGTGATCCATCCGTGGGGTTCCTCGCCCTGGCCTTGCGTTCTCCATTCCTTGGTCTTTACTTATTCTCTCAGGACCAGTGCATCTCCAGGACCTTTGTTTTATCCTAACTCCCAATTCTGGTACTGTGTATGAAAATTCTGTGCCTTTTTTCTCCCCCCCATCAGGTTGAAAAGATCCAGGGTTTTTCCATGACTGGCTGCCTTCCTCTTTTATTTGTACCGGGCAGTGGCAGTTTAAAGGGATGCTCACTGGCCATTCCAGAAAGTTGATGCTTCATGTCCTTCTGCTGCAGGAGGATGCACCTCATGGAAGGAGAGCTGCCGACCTCCATGTCGGGGAGCTGCGGTGCCTGCATCAACGGGAGGCTCTACGTGTTCGGAGGCTATGACGACAAAGGCTACAGCAACCGAGTAACGCTGCCTTCCAGCTCACAAGCTTACAGGCATTTAAAAAGAGGATAGCCATAGAAAATCACCTTTTTATATTAGGTTTCAAAGATAAATGGAAAATGTAGCAAGCCACGTGTGGGGGTGCGACACTCTGTGAGGCTGAGTCAAGAGGATCACAAGTTCAAGCCCAGACCCTGAACAACTTAGCCAGACCCTGTTTCAAAAATCAAAAATAAAATAGGTTGAAGTATAGCTCAATGTGAGGACCCTGGGCTTGATCCCCAGTATCAAGAAAGAAAGGAAGGAAAGGAGGAAAAAATAGCTCAGTGCTTAGCAAGCTCAAGCCCCTGAGTTTTATTCCTCACCACCACATAAGCTAAGTATAGTAGCGCATGCCTGTTTCCCAGCATGCATAGTGCTGAGGCAGGAGAATTGTCATCTGTTCAAGACCAGCCAGAGCTACATAGTGAATTGAGGACCAGACAGGACTCAGAGTGAAACCCTGTCTCAACACAAAAAAGAAAAAGAAAGAAAGTCTTGCTTTTCTTCCAGTGTCTTTCTGCCTTAAAATTAGCTACTTAATTGATATCCGTTGGGAAACAACATGAAGGGAAAAATTCAAGTTTTATGTATCATTTTGGCTTCTAAAGCATTGTTTTTATTCTATAATTTTAAACTTCTAATACATAAAAAATTTTACCTGTTAATAAAACAAGCTGGGCATTTGTGGCATACACCTATCTATAATTTCAGCATGCAGGAGGCTGATGCAGGAAGATTGCCATGAATCTGAGGACAGCCTGGGCTACATAATGAGTTCAGGACCAGCCAGGACTACATAGCAAGACCTTGCCTCAAAAAAAAATTTTTAAGTGATACTAATTGTTAGATCACAAATCTCTAATATAAATTGAATTTTTAAATACCTGTTTACTAATTATGTTCTTATTTTTTAAAAGCTTTATTTTGTTAATTTACGAACAAGAGATGGAAACTATGTTTGGGAAAAAATCACCAACTTTAGAGGACAACCACCCACTCCACGTGATAAACTTTCCTGCTGGGTATATAAAGACAGGTAACACAGCAATTGCACTATAACTATACTTAAGGAAGGACTATAGCTTTAGCCAAAATAGAGAAAATTTGGAAGTAGGATGTTTTTTTCCAAGGAATAATTACAATCTTGTATTCATGTGTGGTACTTGAGACTGAGCCCAGGATTTTGCCTGAGCAAAATTCCCAGCCCCAGGCCCCCCTCCCCGCCCCTTTTTTTTTTTATTGCTCACACTAAGTTGCTGAGTTACCCAGGCTAGGCTCAAGCTTGAGATCCTCCTGCCTCTCCCTCCCAGAATGCTGGTACTACAGAGTTTTGCTGCCAGATCTGGCTACAGATTTATTTTGATATCAATGGTAAGAGCTGTTCTTAACCTTGGGTAAGAAGTACATAATAGGGACTGGAGGAGTAGCACAGCGGTTAAAGTGCTTGCCTTGCAAGCACAAGGCTCCGAGTTCTGTTCCCCAGCACCACATAAAGCTGGAGCATTGTGGTGCACACCTGTAATCCCAGTACTCAGGAGACTGAGGCACAGGTCTGGGCTACACATTGAGTTCAGGACCAGCCTGGGATACAGAGTGATACCCTGTCTCAAAAAGAAAATAAAAAAGAAAAGAAAAACTCTGGCAGGTTGAATCAGGAAGATTACAAGAGTGAGCTCAGTCAGCCTGGGCAATTTAGTGTTTCAATGAGACCCTGACTCAAAGTCAAAACAAACAAAACAAAAAAGGGTTGGGGATGTAACGTAGAGGTAAGGACCTGGGTTCTATCCCTAGCGTAGGGAAATATAAAACAGGAGAAGAAATAATTAGAAGAACCACACATAAAAATTAATGTGTTGCAATTGTTTTTTCCCTCACATTAATATGTTATTTAAGTTAATTTCTGGCTAGTTGGGGCTGCAGAGATAGCACAGTTGTTAGAGCGCTTGTCTAGCAGGTGCAGGGCCCTGAGTTCTATTCCCTAGCACCACATAACCCAGGTGTGGTGGCACATGTTTGTAAGCTCAGCACTGGGGAGGCTGAGTAGGAGTATTCTGAGTCTGAGGCCAACCTGGACTACAGAGTGAGAACAGTCCTGTCTCAAATTTTTTTAAAATTATTTATTTATTTATTTATTTTTGGAAACAGGGTCTTACTCTGTAGCACTGGAGAAGTTAATATATTCACAGTTCTGAAATTGAAATCATATTAGAAGTAGACCATGGAAGCTCGGCTTCCCATTTGTTCACTGCATCTACCCTGTCTTCACTTTGTGCACCAGAAAAAAAAAAAAAAAAAAAAACCAAAGCCCAGCTCTTACTTTCTGTGTTCTCATGGTGCTGGTTCTTAACCTTACTTGCATTTGGCTTCATCAGGTGATCTTTTGAAAATTCCAAAGCCAGTGGGCTTGGTGACACCTGTAATCCAGCACTCAGGAGGCTGATGCAGGAGGATTGCTGTGAGTTCAAAGCCAGTCTGGGTACTTAGTGAATCCATTCTGGGCTACAGAGCAAGACCTTGTCTCAAAAAGACCCCAGAAACAAATAAATAGAAATTCCAAAGCCATGGTGGTGCTTGAGGCCAATTTTATGAAGCCTGTGGGAGAAGGATTCTTGATGTTCCCCAGGAGTAGGCCCAGGTGCAGACAGTTTGGGAACTGCTGGCATTCATGTTCCTCTGTGCTGGCTTCCATGTTCCTCTGTGCTGGCTTCCATGTTCCTCTTTCTCTCCCCTCCTCCTCACATAGCTGTCAGCAAACTCTGTACCTTGCTCTGAATCTTACTGCTTATTTTAGTTTAAAAGCAGGACTTTTTAACATCTGGGTAGTATTCCCTGGTGTGGATCCAGGGTTTTGGCCAAGCAGATTTCCCAAGGAGAGTTTTAAATGATAAAGCAGGCAGAGATGTGTTTCAGAAGATCCCACTGTGCCTGAAAGGTGGTCGCTGTGGCATATCTTGCACAGTCCTTGTAGTATGTGGGGCCAGTGGGGCCAGCCCACCAGGTTATATCGAGCTGTCCTGCAGGGAAGTGGTTGCCACAGGCAGTTATCGGTATCAGCCACACACAGGAACTGCAAGGAGACTCAGAGCTGGAAACTGGCAGGGCTGAAAGCCCTGCAGCTGATATGCGACGGTCCAGATGGGTGTTCACAAGGGATGTTGATGCAATGTAAAATTTTAAAAATTGACCTCCAAATAGGAATTTTTTGGCAGTACTAGAGATTAAAGGCAGGGCCCTCACACATCCCAGCCTGTTCATTGTTTGAGTCCGGATTTCAGTCCGTCAGTCAGTTGCCCAGGCTGAGCTGAGCTGTGGTCTACCGCCACAGCCACCCAGGCTGCTGGAATTGTAGGCGTGTGCCATCGTGCCTGGCAATTTGTATTTGTTTATTTTTTGGTGCTGGGGATCAGACGCAGCTCCATGGTGGCAGTGCCCCGTCACTGTCTTAGTTGCTCGCTGCTGGGGCAGAACTCCGACCTCTGCAACGTAAGGGAGGAAAGGTTCATTGTAGTTCACAGTTTCAGAAGGTCTCACAGTCGTTCTTGGACTGCTGGCAGTATGAAAGCGCATGGCAGCGTTACCAGAGAAAAGTTCTCGCTGGCCTGGCAGACCAGAAGCCTAATGAGGGAAGGCAGAGTCCATGCCTGGAGGCTAAGGCTAAGGCAAAGGCCAGGCTTTCCTAGGAAAAATTACAACAATTTCTTCCTCCTTCCTCTTTTTGTTTTTGTTTTTGTTTTGAGACAGGGTGTCGCTCCGCTCCGTAGCCCAGGCTGATCCTGAACTCACTGTGTGTCCCAGGTTGGCCTTGGACGCAGGATAGTCTGCCTGCCTCAGCCTCCCGAGTGCTGGTATTACAAGCGTGTGTCACTGCATTCAGCTTTATGTTATGCTGTGGAATTAAACTTGGGGCCTTGTGCTTGCAGGGCAAGCGCTTTAACCACTGTTCCATTCCTGCCCCCCTTCTTTTTCTTTAGTTCAAGCAGCCAGTCGGGAAGCCCACAGCAGGGTGGGTGTTCTTCCCCATCTCCTGGGCCATAAGTCAGTCACACCTGAAAGCTGCGCCCTGTGCGTTTCCTAAACTCAACACCTGGGGTCAAGCCCCAGACATGCGCCCTTTCCTGCCAGGGCTCGCCTCCCGACAGCACACAGTTCCACAGCCATCCCACCACATCCAAATATATGAGGCTTTGGGAGACATGACAACCATTGAGCCACATCCCAGCCCCAGAAGAATTTTTAAGATTTTACGTAGGTTATCCAATTCGTTGGCATACTATTTTTCATAGTTATATTTTAAAGGTAAAAAAAATTCTGTGATGTCAATAATAACATTTTCTCTCTCTTTTATCCCTGTGGTGGGGCGAACCTAGGACCTCGAGTGTGCTAGGCAGACGACCACTGAGAGGCATCCACAGCTCTTCATGTTTCCCTAGCCATCTCAGCATTTATCAGTCTTGTTGATTTTTTTCTGACTTTTTACTGACTTTTGTTTTGGTTTTCTTGTTTCCCTCCTTGTTGCTTTGTGTCTCTCCCTCTGACCTTCCTCCTCTTCCTTCTGCTCTTGGCAGGTTTGTTTGCTCTTTTCTGTCTAATTCTCTAATGAGTCCTGTTGTATATTGATTTGAGGCTTATTTTTCCCAATTCTTTTTACTGTTATATATCTGTGATACATCATAATTACTTTCAACTTTGAGAATTGGTACATACACATAGCACATGGGGTATATTTTTTAAAACTTACTTATTTTTATTTTTCGGTATCAAGGATTGAACCCAGAACCTTTGCATGAAGCTACATTCCCCACCCATTTATTTAATTTTACTTTGAGATACAGTCTCATGAAGTCACAGAATTGTCCTGGCTGAGGTCTAACTTCATTTCTCCTGCCTCACCTTCCAAAGCGCTGAGCTTGCAGGCCTGTGCGCCAGGCCTGGCTTTATGTAATTGTTTAGAGCTATGGATTTCTCTCCAAGCTCTGCCTTTGTTGTGTCCCTTAAGTTTTGTTACATATTTTCATTTTATTCATTTCAAGGTGGTTTATGATTTTCCTTGTGCTATGGCTAGTTAGGATTTTTATTTTTGTTTTGTTGTTCCCACCTAGTGTCCACTCAGGTTGCTTTGTAATTGAAGGATGTGAGCGAGCCCACTCCGTTATTGGCTGATTTTAAATCTGACTGCAGGTTGTAATTCACTGGTCAGGTCCAGGTGGCAGATGGGACTTTTCAGAGGCTATTTTGGCAGCTGAACAGGAACATGACTAGGCAAGGGCCACGAAGTTCGGTTTGTGGTTTTCTAGGAACACGGAGTATGTCTGTGACCTCTGCTCAACAAATGACTTGAACTGAAAGTAGTCAGACTCCACATCAGCCACCTGGGGCCATTCTTGTTGATCCAGCTTTTCTTAAAATTCAGTTATTTCAAAGGGCCTTTTCTGATAATTCCAGGATCTGGGCAGCCTCCGAGTCTGCTTATGTTAACTCTTGCCTCTCTTGATCAGGAGCCACTTTTATGTGGCTTTTTCATATAACTTGTTATTTTTGTTATATGGCAGTACATAGGGCTGGGGGAGTAGCTCAGCAGTTAAAGCGCTTGCCTAGCAAGCCCAAGTCCCTAAGTTGATTCCCCAGCACCCCCTAAGCTGGGCATGGTTGTGCACACCTATGAGGCTGAGGCAGGAGTTGCCATAAGTCCAAGGCCAGCCTGGGCTACATAGTGAGATCAGAACCAGCCTGGGCTACAGAGTGAGATCCTGTCTCCAAAAAAGAAAAAAAAAGAAGAAGAAAAAGAAAAAGGAGAGCAGTAAATACTATCTTACATTTATCTTACATTCATCTCCAGAAAGTGGTGTGCTATTTTGTCTCTTCGCAGGCTTCTAGAGTGGGAGATGAGTCAGGTGGGGCTGTCGTTGGTCTGTTCCTGGCCTTGCTTGTAGCTTTAGTTTCATTCAGTTTTACCAAGGTGGTCACATATTTAGAGGCAGGACTTTCCCTCTAGGCCCATACTGAACACTAATGACTGGGGGCATAGTTCAGGGGTTAGAGTGCGTGCCTCAAACACAAGGCCCTGGATTCAACTCCCAACACCATGTAAAGATTAACTGGATGTGTTGGCATGTGACAGTAATCCCAGTCCTCAGGAGCCTAAAGCAGGAGGGTTGCTGTGAATTTGAGGCCAGCCTGGGTTACATAGGAAAATCAGGACCAGGCTGAACTACAAGGGGAGACCCTACCTCAAAAACAAAAAGATTGGGAGAAATCTCTGTGGTTTATATCTTGTGTTCAGCGTAAGGCTTACAGTTTGTTGTCTTTGAGTGATGAGGTCCCATGTTGAGCCTGTGTAAAATGAATTATATATTATAGTTAGTGTACATAGGTCCTAAAACTTTCTTTAAAATTTTTTAATTGTAACATTAAAAAAAAAAGACCTCAAGGGCAACCCCCCTCCCCCCCAGCAGGTCCCAGGTTGGGTATGCCTCTTTGTAGCCGTTTGGAAAATCTGTGGGCCCCTAGGGAGCTCTCTCTGCTCTCCGATTCCTGTGCTTTCTATGCATGGCAAAATTTCTTTCCGCTTTGCAGTAATTCCCCTGGTCTTGGGAGGCAGCCACCCTACATTGTGTAGAGAGACCCGGTATGCCGCTGAGGTCTGTGTTTCAATCAGCCTGCCCTGATCCAAGATTTTAGGAGGTGAAAGCTCAGGCTGCTTCCAGCTGTCCTCTGCTTCACTTTCTTTCTTTGTGATGCTGTCATAGTGTCCAGGGCTCCACACATGCCAAGCAAGAGCCCTACCCCTGAGCTGCAGCCTTGTGTCCTGCTTTGCTCACGGATCTCTAGCCCTCCCTAGGCCCTTCACAGAAGTGTTAGAGTGTGTTTCAGTGCCTCCTGAGGCCAGGTTTCTCAGAATCCTAAAGTTCATGCTGTCCTGCACGTAGCTGTTGAAATGTGGGTGCCTTTTCTTTCCAAAGCCTGCATGCTGCACCCCAGCCCCGATGCTACCCAGAGATGGAAGCCAGGCATCTTTTTGCTCCTCTTGAGATCTCACTTTCCTCACCCAGGTGCTTGACTTCTGTGCTCTTGGGTTTTGTTTTGAACTGTGATTTGGTAGTTTATTTTGTTTGTTTAGGTTGTTAGGGTGCGGGAAAAGATCTGTTTCAACTTCATAAACAAACTAGAACTAAAGTGTGTCCGTTGTTTTTCAGATTAATATATTTTGGTGGCTATGGGTGTAGGAGACACAACGAACTTCAAGACTGTTTTGATGTTCATGATGCATCTTGGGTAAGAAATAATCACTCTACATTTCCTTCAATTTAGCATACTAATTAATCTTAGAAATACTGAAACTATTCCTAATTTAAGGAGCCAGCAGTATGCTGTAACTAACTTTATGGAAAAAACTGTCGTCACTGTTTTAGATGTGGAGACAGTGGAGGAAGGCCCTCATTTCATCTCTTCCTCCTGCTTCCATTAGACAGGTAGAGGCGTCAGCACAACTTGGAAAAATCAGTTTTTACTTAACCACAGCAGCTATTGATGACACACACTTTCTCTTATATACATCCAGGCAGAATTAGACATAGTTCAGGCTGGCTCCTACATGACAATAAGTGAATTGGTAGTGATGGTACTTTTCTTATTATTAGTAAAATACTAGAAATACTGGTATTATTAGTAAAATATAGTGAATTTTTTTCCTTTTTTCCATCTCTGAAATCACCATGTTTAATCAATCTCTGATCATTACAAAAATAAAATGAGAGAGACAGAAGCAAAGATAGATGATGAAGAGATGGATGGATGGACAAACACAGATCAATATCAGTCTGTGTTTAGGGAGTTTTACATGCTGTGTATCAAATGGGTATCAGTCTCTAGTTAGTACCACCTCTCTTTCACTTAATCTTGTTTATGGTAAAAAGGAAAAAAAAAAAAAAGAGAAGTTTACCCATAGTGTCTACTGTTGTTAATTTTCACTTCAGTCTCATTCCATCACAATTGCTCTGTTAAACACTCACCAGTGGTCAAAACTGTTTCTCACTTGATACTTCTAGAAATCTGATATTGTTGGTCACTATCTCCATTTTGTTCTAAATTAATCATATTTACATGTGCATATTATTTTCAAAAGTAAAATAGTAGTAAAAGTGGTTCCTTTCCTTAATCTTTCAGCTTCATGCTTTCCTCCTCCCTTCTTCCCTGAGCTCATTCTCTACTTCCTTTTTTTGATGCCACTTTTTTCCCATTTTATTGATATGTATAAGTGCAAAATTTAAGGTTTACAATGAAATTGAGCATAATGTGCACATACGTATCTTGTCAAGATTACAAGTACTTTCCCACTCTCCTTTTGTCCCTCCCCCTTCCCTCCCTTCCTACCCTACCCCCCAGTTTCACTTTGTTTTTCATTTTAAGTTCCATAAGACTTGTGATCTGGGTTTCTCATATCAGAGACCATTCGATGTTTCACCTTCTGCTTGTGACTCACTTCACTAAGCATGATGTTTTCAAGTTTCTTCCATTTGCCCACAAAAGCCTCCACGCTGTTGGACTTTATAGATGCATAGTATTCCATTGTGTATAAATACCACAGTTTGTGTATCCATTGGTCTGTTGATGGGTATTTTGGTGACTTCCATATTCTAGCTATTGTTAGTTGTGCTGCTATGAACATGGGTGTACATATATCTCTGTTATGTGTTGTTTTGTCCTCTTTTGGACATATTCCCAGGAGGGGTGTCGTTGGATCGAAGGGGATATTTATTTCTAGTCTTTTGAGAGCTCTCCGTACTGCTTTCCAAAGTGGTTGCACGAATTTACATTCCCACCAGCAGTTCAGGAGGGTTCCTTTCTTCCCACAGCCTCGCCAGTACTGGTTACTATTTAACTTGTTATAGGAGACATTGGAAAATGGAAAGGCATCCCCTGCTCTTCGATAGGCAAAATAAATATAGTCAATATGACTATACTACCTAAATTGATATATAAATTCAATGCAATTCTTTTTGTTTTTTTGAGACAGAGTCTAGCTCTGTAATGGAGGTTGGTCCTGAACTCACTTTGTAGACCAGGTTAGCCTTGAACTCACAATAATCCTCCTGTCTTAGCCTCGGCCTCCCAAGTGCTGGGATTACAGGTATATATCACCATACCTGGCTTATGTGCTATTGGGGAATGGGCTTAGGGCCTTGTGTTGGCTGGCAAGGGCTTTGACTGCTCCAACCCAGTTGTGGTTTTTTTTTTTTTTTTTTTTTTTTGAGACAGGATCTCACTGTATAGTCCAAGCTGGTCCTTCTGTAGCCCAGGCTAGTCTCAAACTCATGGCAATCCTCCTCCCTTGGCTACCCAAGTGCTGGGATTACAGGCATGTACCACCACATTGAATTTATGTCATGCTGTGGACTTGAACTGTAGGCCATGTGCTTGCAAGGAAAGAACTGTAACTGCTGTATTTCTCAAGCCCAGAATTAGTGAATAATAAAATGAAATTTCAGTGGGATATGATGGCCTGTGTATGTCATCCCAGCACTCTGGGAGGTTGCGGCAGGAGAATTACAAATTTGAGACCAGCCTGGGCAATTTAGTGACTTGGTGAGACCTGCCTCAAAATGATAGCCTTGGGTTCAATCCCCAGTACCACAACCAAGAAAAAAAAAATCTCTTGAAAGATAACTTAAAAACACTCATGTTGCTGCCAAGTTTCACAATAACTTCTCAGTTTTACCTTCTGTGAGCATATGTTAGTGTTGTACATTTTTAGCACAAATGTATATATGCTCATTGCTTTATTCATGTTTTTAAAATAGTTAAATTTTAAATATCTGTATGTTTTTTTCAGACCAACCAGGAGTACTGAGCAAGACTCTGTCTCAATAAATAAGTAAATAAATAAATTCCCATGTTTCTGCTTAGTTTTTGAGTTTTTAAAAAGAAATATCTTTAGGGGCTGGAGGAATGGTGCAAGGTTCTGAGTTCGATTACCCACCCCCAGATAAAGTTGGGCTTGGTGGCACACACCTGTAATCTTAGCACTCAGGAGGCTGAGGCAGGTATATTGTCCTGAGTCCAAGGCCATCCTGGGCTATACCAGTGAGTTCAGGGCCAGCCTGGCCTATAGAGTGAGACCCTGTCTCAGAAAAAGAAAAAAGAAAAGAAATGTCTTTAAGAGTTTTGTATGTAAATTATTGCTAATGATATTCAGATATGGAACTTACCATTATTCCTAATTATTTGCAGAGTGACACAGCTCGTTGCTTTTCTTCCCTGATGTAGATACTTAAACTAAAAAACATGTCCTAAGATTCCCAGAGAACAAGTTGATTTTTTTTTCATGTAGATTATATACCAAAGGATGAGGGGAATAGTTCAGTGGCTGGAGAACTTGCCCATCATGCACAGGCCCTGATTCAGTTCCCTAGCAACAATCCTAGCCCTCGGGAGGATTTCCATGAGTTTGAGGCCAGCCTGGACTACTTAGTGAGTTAAAGACTGACTAACTTGGGCAACACGGGAAGATCCTGCCCCACCGAGAAAGAAAGAAGGAAGGAAGGAAGGATGGACGGACAAACAAATGATGTATTTCTGACATCGAGTGTGGAGTTACCATAGAGGAAAGCTAGCGCAGTGCTAAAGGACTTCAGCAACCTAGAAGATGCTGAATAGAGCATAACTGCTAGTCCTCTCTTACCAGCTCATAATGTTATCTCTTAGAGAAGAGAGTGAGCTTGAGCTTGACCATAAGAACAGTATAATTTGCTTGGTGAAATGGAAGTGATTAGGAACTATTTGAAAATGGAATCATTCCTTCGAAAATTTATTACAGCAAAGATTAAGTTCTCAGCATGTGCTCTGAGGAAACATATTTTAAAACATAAATTATTCTTTCTGTCCCTGCAATTTTATTGTGGGAGTTGGGGGCTAATGAGGATTGAACCCAGGGGCCTTCACACAGAGCTAAACCCCAGTCACCCCTTTTTGTGGAGACAGGTTCTTGCTCTGTAGTACAAGCTGGTCGTGAACTCACTGTGTAGCCCAAGCTGACCTCCAATGCATGGCAGTTCTTCTGCCTCAGCCTCCAGAGTGCTGGGATTATGGGTCACAGTCCTAGTTTATGTGGTGGTGGGGAATTGAACCTAGGGCCTTAGTACTTGCTAGGCAAGCACTTTAACTGCTGAGCTATATACCTCTAGTCCTCCAGCCCATTTTTTTATTTTTCTGTTTTTGAAATAAGGTCTTACTCTATGGTCCAGGCATGTTCTGAACTCATTACGTAGTTCAGGCTGGCCTTGAACTCACAGTAATACTCCTGTCTGAGCTTCATGCCGGTATTACAGTCATCTACCACTTTTGCCCAGTTTGTGTGGTGTTGGGGAATCAAACCTAGGTCTTGCTGACTAGGCGTGTGCTTTAACTGCTATGCTATTCCTCTAGTCCATATTTTTCTTTTTTGAGACAGGCTCTCATAAATTACTAAATTGCCCACGCTGGGTTTGATCCACCTGCCTCAGCCTCCCAGAGTGCTGGGATTACAGTCCTGCATGAGCAGGTTCAGCTATCCTGCTATTTAAAATAGGTAATTCTTGAAAAGAATTAAATATTCTCAACAAGTAAAATCATGATTCATGACAAGCAATACCATGAGAAGAGAGTTGCCAAGTGTTGTCACCACTGGGCTGGAGACTATACTGTTGAGGCGCTTGTGTGTGCATTAGCTGTGTAGTGATGGTGACCCTGAGCTCTGTTTTTGTAAATGTCTAATCTTTTATCAGTAAATATGTGGCAAAACTGTAACAATCATGTGAAAATAAGGAAAATAAGTGCTTTTTGATATGTTTACAATTTCTGTTTTAGGAAGAGCAGATATTTTGGGGATGGCATAATGACATTCATGTTTTTGACACAAAGACACAGACTTGGTTTCAGCCAGAAATTAAAGTAAGTGTTATAAAAGTTACCTTTACATTAAAGTACTCATTGATAATTTATTTTCTTACTAAATTATTTAGATTTTAATCATTGGTTTGTAATCACATGCAAATTATCAGAGTATTTCTCTTTGATATAGTCACCAGTATCTTTCTTCTTTTCAGCACCAGGACTCTTCTCGTGAGCTACGTTCCAGCCCATCTTTTAGTTGTCGGTTTTGAGGCAGGGCCTCCCTAATTTGCTAAATTGACCAGGTTGGTCTCAACCTTGCAGTCCTCTTGTTTCAGTCTCCCAGAATGCGGAGATTATAGGCCTGCACCACCAGGCCCAGCTCAAATACTTTTTTAAAAATTCAACCAGCCAGCCAAACAGGTCTGATGATATTCTAGGAAAAACAAATTGTTAATCAAGTCACCATTGCTATTCTTCACTTAAGTGTCATGCCCTGATTTAATGGAAGCTCTATAAAAAGTCCTTCTATAAAATCAAGTGTGATTCTCAGGCTTGTGACTCCAGCATTTGGTAGGTTGAGGCAGAAAGAACATGAGTTTAAAGTCAGATGGGCTCCTTAGTGAGTTAAATGCCAGTGTGGACCAGTAGTGAGATTCCCTCTCAGAAAAAAGTCCTTTTATTTTTAAACAAAGTTTATGAGTGTGTGTGTGTGTGTGTGTGTGTGTGTGTCTTTGTTTCAGAAGTGAGGATTGAGCCCAAGTCCTTCACATTGAGCTGCATTGCCATGGTTTTTTGTTTTGAGACAAAGTCTCGCAAAGTCACGTAGTTGTTCAGGATGGGATTGAACTTGTGATCCCTTTGCCCCAGTTTCCCAGTGCTGGGATTACAGTGCCTTGCCACCATATCCAGCTACTTATATTTGATATGCCCTTGTAATCAAAGCTACATGCAGTTGTAGCGTGACAGAATACGGAGTGGCTCACACTATAGAAGAGCTACAGGCCTGGCGGTTTCTCCACCTCTCGGCGCTCTCTCCTCTGTCTGTCTGTCTGTCTCTGCTTCTCTTTGTGTGCTTGCCTTGTTCCACCTCTTGCACGCCACCCAGGCCGTGTTGGAAGAAGTAGGCGACCCAAGCAGTTCCTTTGTCGTTCTCTCTCAGTGTCTGATATTGACCCGACACAAGGGTGCTGGCGCAACAGGGGTGTTCTCCTGCTCTGTGCTGCGCTTGTGTTGCTGAGGGATGACTTACCGACCTTGGGTCATGTTCCATGCTAGGGCTGGGGCAGCAGGCTGCTGTGACTGATGCAGCTCTCTGGGACTGAGCAGGACGGACAGACAGAGACCAGGCTGGCACAGCTGCTGTTGTCTGTTGATGTGAATCCATGACTGACTAATAGTCCCACTTCTATAGATAGAGATGATGGGAAAATGTGTCACATAGTGAGGAGTTACAGAGTTTTATCCTCTTTGCATCCTTTTCTTCCTGGCAGTGAATTTGATATTCCCAGGGCTCTTCTGTTCTCTTAATCCATACATTTATTTATTTGTGTTTATTTATGTATTTATTGATACTGGGAATAAAGCTCAGGGCCTTCATCTTGAGCTACAACCCCAGCCCTTTTATTTTATTTTATTTATTTAATTTTTCCCCTGCTCTGTCATCCAGACCAGTCCTGAACTCACTGTGTAGTCCAGGCTTGCCTCAATCTCACCACATCCTCCTGCATAGGTTTCCTGATTGCTAAGATAATCAGCATGAGCCTCCACACTCGGCTAGTTTTGATGTAGTCTTGGGGGATTGAACCCAGAGCCTTGCACATTCTAGGCAGGTACTCTAGCCACTGAGCTGTACCCCCAGCCCATTTTTTATTTATTTTATTTTTTATTTGAGACAGGGTCTCCCTATGTCGCTAAACTGTTCAGGTTGGGCTCAAACTTGCAGTCTTTGTGCCTCAGTTTCCCACGGTGCTGAGATTACAGGCCTGTGCCACTGGACTGACTCTCTTCTGTTTTTAGGACTGATCAACAGACAGCTAATTGTATTTGTTGATTGAATTTTTTTTCAATGAGCATTTGAATTTTATGATGTATGTCTTTTATTAATAAAGTAAAAAGATTTTGACCTCTGTTAAGATATTTGTGTCAGCAGGTAGGAGAGGACCATTACTGTGAGTCAGTCTTGTGGAGCCAACCCTCTCTAACTCATAACCCTTTACTTCCTTCCTGAGAGAATGAGCAGGGCTCTGGAGCTGCTGGGATGGGGTAGTAACAGAGTCCTGTTTTGCCGGAAAGCTCTTAGGTATTCTTTCTCACCTTTTTAAATGCTATAGGTAAAATTTGAATTCTTTCTTACCAAGTTGACATTCAGAACTTTCCAGGTAAGCCTGGGCAGTCTAGGAAGCTATGCTACTGGAGGTGGATCTTGGAGGACATTTGTACATGAAAGCACATGGGAATAATGTAGATGAGTCTTCCTTCACTTTGTCCTTCATTCCTTCCTTCCTTCCTTCCTTCCTTCCTTCCTTCTTTCCTTCCTTCCTCCCTTCCTCCCTTCCTCCCTTCCTCCCTTCCTCCCTCCCTCCCTCCCCCATCCCTTTCTTCTTTCCTGCTGCTCTTCAGCCCTTCCTCCTTTCCTGCTCTCCTTCCACCCTTTCTGTTGTGCTCCCGGCCTCTCAGTAGCTGGTACAAATCCCTACCTGGATGTGGTACTTCGTGTCCAGCCCTGTTCCTTCAAATCTTACTCATCTGCCTACCTGTTGCATTCTCTTTTCTTCTTATCAGTGAAAAACTTCTATAAAGAAAAGATCCACTTATTTTTTTTGAAGTATAAAAAAATGTTATTTAGGGCTGGAGGAATGGCTCAGTGGTTAAAGCGCCTACCAAGTGCTAAGTCATGAGCTAAGTCATGCGTTGATTCCCAGCACCATGTAAACTAGGCATGGTGGTTGTCCACCTGTAATCCCAGCACTCCGGAAGCTGAGGCAAGGGGATTGTCATGAGTCCAAGGCCAGCCTGACCTCCATAGTGAGTTCAGGGCCAGCCTGGGCTATAGAATGAGACTCTGTCTCAGAGAAAAAAAGAAGAAAAAAATTGTAACGTTTGTATATAGTTATATTATTTAGAATGAACTTTTGCATTGAAATTTTGTGACAATAAGTAGCTTGTGTGCCCTGTACTGAGTGAGCCTAGCAGCGGCTGTGCCCACCCCTCCCTGTCCCTCACATGTGCACTGCTGTGCTCTGTTGCAGGGGGCCGTCCCGCCGCAGCCACGTGCCGCGCACTCATGTGCAGTTCTGGGAAACAAGGGCTATATCTTCGGTGGACGTGTTTTGGTTAGTGTTACTAATGGAAATGATATTTTTGTGTCAGATGTTTTTCATAAAAATTTATCCTTTGATTTTTGTGGAACAGTTGAACATTCAAGTAATCTAGATTTAGATTTTTTAAAATAGCATTTAATAATAATTTTCATTTATCTCCTGTTTACAAAACATATGATACACATGCAATCCTGAGTGATTATAAATCGAATTTTAATTAGGAGAATCCTTAACTTTAGTGTAATATCAGAAAATCTTGCAACCTAAGCTCTATTAATTTCTTCCAATCTAAGCTATATTAATTTAAACCTATTTCTTCATTTCTCCTTTGACACATTACTTTGGGAAGTGTTTGTTAATTATATTAATGCTTAGCATTATTTCCCAATATTTGAACTTCTGATGTTAAATAAAATTATAGTCTGTTTTTATCTAGCTATCTGTTTATTTATTTATTCTGAGACAAGGTCTTGCTCTGTAGTCCAGGCTGATTCTGAAGTCACTATGGAGCCCAGGCTAGCCTTGGACTTTTGAGAGTCCTCCTGATTCAGCCTTCCAAGTGCTGAGATTACAGGCCTGTGCCACCACACCCAGCTTATATGGTTCTGGGGAATCAAACTCAGGGCCTTGTGCCTGCTAGGCAAGTGCTTTAACTGCTGTGCCATTCCTGCAGCCTATAGTCTGTTTTTAATCTGATCTTATTTAAAAACCAACATTTTAGTCCATAAAAGAGATAAGACACTAATTTAACACATTTTGATTTTAGCAAACTAGGATGAATGACTTGCACTATTTGAACTTAGATACCTGGACTTGGTCTGGAAGGTAAGTTTGAAATCTAAGTATGTTTCATTGTAGTGTGAGCATGTGTGTATGTGCATGTGTACTTGTAGGCATGTGTGTGAGTATGTGTGTACACATGTTTGTGGTCATAATACAGTTCTGGTCCTTATAACAAAACTGGCATTTTTTGTTCTTCAGATTATATGTCTAACCAGGAATACACAGATTTCAGTAGAGCTTGTTGTTTAACCAAAGTATATAAAACATGGAAATATAAAGTTGACAATGACTTTTTAATATATAGCCTTTGAGGACTGGTCAAGAGAAGGAGCGAAGGAGTGGTTGGCTGGGGTCACCTCTACCAGATAAAGAAGTGAGGAAGGACTGGGAACCCAGTGCAGTGGTTAGAGTACTTGCTTCACAAGCACAGGGCCCCAAGTTCGATTCCCCAGCACCACATAAGCTGGGCGTGGTAGCCCCTGCATGCAATCCCAGCAATCAGGAGGCTGAGGCAGGAGTATTGCTGTGAGTTTCAGGCCAGCCTGGACTACTTGGCAACCTCAAGGCCAGCCAAGATTATAGACCCTGTACTTAAAAAAAAAAGTGAGTAAAAGATTTTATTTATGGCTCATAAAATATGTGTAGCAATAAAATAAATATATTTAGGTATCAATATGGCCATTCATGTAATGAGCTGTATACATTCTAAAGTATAAATACCAATAAAAATAAAAACATTAAAGCATCAGAATAAAATATAGCATAATTACATTTAAGACCATGGCATTGTAGCCCGGCTCAGTGGCACAAGCCTGAAATCCCAGTACTTTGTGAGGCGGAAGCAGAAGATTTGCGAATTCCTGTCTCAATTAAAAGGGGGCTGGAGATACAGCTCAGCACAAAGGCCCTGTGTTCATTCCATAGCACCACAGAATAAACAAACAAGCAAATGAATAAATAAGATTATAACATTGAACCAGCCACATAATTACAGCCTATAATCCCTGCACTCATTAGACTGAGGCAGGAGGACTTCCGTGAGTTCCAGGCGAGCCCAGGCTACATAGTGAGTTCAAAACCAGCCTGGACTATAAAACAAGACTGTCTCAAAAAAAAATTTTTTTTTCTTAACGAGGCACAATGACCTCTGTGTATAATCCTAGCACTCAGGAAGACTGAGGTAGGAGGATCACAATTCCAGTCCCCTTGGACAACTTAGTGAGACCCTGTCTGTGAATAAAAAAATGAAAAATAGTCTGGAATATAGCTCAGTGGTAGAATACTTGGGGGTTTAGTGCTCAGAACTACAATAAACAACCAAGCAAACAAAGTAGTGTTTCTCTGCAGGAAAATGTACCACAAAAATTTAAAAGGCAAATTGGAAAATGCAAACCAAAAACAAACTGAAAGTAATAATATTTGCAGTTTCTTTTCTTTACCAGAGAGATAAGGGCAAAGATCCATAGGAACTCAGAAAGTCAGTAAGGAAAATGGACACCACACACAAGTAACATAGAGACATGCCAGCAACGGGCTGCAGAGTGAGCTCAGTGGGAGTGCCTGCCTGGCACACAGGAGGCCTGGGCTCATCCCCAAGGCCACACGCACACAGTTACTAGTAGGCAAAATTTATTTTAAAAAGATGTTCAGCCATATAGACTATCAAAGAAATGAAAACAGGAAGTTTTCACTTTATTTGTCAGATGAAAATAATTATGATGACTAGTATGTGCCAGACTGTAACCATACCAATGGTGAGAGTACAAACTGAAACTTTTTTTTTGGACAACAGTCTGACAATACGATTAGAATATAAAATGGAAGGCAGAAGCATAGCACAGCAGTTAGGTTAGTAGAGTGTTTGCCGAGCCAGCCCAAGGCCCTGAGTTTGATTCCCCAGCACCACATAGATAGGGCTCAGTGATGTGTGCGTATAATCCCAGCACTTGGGAGCCTGAGGCAGGAGGATTGCTGTGAGGTCCAAGCCAGGCTGGCTTCCCTACTGAGTTCAGGACCAACCTGGACTACAGAGTGAGACCTTGTCTCAAATAAAATACATAAATAAATAAATTAAGATGAAATTTTTACTTTGATTCAGAGTTTCTCCAAAGATGATGGCAAGAGTGTGTATGTGTATGAGAATACATGGTGTGTGTGTGTGTGTGTGTGTGTGTGTGTGTGTGTGTGTGTGTAAAAGATGTTATTACAGCATAATTAATAAAAACCAAAACTGGAGATCAATCCCTGGAATCCACCCTTGGAGACTTTTGAAACCATGGTACATTTGCCCAAAGAACTGCCATGTATCCTTTACCAAAGGAAACTATGGTATATGGAAGAATTTTACAACATATTATTTGAATGAAAAAGTGAAAAAGTTACAAAACAGAATATATGATCCCTATCTCAAAAAAAAAGAATTTTTGCAGCTGTAAAAAATGCTTTATAACTGAAGTATTTATTTTTTTCAGACAGGGTCTCACTCTGTAGTCCAGGCTGGTCTTGAACTTGCTGTAAGCCCAGGCTGGCCTCAAACACATGACGATCCTTCTGCCTCAGCCTCTGAAGTGCTGGGATTACAGGCATGTGCCACCACAGTGACTCATGTGGTGCTGGGAAATTGAATTTAGGCCCTTGAGCTTGCTGGGCAAGTGCTTTAACCACTGAGCTATTCCTCCAGCCACCTAAAGTGTTTCTTGTAACCAACAAAAGCGTCTCTGCTTTGGACCTGGGAGCATAGCAGGCTCAAGTGAAGCAAGTGTAAGGCCCTGCGATTGATTTTCCAGCACCACATACGCCGGGCATGGTGTAAAGGCCTGTGATCCCAGTACTCGGGAGGCTGAGACAGGAGGATTGCCATCTCTTTGAGGCTAGCCTGAGCTATGCAGATAGTGAGTTGAGGACTAGCCTGGATTGCAGAGTGATACCCTATCTCAAAAAAAAAAAAAAAAAAAAAAAATCTCGCTTTGGAAAAAATAAATCACATCTCTCAAAGATGGCCCATTCTTATAGAACAGTCCAGAATGCTGGAGGAATGGTGTCTTCTCATCTCCCGAGTTAAACTTTTTTCTTCTAACTTATGTTTTTTATTTCTGTTTTATTTTTTAAATAAAAAGGATGTATATGTGAAACTTCAGTGGTTGGATCTAGAGCAGCACGTGTGCTCCTATTGAAGTTAGAGTAGCTGGCATTTTTCAGGGGGACATAAAGCATTGGGAATATTTCTAAATAGACCAAAGTAGAAACAGTGACAACAGAACTTAAATTACCATTGCAGAAATTGGTTAAAAACACAGAATTAAATCTGAAACAACAGCGAGGTGTTTGGGACATGAAAATAATTGCATTGAAAAACTGGAGAAGGATGTAGAGGGCCTAACAACCTGATGGTGAATGTGCCCTGGAAAGTGGCTGAAAGGTGACTTTCATTTTTACTCTGTGTCCTGTGATCACATATTTAATGTTATATTATTTACATTTATCTAAGAATTTAACATTTTTTAAATATGCCTGTAGGTAGAACTAATAAACTCAACATTTTTCAGACTGTTTTTTTTCTTTAAGATCTGAGACCCTGTCTCAATATCTGAGATGATCAAAAAAAATTTTATGAGAAAGGGTCTTGCATTGTAGTCCAGGCTAAAAACATGGTGATGAACACAGTGTCTAGATGCTCGTTGTTTCCCTTGCTCCAGGATTGCTGTTAATGGAGAAACCCCAAAGCACCGGTCCTGGCACACCTTGACCCCACTAGCTGATGACAAGCTCTTCCTGTTTGGTGGACTTGGCGCAGATAATAGTCCATTAAGTAAGTTGACTCAAGATTAGCATATATTGTCTCGTTCGTTTTCTAATTGTATTTTATTCATACTATGAAGTCTTCCTTTTTTTTTTCCTTCTGCCTTCCCCTTTGTACCTTACAGTAATTGGGAAGCCGGAATTGATGGTGCAAAAACAAAACAAAACAACAACAAAAAAAAACCAACCTGCTATTAAAACCATTTATGTATGATCTGGAAGCAATCATTTCCTTTTCCAATGAAATTCTATTGCTCATCACTGGTAGATTTGAAGGACTGGTGGCCACGGAACTCCAGAGGCTGGTGGGAGGAACAGCAGTTGCTAGTAGGGATGTCAGCTATTCTCACAGATTATACTTCTCCAATCTGTGAGACTTTTTAATTAGAGATGTGGAGTCTCACATCTGATTTAACATCTGTACATGTCACTGAAGGATGTTTAATGGAACTTCATGAGATCTGTTGTTAATTCCTGTTTTTTACTTATGGTCATTGACCTGGGAGAGCTTAGATGTCCTGATTCTTGGTCTTCTACTCATTTTCTTCCTCATCGATTCAGCTTACAACTTGGTCATATGGACACTAAGAGGTTATTTTGAGTTTTGTTGACTGTGACAATGGCATTGTGGTTATATAAGGAGCACCCATTATTTTTAGCAATGCATACTGAAGTATGTCTGGGAAAAATGATAGATCTAGGCTTCATTTAATCTTCAGCAAGACTAACACAAAGAGGTAAGTGGAAAAATCTTAAAGGTTTTATTTTTTATTTCATGGATCTAATCCAGGGCTTCTTTCAAGCTAATAAGTTCAGGCTTTAACACTGAACTATTCCTCAGACCAAAAAAAAACCCATGGTATTTGTTGAATCTGGACTCTGTGAGTCATCCTAATTTTCTGAAAATGTTCATTAAAAAATATGCACACTCACAGATAATCATGTATGTGTAATATGATAAATTTTGGGGAAAATTAACACTGTATGCCAAAGATCTCATATTAATTTCTAAACTATCATAATATTACAGGTGATGGTTGGATTCATAATATCTTAACAAATTGTTGGAAACAGCTTGTACATTTACCCAACACTAAACCCAGGTAAGTCTGGAAGTCGACTGATTGTAAAACAGCTAAGAAATCTTAACTAGTTAAGATAAAGCAATGAATTTACAGAGCCTGCCATTGAAATCGTTGAACTGTCAGGAATGGTATCTTTCCAATGAACTTTATGTTACCTAAATAATGTAATTATTTAATAATTTTTGGAAATGATCTACTGTCACCCATGTTTACATATTTAAAATGTTATTTTAGACAAATGCATAATCTTGCTCCATAAATACTAAAAGGATGATTGAAAATCTCATACTAATTTTTAAAAATATTAATATTTTAATAACCAGACAATAGGATTGGTTTAATAGTTATTTGTTCTTAGAAGCGTAAAGTTATTTAATGAGGAAGTTTGCCTTCAGATAAATCTAGTATATGGGAAATCATTTTCTTTTTAAAATTAAGTCTGATAATAATATGAATTTTTGAAAAAGAAAACGTATTATTTCTCAAAGGATAAAATTATGGAACCATATACTATTATTGAACAACAAACAAACCCATAGTAGTACTCTAATTCTTGATTTTTTTCAAGTTTTGTTGAATGTAATAAAAATACCTCCAGGGGAAATTCAGGTTCATCACATAATAATCATGATAGTAACAGATTTTATTCTTTTTCATACTGTAGTTCATATATTTTTCATATTATACATTCTACTAGTACAAAGTTAATTTATTGAGTATGTTATGTAATGAATGATAAGTAGCTTATTAGACAAAAAGCTCTGAAATATTTATATAAACCTTGCTATGTCTATGTTAGTATGCACTGCACATTGAGTCTATCCTAATTACAAAATGTGTGGTTCTTATATTCCCATATATAAAAACTTATCTATATTATTTTGTTCTGCCTCTTTTGAAATATATTTGTATAATTGAAAGAGTTTCAGTTAAGATGATGTTCTAGTCCTCACTGAGCTACTACTTAACTTTTGATTTTAAAACCACTTGAAGAACCTGAGCATCAGTGTTCTTATCTGTAAAATGGGTTGGACTGCAGTCTGTACTTCTCTTACATGTTTTTGATGGTATGAATTTGTTGTAGACCAAAGTGATCATAAAAATATATTTAATTTATAATTGCTCCTGGGGCTGGAGGAATGGTTCATCAGTTAAAGCACTTGCCTAGCAAGCACTAAGTCAAGCACTAAGTACCAGAGCTTGATTTCCCAGCACCACATAAGCCGGGTGTGGTGGCGCACGCCTTTAAGCCTGTAATCCTAGCACTTGGGAGGCTGAGGCAGGAGGACTGTCCTGAGTCCAAGGCCAGCCTGGGATCCATAGTGAGTTCAGGACCATCCTGGGCTACAGAGTGAGAGATCCTGTCTCAGAAAAAAAAGTGCTCCTATTTTATGTTTCAACTTTGAATAATTAGAGCAACTGTTATCAATAATACGCTAGTTAGAAGTAGAGCTGTGTAAAGAGATTTCCTGTGTTTCAGCTGATGTGTCATGTTAATAATATGTTTTATTAGAATGTTTAGGTGATAAGTTTAGAGCAGCTGTGAGAGAACAGAAACTATCAGTCTATAGAACATCAGGTTGCAAGCTAGCGATCACCAAAACCAAGGCAGGCAAGTCTTTCCAGTGCTCGCGGTGACGAGATCCAGGCCACAGTGTACCTCAGGCAGATAAGAGCAGATCTGTCTTCAGGTGTGAGGTGAGGAGGACAGGTGGGGCACAGTTGAGTGTAAGGAGAACGTATAACGTGTGTAGATAATGATTGCTTTGTGAATGTGACAGTTTACTTATTATCTAAATGTATTTTGTACACAATTTTTCAAGTTATAATTTGAAATGTAAGCTGCCTAGTTCTTCTCTTAGAACTCTCAGGCAGTTTCTCAGCCTCTGCTCTACTGGTGTTTTAAACCAAATGATTTTCGTCAGGGGTGGCCCTTGTGTGTAAGATGTGTAGCCAGATGCTGGACCTTTACCCACTAGCTGTTCTCTGTCCTCAAGTTGGGACAACCAAAACTATTTATGAATATCCTCAAATGTCCACCCAGAAGACAGATCATGCTGGCTGAGAAACCCTGCTGTGCACTGTATGACTCTCTTGTCCCCAGCCCTCACCTTTGGTTATAGCCTGCCTGGCTGAGAAACCATCTGTAGACCATATCTAACTACATTTATAAGTGGCTGTCAACAGGGACCTCTTTTTTGGTCTGTAAAAGATGGCCGATAAAGCAGTGGCATCTAGAGTCCTAAATTCTGTTGGCATCACATGTTGCCAAGATTCCATGTGACCTTTCCTCCAAGGAATTCTCCCTTCTCCTGTGTGAGGCATTTACCATATTCTCTCTCCTCGGTGGAGATGGGCTCTTGCAGAAATGTATCCAGTTTCACATTCAGACGGATGACTTGAGAATCGAGTAGAGTGTTTCCCAAACAGTGTCTCTGAAGTCTCAGGTGTACCGTTGGTCACAAGCACATTTGTCATTGAATGCATGTGATTATTTGAGGAAAGGACCTGCTTTGTCAAATTGTGCATACTTTCACTGTTTGCATTTTAGACTATAAGTAAAAGGGATGAATGTACTCAGGTCAGTGGCATGGTAATAAAATGTATGATAATGTGTAATTGTTTTGGGTATTTGCTGCTTCAACAGTTTGGTTTAGTAAGAAAAGTAATTGAGAGGAGAAAAAAACTGCAAGGCACACGTGATAGTGCATGCCTGTTATCCCAGCACTGTGGGAGGCTGATGCAGGAGTGTAAGCTCAAGCCCAACTGGGCAGCTTAGCCGCTTGGCAAGACCCTGTTTCAAAACAAAAAATAAAAATGGACTGGAGATACAACTTAATGCAAAAGCCCGGAGCCCAGCGATCAGTGTCAAAAAACAAATGACAAACAAACAAACAAAAAAGCTTAATTCTAATACTCTTAGAGCATTGACCTCAGAAATCCTCAGTTTATCCCATAAAATTGGGAGATTTAAATGTCCTTTTTCCTGAGAATCAGTACCACTGGAAATAGCAAACTTTATAAAAGTATAAAATTTTTCATAGTAAAATATGTAAAGTATAAGACGAATATGAGCAGCTGGGCCATGGCCCCCACCAAAAACAAAAGCATTAGAAGGCACATTCAGCCCGTGACCTTTGTGTTTTTAGGGGGTGAAGAGGAACTGTCTTGGGCCACATATAAAATATATAATACAGCTAAGAGACATATACGAGTACAAAAACTTTCTTTTAAAAATATTTCATGGGGCTGGAGGGATGGCTCAGCAGTTAAAGTCAAGGACAAAAATACAGTGAACCACAGGTTGAACATGCCTGCAAGATGTTCTACTCCTTTTTGATACAGTTTGTACATTTTATCACTGAATACATTATATTGATGTTTTGTGTTTGCTTTTGCAATTTAAGAGTTTTTGAGTACCTACTGGCTACAGAATACCAAATTGGGTATATTTAAAAGGCATAAAATTAAAATTCCAAAGTTCCAGTGTTGTGCTGGTATGTGATTATCACCGTTCTGTGACAAGGATGAAGGGTATGGGGGGACTCTAATATGTAGCATTTGTTGATTTTTAAGGCATGACTACTCTCACCATGGCGATTTCAAGCTCTCAACATGAAGTCACTGAACCTGAGCTGAGTGGAGCTAGGTACAGTCAGCCTCAGGCAGCAGCGAGCAGGTTCTAGCTACCACTGTGGACCACATAGGGAGCTAGAAGAGACACACATATCTGCTGGGCCCAGGGGCGCAGGCCTGTAATCCCAGCACTTTGGGAACCTGAGGTAGGAAGATCCCAAGTTTGAGCTCAGCCTTAGTAGCTTAGTTACTTAGTGAGACCCTGTCTCAAAGCTGTATGGGCTAGAGATGTAGCTCAGTGTGAAGACCCTGGGTTCTATCCCAGGTACAAAAGTACCTAGTATATAGAGCAGGTGTGAAGAGACTGCAAAGTGATTATGTCAGAGGTGGTGGACACAGTCTGCAGCCAATCCAGGTTGGAGTCTTTAAACCACTTCCTAGAGGGAGAGGTCCTTTTTTTAAGGTTTGGAAAGAATGACACTCTAAGCGTAAGAAGAGTATACAGAAGGCTTGAGTAAGTATAAGCCTTTTTAAGGGCAAACAAGGAAGTGGAGTTGTCTGAAATTGAGATTCTACTTGAGGAGAGGCATGAATTAAGGTTTGTAGGTAAAAGAAATAGTCATTAAGGGGTATAGATTAGTGGTTAAAGCACTTGCCTAGCACCATGTAAAAATTGGCTGGGCATAGTGGAACATACCTGTAATCCCAGCAACTTGAGAGGCTGAGGCAGAAGGATTGCTGTCAGTCCAGGGCCAGGCTGAGCTATATAAATGAGTTCAGGATCAGCCTGGGGTATAGAATGACACCCTGTCTCAAAAAAAAAAAAAAAAAGCAGCTAATCATAAATCTTAGGCTAGGAAAGCAGCTATTGGTAGCACAGGTGCTTTCTAATTGGGAAATTCCCACAAAAACTACAATCTACAATAATTTATAATACATTTTAAAACAACTAAAAGAGTACAGAAGTTCCCAACAGAGAGACAATAAATGTTTGGAAATTCTAATTACCTGGATGTGATCATTACAAATGTAAGCATAGGCCAGATTTTTATGCTGTGTCCCATGAATATGTACAAATATTCAGTGTCAGTTTAAAAAATTGATTTGAGACAGAATCTTGCTCTGTAGTCTGGGCTGGTCCTGAAGTCACCATGTAGCCCATCAGTTAAATTTTGTAAATGGTTAAAGTTGTTTAGAATTTTGAGGGATTAGAGGTATAGCTCAGCAGTTATATTGCTTGCCTAGCAAACACAAGGCCCTGGGTTCACTTCTCCACCACCACATGCTCTGGGTGTGGTGGCACAGGCCTGTAATTCCACAACTGGGGAGGCTGAGGTGGGAGGATTTCCCAGAATTAAAGGCCAGCTTGGGGTATATAGTAAGTTTAGGACTAGCCTGGACTACGGACAAGACCCTTTTTCAAAAAAAATTAAAAATAAAAATAACCAACCAACCGAGATTAAATAAATAAATAAATTGAAAGTATTGCTTATGAGCTGTATGTAGCTGGGGTGAAATTGATGGAAAGGAACTAGGAACACATTGTGATATTCTGTACCCAGAGTGACAGTGATGTGACAATAGAGATGACGAGGGAGTGGCTGATGGGATCCATCAGGTCAGGGACAGGCAGGACAGAGGCACAGCCGTGAGCGCACAGCACAGCGCACACTGCCAGGAGCCCTGGGCAGGGCGCTGGTACCAGCAAGGGGGGCGGCGCCTTGCTTCCTGTGATCCAGGGATCATAAGTATGAAACAAAGGGACCGAAATAGTTCAGGCCACACAGAGTTGTGAAGAATCGTCTTCGCTGACATAAGATTCAATTATGTCTATTGGCATCTTTAAAACAAAACTCTGGAGAGGATGTGCTGAAGGTTCAGGCTTGATCCTGCCTCTCTGGAGACCAGAGTGAATGTTGGGGCATACAGCGTACAGTCGATTCCTGTGTGATCTCCAGTTCCTTCCTTGCCTGGCAGTTCACCCCACGTGTAACTTTCGATTGCAGATTATGGCACACGGCCTGTTTGGGAAAAGAAAATGAAATTATGGTGTTCGGTGGGAGTAAAGATGACTTACTTGCCTTGGACACGGTAAGAAAATATTACCCTGAAATGTTTCCCCTGCCACTGCTGCCTGGTGATGCGACATGAGGTCCTGTCTGATGGGCAAGACCAGCGGAGGGCCTTTGGTGATCTTTAGCACAGGGCGCATGGCGAGGCATCCCTGAGGTATTTACTGAAGGAAAGCAGCCTGCAGAAAGCCGCAACATCAGTCCAACAGAACACAGTGAAGTGTTCTGCACATGCCTGCAATAGGAGCGCCAGGTGGTAGAGGGCTGAGAGAAAGAAAGGCCTTGAGAGCACGAACTACTTTTTTGAAGAATGTGTAGGGACTTCTGTCTCTGGGGAGGTCTGAGCCCCTTTTGTCGGTGTCCTGAGCTACCAAGAGCAAATCCTAAGATTTCTGCAAAGTTCAGGTTTAGCAAGATAGTTATAGAGCACAGGGCCTATACTCTAATGGTGCTATTCAAACTAAATGTTGCTCAACAAAATATTATTATTCTAGCATTGCACAAAGTGGAAAGGCATGAAAATATTACTTTGTGGAACAATTTATCTTCATAATGAGTAACTTTTGTGAAGCATTTCAGCATTTCATACATTTAAAACTCTCAATGGAGTCAGGAGTTTTGGCACAGGCCTGTAATCCCAGTACTCTGGGGGCTGAGGCCGGAGGGTTGCAAGTTTGAGCCCAGCCTGGCAGCTTAGAGAAACCCTGTCTCAAAATCAAAAACAAGCTGGGTATAACTCAGTAGAAAGGTCATATGTTCCGTCTCCTACTCTGAAAAAAAACGGTAAAAAGTAAGCCTTTTAATTTCATTAGCCAGAATGTTAAAAAGAACTTTTAATGGATGGCTGTTCCTTTTGTCTTTGATTTTATCAAATTAGAGGTGTTTATAATCTTACTGAATTAAATATTTATATATCACATTTGATACATAAAAAGATAATGTATTATGCTAAGTATAATAATGCCTATAAGATTTGCTGATTTAAGGATATCATAAATACTATTTATTGAAGAAGCCTTCTAAATCTCACACTTAAAGTACAGAGACTAGGCCATAGCTCAGTGGTTAAGGCTTTTGTCTAGCAAGCACTAGGCCCTGGGTTCAGTTCCCCAGCACTACATAAAGCCCGGCGTAGTGTTGCACACCTGTAATCCCAGCACTTAGGAGGCTGAGGCAGGAGAATTGCCCTGAGCTCAAGGCTAGCCTGGGCTACATGGTGAGTTCAAGACCAGCCTGGGCTACTGAGTGACACCCTGTCTCAAAAAATAAAAACAAAAACTAAACCCCACACATTCTGAAAGTACGTCATTTTTGTATTTTATGCGTCTGAGCCAGTATTTCACTCAGCTGTTTTACATTTAAATATTTGAGTTTTCAAGTCGAGTAAAAAATAAGATGAATAAGTGAGTAGCCTTTGGAGAATACTGACCCTTCACTGGTAGCATGGTAGAGACTCCAGAGTGGGCTGGCTCTCTTGTGTGTTGGCTGAGACCTCAGGATGGGTAGATTTGTGGTGCTCACAGAACCTGGAGCTTCGGGGATGGAGTACTACCTACCAGAGTCCCCAGAGAGGGCACGGGCTCCCTCCCTGTACTTAGGCACAGTCGCTCCTCCTGCAAGACAGACCTTTAAGCAAAGATAGCTGCTCGCTAGAGAATTTGGTTGAATTTGTAGCTCTGAGGCTGGCAACTTAAATGTTACATATATTGAAAGTTACAGATAAGAGCTTTCTTTAGCTGTGAATTCCATGCTAGTCCTGAACTCACAGCAATCCTCCTGCCTCAGCCTCCCAAGTGCTGGGACTACAGGCATGCGCCACCACGCCTGGCTTAAGTGGTGCTGGGGAATCGAACCCAATGTGGTGGGAAATGCAAAGAAGGCTGGCTCCCTTGCGTGATGCACAAGAGCTCGGCGTGGACAGACTTGTGGCGTGGACGGACTTGCGCAGACGCAGATCTCTGCTTGCTAGGCAAGCGCTTTAACTGCTGAAGTTTGTCCCAGCCTCAGAGAGTTCAGTGCTTTACTAAAAGATTACAACTGCAAATTTAAATTTAATGAAAGAGTAAACTTATGTCCTGGTATCTATCTGCAAGGCCATCAGCTCCATCCTCGGCACTGGTGAAGGCGGGGAGACAAAACCTGTGGTTTGTCTTTTCTTTTGACTGGAAATAATTTATTTAGTATACAAAGTTTCTCATTAAAATAGGAATCCTGTCTAAAATCATGATATTGAAATAGAAGTCTAAAGACATATTTTGAAGGGATTTGAAGCTGGAAATGGTAGCGCACACCTGTCATCCCTGCACCTACGAGACTGAGGCAGGAGGATCACACATTTAAGCCAAACCCTGGGCAGCATTCAGTGAGATATTATCTCAAAACAGATAGTTTTCTTTTAGATGAAAGACTTACTCAAAAAATCTTACGGATCTTATTTTTTAAATTAAAAATTTAATGGAAAGGTAGGTGTGGTGACACATGCTTGTAATCCCATACTCGGCTGACTGAGGCAGGAAGATTGCTGTGAGTTCGAGGCCAGCCTGAACTACAGAGTAAGACCCTGCCTCAAACAAAGAAACACACACACAAACCCCAAAAGATTGAGTGGAAAGGGTGAGACGTGTGGTCTGGGGCCATGGGATGAGGGGCTTGCCTGGCCTGTGGAAGCGTGAGTCCCAGCACCGCAACAATCCCACCACCTGGAAAAGCAAGACTGGAGAAGGAGGAAGAAATTTAAAATAATAATTAGAAGAAATAGTTTGCTTAAAAAAACAACAGAAAGGGGTTATAAGTCAATACTTTTGTAATTTTAAAATCAGTATTCTGAGAGAACATATTTCTGATTTTCTTCGTATTTCTGATTTTCAGATTTGCAGTTGTAGAAGCTAGTAATTAGGGAGAAACTTGGTCTCTGAGTTTCAGTGGATGTGCCCGGGGTGTGTAGGCACGTGTGTCTACATGCACATGTCGGGGGTGCGCGTGTGTATGCGTGCGACCGCGAGGGAGCAGCATTCGCTGCTTTGCATGATCTCCATTACACTGATACAGTGAGAGCTGCCCCCTCCTCACGGTGCTGCTTTCCTTGTGTCGCTCAGGGCCACTGTAATGACTTGCTGATCTTCCAGACGCAGCCGTACTCGCTGCTCAGGTGAGTAGGCCGCGCGCCCCTCCCCTCTCCTCACCCAGGCCCGGCGTCCGTGAGCCTGGCATTGCGTCTCTGCTCAGGAGGCAGTTTCTCAGCTCTTTGCCGGGAGGTCCCTCGTCCACCTGACATGCCTTGTTGCATGTGGGTCTGTGCTGCGACCTCTGACCTCCGGCCCGCAGAGGGCCCCTGCCTTTTCAAGGTGGACCTGGCTACTCTCCCTGCTTCCCGCGGGAGCCCTGTACCAGCCCTCGGAGGCCCACCGTGTCCGTTCACGGCGTTAGTAGCACCTCCGTGTGACTGTCTTCATCAAGCCCTGATCTTCTCCATCATGGAACTGGGACACCCTGCGCTGGGTTTCTCCCTATTGAGTCCTGAGTCCACCCCTAGGACCTACTGTGGAGTCCAGAGGGAAGGGATGGGTGAGGCCTCCGTCCTCTGCTTAGTCCTTCCCTTCCTCAGGCCAGGTGCACAGGAGACTGAGGCAGGAGGGTTGCTGGGAGTTGGAGTCCAGCCTGGAGCAAGACCCAGCCTCAACAGAACTAAAACAAAACAAAACAAAAACCCCATTACACGTGGTAAATTCTATTTTCTGTTTCCATTGAATTTTCTTCTGCTATACAGATTCTGTGCAGTAAATGCATGTGATCATTACGGTGCTCTAATTAAAAAGTCCTCTCAGGGTCCAAGCAACACAAAGGAAGTACAGTGCTATGTGAAATGTTTATAATGATGTCTTTTTTTTTTTTTTTTAAAAAGAACATTTAGCTATAGAACTGAAGATTAAACTCAGTGGTAGAATCTTGCCTACTATTAAGGCCCTGATTTTGATTTCCAGTACTAGAGGGAAAAAGGGAACATTTTAAAGATCTTTCTTTCTTTCTTTCTTTCTTTCTTTCTTTCTTTCTTTTTTTCTTTTTTTTTCTTTTTTTTTTGAGATGGAGTCTTGCTCTGTAGCCTAGGCTGGTCCTGAACTTACTGTATATCCCACACTGGCCTTGGACTCTTGGGAATCCTCCTGTCTCAGCCTCCCCATGCTGGGATTAAAGTCCTGTGCTGCCACACCCAGCTTTATGTGGTGCTGGGGAATCAAACTCAAGGTCTCACACTTGCCAGACAAGCGCTTTAACCACTGTGCTATTCCTCTATCCCCATATTGTAAAGATTTTGTAGTGCAACTTTGGGTTCAAAACTAACAGTTCTCTTTATTCACAGGTTATGCCTTGACTGCATTGGTAAAAATGCCATCATATTAAAAAGTCAGATATCTCTGTTGCCTCCCAAACTCCTGCAACAAGTTCTCAAAAAAATAACATTTTGGACAGCAGCTAACCACCGGGAAGAACAGAGAGTCAGGAAGGAAGAGAGAGAGATAAAGTAGGAGCGGGCTTCAGCTGGGCCAGTGCTCTGTGCTCTTACACACTGAGCTGGAAGCAGTCCTACGGCCTCCCTCGGAGCGAACGCTGTGTGCAAAGGGATCCTCAGGCAGGGGCCTATGGGGAAACAGGACACAGGTACATCTGCATTTATACTTACATTTGTAAATTGGTTTCCTTATAAACTACAGAGCAAATATTCTTTTTGTAAGTACACTCACAGCCAATCTTGTAGACTTTAGTGGAAGATTATGCAAATTAACAAGTGAGAGGTTACCCTGGGGAGTTTAGAAATTTTCATACATTCAGAATGCATATGTTTTCTCAAATTACTTTAAAATTAACTGAATACCTCCTTTAATAACCCAGTTATTCCATGACTTCTCTTTAAATAACTAACACATCTTGCCAAAAATGATAAAATCGGGCAAGTGCCTACAAGGTGTTAAATACTGAGCCCCGCCCGCCCTCATAGCCCTTACTGAGCTAAGTGCACTCATCGCCATCACGTTTTGTCACCTTTACTTCAGTAGAGGAATATATATCTCCAGTTTGTCAGCGTTTCTAAGTTATTGTCCAGTTTTTATTTAAAGTTCATGTTTTAAAATATGTAAAGTGGAGATTTACTGATACAGGTTTTGGAGTGTTGAGATGTGAGATACATGTTAAAACATTTTGCTTTGGAAGAAGGCTGCTAAAGTACTTTTTTAAGGAACAAAATGAAAGGGTAGCCTAGTAATTTCACCGTAGTAAAAATCCATCAATTTAGTGCATGTTATTCTGCGAAATTGATGCTCAGGAAACCAGCATGTCCAGGGCTGCCCAAATTAACATCTGCCCTTGTATTTTCAGTATTACCATCTATCTGGAAGCACTGCACTGTATCTTTATATTCCTCAAGATGGTTCTTTTGCCAACACAAAACATTGTCTTTGTCTTGTCATAGTCCTGCCCTTTCACTGACTCACCAGGTATGGTGAATTACTTAAAAGCTCAGTATGTATGTTGTCCTCCAAGCTGGAGTCGTTCAGGGTATCTTTGAAATTTAAAATATTGAAAAAGTATATATCTAAATTGAAATATATAATTTATAGTGAAAATTGTAGTGTATTTCATTAGAGATATATTTTATATATGTACTATATTTTGGATGTGTAATGCTTCTATTTATGAATTGGAATAATTTTTCGTTATATTAATTATACAAAGTGTATAGAGCTACTGTTTCATAGTTTTGTCAGTGTGAAGGAGTCATTACAGTTAATTGTGCAGAAAACTTCAGTGTGAGTTGTGATTTACTTCTTGCTAGTTTTAGTCCGCGTAAGAGTTAGACTAGGGCAGCTAGAGGAATGGCATAGCAGTTACATTGCTTGCCCAGCAAGCTCAAGCTCAGAGTTCGATTTCCCAGCACCACATGAGCTGTGTGTTTGAGGTCAGTCTGGGCTATACAGTGAATTCAGGTGACCAGCCTGCACCACAGAGCAAGACCCTGTCTCAGAAAAAGAAAAAAGAAAAGGAAAAAAAAAAAGATTATGAATCTCACAAGTTACATCTTTCTAGAGAAATTGTCTAGTTATTATGAACTTGAGTTACCAGCATTTTATATTTAAGGCAAGACTTTACCGGATTGGATGCCTTTGAGTGAAACACACCAACTTTGTGGGGAATGGGAGCCTTCTCCAGCCTGTGTGAAGAGGACTTCTGTCCCTGTCCCCCAGTTCCCTTAGTTTTATATGGTTTATTTGGAACATTAAAAGTTGGAATGAGGTCTGTAGTGTAGCTCAGCGGTTAAAGCCTTTGGCTAGCAAGTCCAATCAATGCCAAGGGTTCGATTCCCCAGCACCATGTAAGCCAGGCGTTGGGGTGCATGCCTGTAATCCCAGCACTGGGGAGATGAGGCTGGACGATGGATCTGTCTTCAAGGCCACCCTGGACTCAGTTTAAACTCGGGCGAGCCGAGGCTATACAAAGCAAGATCCTGCTTCAAAATAGATAAATAAAAATTAAGTGAATTGATAAGATTTCACAGCTGGTTAGGAACTTGTGTAACCCCAAACAATACCGAGCGTAAATCTACACCCGGACGGGTCGCAGCTACAAGAAATCCTGGTGCTCACGAACCAGGGTGGATGGGAAAGAAGGGCTCAGCTGCTAGCTGCCGGGCCATGTGATTGGAAGCGACAGTTAATCCTCTTAAGTGACTTTTCTCTCAGCTGAAGTAGACACACCGGCATCTGCTCGGAGTTGAGGCAGGGAGAATTTGAGCGAGGGAAGCAAGCCCTCCTCGTAACGGGCTCGGATTGCTCTCCGGAGTGGGTCTCGGGGAAAGTTAGTGACACCACAGCGGTTCTAGAGGCGCCGTGGGGGCTACGGACGGAAGGTAGTCCAACACTAATTGGCAGGTGACGAATCAATTTAGGTATTTTCTTTCGGCCTCACTGAAATACATACAAAGGAGCAGCGTGAATCACGTTCGCCGTCCACCCTGAAGGCGGGGCTATGGGCGGCTAGGGTTCCCGAAATGGCCTTTGATGCACCTCTCCTGAATAAGCGGGACAGCAGGAATCAAGTCAGAACCCGCAGGGGCTGGGGGAGCAGGGCGACAGGGCGACAGGGCGAGAGGGGGCGGGCTTCGGGGACCCCGGGAGCCGGGGCCGCCGGGCCGGGCCGGGCCGAGAGGCAGAGTCCAGGCGGGGCATCTGTTGTGGATCCGAGAAACTGTGAAAGCAGAAACACGAGTTGAACAATCCGGACGCCCGAGTGCAGGCTGTGACACCTCTAAGGACACTGTCCGTCAGAAAGTGGAAATTCCCCGCAAGAAGTGAAAAATGTTGGGCGACGGCGGCTAAACGCAGCGCCCGGCTGGGAACGCGGCGCGCTCGAGGCGCGGGAGGACCTGGCGCTGGGGGCGCTACGCACTTCCGGAGCCGGTGGGCGGGCCTGAGCTCGGCCGCTTCCGGCCGCCGCGTAAACAAGAGCCCGGGGCCGCGGAGGCGGGGCGCCGGGCAGCCAGATCGCCGGCCGCGGCCCCTTCGGCCAGTTAACCCGTCCCTCTGCCGCCTCGCCCGCCTCGCCCGCCTCGCCCGCCTCGCCCCCGGCGCGGGCCTGGCCGCGCAGCCGAGGAGGGAGCCCGCGGCGCCCGCCGCCCTAGCGCGGGGCCGTCGCTGGCGCGTCCCGGCCCGGCGTCTGGCTGCAGTCCTCTCCTTTGTTTCTGTGCCGCGTACCGGTGTGCTCGCTCCTGGTGCAGCCCAGTGTTGCCTCAAAATGGCTGATGGCAACGAGGATCTGCGCGGAGACGAGCTTCCCGGTCCGGCCTTCGAGAGCTGCGAGGGCGCGGAGCTCGCGTGCCCGGCTGAGCGCAGCGGCCACATCGCCGTCAGCGACGGGCGCCACATGCTCGTGTGGGGCGGCTACAAGGTCAGTGGCGCCGCCGGAGCGGCGGGCGGGCGGGCGGCGGGCAGCGGGGCGTCCCCAGGCCCCGCGCGCGTCGGGGCTCCGAGGCCCGTCCCGGCGCCGCGGCTCGGCGAGCACCGCGCTGGCGCGCACCAGCCGTGCGCGCCGACTGGTCCTGTGTGCACGGGCCGGGGACCGTGGGAGACGCGGCCCGGGGTCCGCCCCTCCCCCAGCCCGGCCGCCGGCCCCACCTTCCCGCCGCGAGCCTGGCCGGCCGCAGCTGTGCCGAGCGTCTGCGCGATTATCCTCGAGGCTTCACAGGAAAACCTCATTAAGAGAGTTAATGGGAAATCGCGACTCGTAGCCAGGCGGGCCCGGGACGCAGGCAGCTGGAGCGCAGACCCCCAGCCCCCGTCGCGACGGGTCCGCGGCGCCCGCACCGCCCGCCTGCTGCGGCTCCCGCTCGGGGATGGCTGTGCGCGGCTACTGGCCGCGTCGGTCCTTTTGCGTTTAACGCTCTCCAGAAGTGCCGTATTTTCTAGCTTTAGCTTCGTGGGGAAAGGGGAGCTCTGATTCTTACCACAAAATTTATTTCTTTGGCCTTAAAAATGTCCTGCAGGGCCTTGGGGTGGCTCTGCGACTCTCACACCGGTGTGGCTGGCGATACCGTTGACCTTGTCGTAGTTGAGCATTTTTGAGGGCTGAGGGAAGGCTGCCGTGATACCATCGCTTGACTTTTTTTTTTTTCTTTTAACATTCCTAATGAATTGACCGTGTTTTCCCCAGCCCCCAGTGGCTGCTTAGTTGGGAGTATGGAATGGTGAGGAGCCAGGCATGTCGTTACTGTTATTAAAATGTAAATAATGCTATAAGCAAACCTGTTGGTCCGTCACACCTCAGTCTGAACTACTTTACTCATAATTCTCTTTGTGAAAATCATCCTTGAGGGGATGGGCCTTGTATTTGAGGCGCGAGAGGGGCGGGATGGTCAGGGTAGTGACCCTTATGATTTCGGAGGGCCTGGATGCCTGGGGTTAAGGGAGTGAGACCCAGACCCCATCTGTGGTAGGTGCTTCCAGAATGCTGCGTCTTCCACATTTTTGGCTGGAGCCCTTAAAGTAGGCACAGGAAACTCTTTGCTAAAGTTTGGATCTTGGGTGTTCCCCAAAAACCTCACGTATGTGGAACTGCGTGTAATCGGGAGGCAGAGGTTGGCTGGAAGGTGCAGGTGCTTGGGGTTGGACCCCCAAAGGTTGTGTCAACTTGTTGCAGCTGAGAATTGACCAAGGAAGAAACATGGTTACAGCTTCCTCCTGCGAAAATGCTGCAGGCTTGTCTGGGTTTCCGGGTGCTTCGCTGGGCTTCTGTCTGCAATGGCGTGAGCAGCTCTCCCGCCTCCTGTGCCTTTGCTGTTGCCAGCTGCCCTATGAGTAGACTGTGGGAGCCTCATGAAACTGTGAGCCCAGATAAATCTTTCTCCCTTAAATTGTTTATGTCAGGTAGTTTGTTACCGCGACAGAAAGTAACCAAGACACCCGTTGAGACTGCTTTAAAGGTAAAGCTTCGGTTTTGCTCAGTAGTAACCAGTTTTCTTCCTGGGCCATCCGCTCCTGGCTTCCTTTTCTTACTACTTGTTTGGTGCAGTAGGAAGAGGATGGGTTTACAGGCCTGCCCGCCCCATACATTGCCGTATGTTTATTCATTCTCAGTCCTATTGGACTCTTGACTCCCATTTTCAAGGGACCTGCAGCTCTTTGCTGTGTGTTTGTTGACCTGGTTTAGAAAGTGGCCAGCAGGATCAAAGGCTGAAAATGCCCAACAGCTAGCAAAGTTCAGGGCAAGGAGGACTCCTGCTTCCACTGCTAAGGGACTTGGGCCCGCTGCATCTCTAAGAACCTGTTTTCTTGTAGTAGCGATTGCTATTTTATGGTAAGGGATAAATAAAGCATCTCATTGGTCCTCTTCAGTTCTGGAGTATGAAAAGCTCAGCCTATTAAGAATTAATACCTACAGGGAAAAAAAGAGGTAGGAGTTTCCGTTTTTTCCAAAGACTTAATGTTTGGGTATTCGCAGAGCGGCCCTCTGCTTCCCGTCAAAGAATGAATAGGGGGGAAAAGAAGGCTCTTGGCTGGGACCCGGCCTCTGAGGCTCTGGCAGGTTCCCCCATGTCATGCAGCGGGAATGAGGGGCAGGTCTCCTCGTGATACAGTGGCCTTCAGGTTTCCCCAAGGTGGAATCTGTCACCTGAGTGCACTGTGCCAACTGCAGAAATTGTGTTAAGCCAGGTGCAGCGTTGCAGGCTTGTAACCTCAGCACTTTTGGAAGCTGAGGCAGAAAATCCCAAGTTCAAGCCCACCCTGGACAAACAACTTAGACCCTGTCTCAAATAATTAAAAAAAGGGCTGGGGATGTAGCTTTGAGCAGAGGCCCTGTGTTCAGTCCCCAGTATGGGGTGGGGGGGGGGGGGGGAGGGAACGTGAATTTTAAGGGTTATTAACTCACTAGCTTTGTCTTAATTTTGTCTTGTGGTCTGAGGAAATTCATGTAATTTACACTTAATTTTTCATAACTGATTTCATAATTAGTACCTCTAGGTAGGTATCAAATAACAACAATATTGCTTCTTTAAAATATCAGTTAATGGGACTGGAGAAATAGTACAGTGGTTAAAGCTACAGTGCTTCACTAGCAAGGATAAGGGCCTGTGTTCAATTCTTCAGCACCATGTAAGCAGGTGTGGTGGCGCATGCCTGTAATCCCAGCACTTGGGAGGCTGAGGCAGGAGGATTGCAGTGAGTCAGACTTGCCTGGGCTACACAGTGAGCTCAAGACCAGCCTGGACTACAGAGCAAGACCCTGCCTCACAAAAATAAATGTTAGCTTAAAAAAGTAAGGTAACAGTTACTTACATTTTCACTTTTCTGGTTCTTAGAGTAATCAAGTCAGAGGATTATATGACTTTTATCTGCCCAGAGAAGAACTGTGGATCTACAACATGGAGACTGGAAGATGGTAACTGAATATTGTAGGACTAAAATTCAGCTAATGTTGCAAAGCAAAAGTTTAACTTATTCCGATGAATAACATTTTAATTGAGGATGCTAAACCACCTGTTTATTCTATATGCAATGTTCCAGTTCGGCTTGGCTGCCAAGTGTAGTGTGTGTATGATTTCTTTTAAAAGATAACATTTCAGCAGTAGTTCAGTAATTACTCGGTACTCTTATGACCTTAGAAGACATTTCTATTCTGGGTTCCCTAAGTAGTAAGTAAATGGAGGCTTCCGATTCTGAGCAGAAACATAAGCTCCAGATACTAATATATTTTCCCTTCTTAAGGGAAGGATTTTAGTTTGTTATAGATTGCCTGTAATCCTAGCTGCTAGGAGGCTTTATATTTGGGGCTAGACTACTTAACTTAGTGAGATCTGTCTCAGGAAGGTGTGGAGGTTGTGCTCTTACTGCTCCCTGGGTTTTTAACTCAGCACTACTGGGATGTAGCTCAGCAGCAGAACACTTGCCTGGCCTGTGTGAGGCCCCGGTGTGGATTGCAAACACCACAGTATACAGACAGAGTATGATCTATGTAAAAACCAAGACTTAAATCTTTTATACACACTTGGGATAATCTGAAGGGCCTTTCAGTCTCAAAAATGACAGTTAAGAATGTGTCTTTGGGGACAAGGGGAATAGCCCAGAGGTCAGAGTGCTTGCCTAGTAAGCACAAGGCTCTGAGTGTGATTCCCCAGGATCACACATGGTGCACACCTGTAATTCCAGTGCTCAGGAGGCCAAGTGAGTTCAAGGCCAACCTGGGCTCCATGAGTCTGTCTCTGTCTCAAAAAAAAGTGTCTTTGTAGAATTAATGTATTAGTCATAATGCTAGGTCAGTCATGCCTGGATTTTTATAAGGCAGTTTTCCCCATGGTTTGTTTTATGAGAACTTTGTGTTTCTGTACTTTACTCAAAACTAGAATAGTAGTCCCAGTCAATTTTAAGAGTTAAGCTAAAAATAATTCGGGCTTGTTTCTATATATGAGATGTTTTAAATCTTTTTTGATAGAAAACTTAAAATTTACAATAGTACAGTATTCCTTAATGGGGAAATTGTACTTTTTTTAGGTTCAGAAAATCTAAGCCTAGGGCTGGAGGAATGGCTCAGCGGTTAAAGTGCTTGCTTCAGGCAAGTCAAGTCTAAATTTAATTCCCCAGCACCACATAAACGGGCTGTGGTGGCCCACACCTGCAGCCTGCAATCCCACCACCCGGGAGGCTGAGACAGGAGGGTGCCTGAGACTGGAGGATTGTCATGAGTCCAAGGCCAGCCTGGCCTCCTTAGTGAGTTCAGGACCAGTGAGTTCAGGACCAGCCTGGGCTAGTGAGAACTTGTCTGGGGGGGGGATATATATATATATATATATATATATATATATATATATATATATATATATATATATATATGAGGTCCCTTCATCTGATAGTAACTAAGATTGTGACTCGTTGATTTCGTTTTTTTCCTCCTGATGCCAGGTTTTATTTTTGTACTAGAGATTGAACCTGGGGGGCTTTGCAATGAGTTACAAAGTCAGTCTCTTTTGGGACAGGATCTTTCTAAATTACTACTAGCCCAGCTGGTCTAGAACTTGTATTCCTGCCTCAGCCTTGCTGAGTGCTGGGATTCCAGGCTGTAGCACTGCTTCTGTCTTGGGTTCATGGGTAGTGTACACATGGAGCGCTCAGGGACGGGCACCACATACCCCTTAAGAGTCTACAGCACGGTGTAAGTGTCTGAGTGGCCAAAGGTGACTGAATTAAAAAAAAAAAAAAAACTGCTGAGGCTGACTAGGAAAGCTGAAGTTTTTCTTTCCTTCCCTGTTCCTGGCCCATTGAAAAACAAAGCCAGCTATGGCGCTATAAATAAGGTGGCTCCGCTTAGGCCTGTGCCCCCATCATTGTGTGGGGCCAGCTGGCGCGGCCTGTGGAAGGGGGGGGGGGGGTCGGCTTGTTCCTATAACAGCTTTAGCCTAGGAGAAAGCCTGGCCTGGCTGAGGACAGAGCAGGTCTGGTGTCTCACCATGTGGGGATTTCGGTAACATTCAGTTTTCACCTTCAGGAAAAAAATGAACACCGAAGGCGACGTGCCCCCATCCATGTCAGGAAGCTGTGCCGTGTGCGTGGACAGGGTGCTGTACTTGTTTGGAGGACACCACTCAAGAGGCAACACAAACAAGGTCAGTGTTACAGGGAATCAGGTTCATGGCGGTTTTATTGTCTGTCAGCCTCAGACTTGAGGCCGGCTTATGCGGATTTCTGTTCAGGGGGAGCGTGTGTGCTGCATTATGGAGTCAGGAGTTATCTGGGTCTCGTGCACACAGCTTTCGTTGGGCGCCCGCCCTGTGGGTCGGCTTCTAGGTGGTTCTTCTTTGAGCTCTGTGTAGCTGCATGTTCTCAGAATCCCTCAGTGTTGCTAAATGACATCAGTGAATGTAAAAACATTAGAGACAAAATGAAGACACACTGTCACTGTGGAGGGAGGTGAAGGTGAACAGGCCACCGCTGAGGTAGCCGTAAGGATAAACACAAGAAAATCAAACAGTAACATTCCGTAATGTGGTGTTCTAAGACATTCAGGTTTTTATCTTTTTCTCAAATAGGGGATCTCAGAAGTTCTCAGGCCAGTGAGAGATAGGTGAAATCTCAGAAGGATACATGTGAGACGGGCTCTGTCAATTCTTTCATGTGGCAGCTTAGTCCCTTATATGCTGTGTACATAGGCCCAGAGTTGCATGTCATGGCACACAGCCCTGGGAGCGCAGGTTAGAGGGGATCTAGACCTACGGAGCCAGCACCCTGACGTTGGGGTCGCTAAGGCTGGGGGACTGGACAAGGAGTTGGTACTGGAATCGAATGGCACCTGGCTGAGATGGTTTCAGACTGTGCTGGCAGTCAGATCCTCTGTGGGTCCCATGGGACACCTGGGAGGAGCCTGTGAGGTGAGGCAGGCTCCACACTGCTGCTTCCTGCCCCGTTTTTACACACACAGCTCCACTTGTATTTCTCTGTTGGGCTTCTGGGTAAGGGCTCGTTTGGAGGGGGAGTAATCTGCCTAGGAGGGGCCAGTGGAGTCGAGCTGTGTGCTCCTCAGAGGCCAGTGGGAGAGCTGGCAGACTGGAGGCTGGGAGGATAAGCTGTGGTGGCAGGGACGGGCACAGGGACTCTGAGAGGCACTGTGTCACATGTGATGCCTGTGTTTGAAGTCTGTCCACAAGTAAACTCTGCTCTGGAGGTCATACACACGCACACATTTGATGTGTCTGCTGTCAGATCTGTTCAGTTTTCTGATGCCAACCCTCCTGATTGATCTTGAGCTTCTAGACTTAAGTAAGCACTAAAGGTATTTGTTAAACTGAACTTGATGATAAAATTGAACCTGGCACTTTTTTTGGTAATACTGTCCCGATAACAAAAATTGTACCAGTACAACTCAGAGTGCCTGTCTCAGGTGAGAGAAGGTGCTTGTGCTAGAGCTAGACTATAAGTGGTGGTGGTTCCATCGTCAGAAATGCACTGTCAGCGCTGTTGGTGATCTCAGTAGGTAACTTCCATTTGGTCAGAAGTTCACAGCCTGGACTTGGCCAGTGTGGCAGCCAGTCTGCAGTCACAGTTTGAGCAACACTGAATTGGTTGGCATCTTATGCTGACAGATCAAGATAAAATGAACTGTTGACTGTCTCTGTGTAACCACTGCTAAGAGAAGTCACTGCTTCTGACAGTTCTACATGCTAGACTCGAGGTGCACGGAGCGAGTGCTACAGTGGGAAAGGATCGACTGCCAAGGAGTCCCTCCATCGTCCAAGGACAAGCTGGGCGTCTGGGTATATAAGAACAAGTGAGTTAGAAGCACGAGTATTTTCATCCACGCAAGCATTTTTTTTCGACTCTCACCTTAAGGCAAAAACGAAAAATGCCGTGTCCTAGCCTGAGGATGTGTCAGTTTCTTATTGTCTCGATTTTGAATCAAACAGGCTCATCTATTTTGGAGGGTATGGCTATTTACCTGAAGACAAAGCCCTGGGAACTTTCGAGTTTGATGAAACATCTTTTTGGGTAAGTGGCAATTCCTATCTGCATGTGGCCTACTTAGTTAGATTCAGTTGATACATTTTGTATTTGCTACTAGTTATGTTCATTTAACTTGTTAGGAAATTGGACAGGGGCCGTATAGTTTTATACTTTGTGTAAAATAACTCATACTTTTACTTTTCTGTAGAATTCAAGTCATCCAAGAGGATGGAATGATCATGTACATATTTTAGACACTGAAACATTTACCTGGAGCCAGCCTGTCACCACGGTGAGTTACTGAGGAGAAACGAGCTAAGAAACGAGCTAATAAACGAGCTAGTAAGGTGATGGAAAGGGTGCTGCAGGGAAGGCAGAGCGTGTGAATGACAGCTCGCTGTTTCCTAGGGTCAGTCTACAGCTGTTGCCTTTCTCCATGGGACCTAGAACTCAGTGAGGTTTAGGGAATGTATGGAGACGGGCCCTGCGTCTCTTATCTAGTGGTACTAAGCAGCAGCTGGAGTGCTTGTCATTCCGCAGTCTGGCTCTGTGTGATGGACACTATATAATGTGCCTATCTTTATTCTAAAAGATATAAGCCACCAGGCGAGAGGAATAGCCCAGCAGTTAGAGTGCTTGCCACGCGAGCCCAAGGCCCTGTGTTCAGTTTCCCGACACTATATAAACTGGGCATGGTGAGGCTGCCTGTAGTGCGTGCACTGGAAGGCTGAGATAGGAAGATTGCCATAAATTAGAGGTCAGCCTGGGATCCACAGTGTGTTCAAGATCAGGGTGAGACTCTACCTCATAAATAAGTAAATAATAAAGCAACCATTCTGTTGGACGAACCCATTTAGAAACATCTTAAAAATATATAATTTCTGGTAGCGAAAGTTAGCTTTTAGCACTGTTGTCTAAAAGTCTGCACTTAAGCTTTTAAAAGCTTGTCTCTGGAAGCTGGGGCATAACTCAGGGGTTAAAGCACTTGCCTAGCTGGGCCTAAGTCACCTCTACCACATAAACATCAGTCAGGTATGGTGGCACATACCTGCAATCCCAGCCTCCGAAGACTGAGCCAGGAGGACTGCGGTGAGTTAGAGGCTAGCCTAGGCCACATGGTGAGTTTGGGACCAGCCTGTAATACAGAGTGAGACCCTATCTCAAAAAAAGGAAAAAAAAAAAAAAAAAAACCTCAAGTGTTTGACATATCCTCCTTACAGAGAAGGCTCTGGGATTTTCCCTCTTATCTATTAAAATGGTTTTATGGGTTTTCATAGGGTAAAGCCCCTTCACCTCGTGCTGCCCACGCCTGTGCAGCAGTTGGAAACAAAGGCTTTGTGTTTGGAGGCCGTTACCGAGTGAGTACGCCACAGTTTCAGTGACTTGCTGTTGGATTCTTTAAAAAGGTAACTGCCTCGTTATCTTTCTAGGATGCTAGAATGAACGATCTTCATTATCTCAATCTGGATACATGGGAGTGGAATGAATTGTAGGTATCATTGTGTCTATTTATACAAGTATTTCTTAATTAAGACTCCCCCTTTTTCCTTATTACATAATAAATTTGCCTGCTTATTACAGTCCTTAAGAGGTTTTACCGTCTCTAGTTAGCATAGCTGTGTGCCTGACGCAGCATGGCTTCAGTATCTGTGGAAAAGAATACGTCTCCATGTGACTGAGTCCAGAAATACAGTATGAGGCACATAGTTAAGGCCAGGAAGCCTTTCCCCAAGTAATCCCATAGCAGTTTTCAAAGAAAGCTTTAGCATTTTCTCTGTATTAAACACATTTGCAGCTTTGAAGCAGATACGGTGATTATGCTGTTACTTTCAGGATTCCGCAGGGTATGTGCCCTGTGGGTCGCTCCTGGCACTCGCTGACACCAGTTTCTTCAGACCATCTTTTTCTCTTCGGAGGATTTACCACCGATAAACAGCCACTAAGTGAGTCCTTTAAAATCCACACCTATGTATCACCTGCCTGGAAGCAGCAGCTGGAAACCAGTAGATTTTAGCTGCATCCGATGCCCCTGGGGCTGGTTGGAAGATTTATTAATTTTTTAACCCCAGAACACACCTGTAATTGGACATTAAAACAAATTCATTCTGCCCTTCCATTAAAAGCCCTGCCGAAAGGCTGTACTGTACAGAGCAGTTCCTGGGCATGCACGGCGGAAAGGAAGTAGTCTGTTGCCCTGCCTTTCCTGCTTACGCTGTGCCCTGTTGTTTGAGACAGGGTTTTAAGTTTTGCTGCCTAGGCCGGGTTTGAACTTGTGATCCTCCTGCCTCAGCTGCCTAGTGTGCTAAGATCATAGGCATAGCTGTGCCCTTTAAATGTCAGTGTCATATCACATGGACATAATCAAAATACCTCATAGTGTCTGTTCTTTGTTTCAATCAGGTGATGCTTGGACTTACTGTATCAGTAGGAACGAGTGGATAAAGTTTAATCACCCCTACGCTGAAAAGCCAAGGTACGGACTATGTGAAGGTAATTCTCACAGTGAATCAGCGAGGCCTGTGTGCCTGCGAGAGCAGTAAGAACTGGGATGACTGGCTGCACTAGATCCTTCACTGGTGCAAGGGTGGGGCGCACAGTGAGATCTGACAGCAGCGCACGCCGCAAAGCCCCTGCCACCTGCATGTAAGGAGTAGAGCTGGACTGACACTTTGCCTGTTCTGTTATAGAACTGATAGTTGGAATCATCAAGAGGCGAACTGCACCCCTGAGTTTGTTAATGTTAAGAACACACGTGGAGGGCTTGAGGAATGGCACAGCGGTTAAGGCTCTCAGTTCCATTCCCCAGCACCACACAAGCTGGGCGTGGTGGCACATGCCTGTAATCCCCGCATGCACTCGGCGGCTGAGGCAGGATGATTGCCATGACTCCCAAGGGCACCCTGGGCTTGTACAGAGTAAGACCTTGTCTCCAAAACAAGAAAAAAAAAGCATGTGCTCAAAAACAGGAACGTTAATTGATAAGTTAAGAAATCAAGATATTCCCTCCGAAAGGCTTATTAAACAGTGATACTTATATTCCTTATTAATCTTAAATAATAGCACCCCAGGTCTGTATCAGGCCCCTGGCCTCCCTGGGAAGAGGCAGGAGGAGATAGCACGCGGCACTCATGTCCTGTACAACTTTCATTCCTAACAGATGTAGAGAACTCCTTATTCATTCATGTGAACCTCTGTATATGTAGGAACTACATGAGAGTGAAAAAACCAGCGAGGTCTGCAGGCACAGGCCTGAAATCCCAGCATTCTGAAGGCTGAGGCAGGAAGACTGCAAATTTGAATTCTGGGCAACTTAGTGACTTAATTAAGAGAGCCTGTATTGAAATTCAAAAAAAAAAAAAAAAAAAAAAAAGGAATGGGGATATAGTTCAGTGTGAAGGCCCTGGGTTTCTATCCCCAGTATCACACACAAGAAATAATACACATTGATTTCTCTAGCTTGCTTTAACTGTCTCAAAAATTCCGGTCTGTGTTCTACCAGCTATATTTTAACTTGTAAATAAATGACCTTTAGGGGCTGGAAGAATGGCACAGCAGTCATAGTGCTGCCTAGCAAGCACAGGCTCTACATTTGTTTCCCCAGCACCAAATAAACTGGGCATAGGGGCCTGTAATCCCAGCACTTGGGAGGGAGAGGCAGGAGGACTGCTGTGAGTTCAAGGCCAGCCTGGGCTCCATCGGGAGTTCAGGACTAGCTTGGACTGTATATCAAGACCCTGTCTCAACCAAAAAGGCAACCTTCAAACTCAGTTTTTATTTTTAATACAGGTTATGGCATACAGCTTGTGCCAGTGATGAAGGAGAAGTGATTGTTTTCGGTGGCTGTGCCAACAACCTGCTGGTCCACCACAGAGCAGTAAGTATACCACTAAGAATTATTACTGAGACTTATTTTTGAGGCTTACTTTTTAAAAAAATTAGGTTGATGTTTAATGCTGCACCATTCTTTAACATTATTAAACAATCTCAAGTAAGATTAAAATTTTCATTTATATCATTAGTTCATGTATTAAAGTGAAATGAACATGCATAATATCAGTTTAGCAGCTTAAGGAAGCAAAATAAATGATGAACTTGATATGCTATATATGCTGGTCACATGCATATTTCCATCTAAGCAAAATCACCTAAAATTAACACTGAGACAGAGTCTTCCTGTGTAGTCAAGACTGATTGGCCTAACTCATGACAATCCTCCTGCCTCTGCCACCTGAGTGTGAGGATTACATGGGTGCACCATCACACTTACCTCGTTATATGTGATGCTGGAATCAAATCCATAGTGTTGTACACAATATACAAATACTATAACCATCGAGCCCCAGGTCACGAAGCTTGTTTTTTTTCGGTAGACCAGGCTGGCTTTGAACCCATGGCACTCCTCTTGCCTCAGCCTCTGAGTGCTGAATTGTAGGTGCACGCCACCACACCCAGCTTATGTGGTGCTGGGGAATCCAACTCAGGGCCTTGCATTTGCCAGTCAAGTGCTATAACTGCTGTGCCATTCCTCCAGCCCGAGGCTGGCTTTCTAATGGAGTCTTCACCTCTTGTTTTTCAGGCACACAGTAATGAAATACTTGTATTTTCAGTTCAGCCAAAATCTCTTGTACGGTGAGTAACTTTTTAGTTGGCACCTGGCATGTTAGCGTTCTTTAAAAACCATATTTATGGGCAGTAATGGATCATCATTGACAACTGCTAGTTTCACAAAAATCTTTGGCATGTCTTAGGTTTTTGTCGGAAGTAATGTACTTCTGAATAGTGAAGTGCAATTTCTCTCCTGCCCACTCTCAGGCTAAGCATAGAAGCAGTCATTTGCTATAAAGAATTGCTCGCCCACCTGTGGAACTGCCTTCCAAAACACTTGCTTCACAGTGTTAACCAGAGGTTCAGTAGTAACAACACTTCTGGATCGTGAGGCTTCACAGGTGACGCCTTGCCCGCCGTGCATGGACAGCAGCCCTGGCATCACCAGACTATGATCACTTGTATAATAGATGCATTGTTGTAGTCTGCAGCTTTTCGGTTTTAATGTGCATGTGAATGGCATAGAGAACCTATTTTTGTGTCTATAAAGTTTACAATAAATGTATTTCACATTTGTTAAAACAAAAAAAGTTTGGATTTCTTATCCAGAAGGTAGTTTATCTGTAGAAATGTAACTAAATTACCGTTACCAAAATGGGATAAAATTTCTTTGAAACTTAAATTTTAGGTTTTTTTTTGTTTAAAACAGGGTCTTCCTTTGTAGTTCAGGCTGATTCTGAACTCACTATGTTAGCCCACGCTGGTCTTGCACTCTAGGCAGTCCTGCCTCAGCCTCTAGTACTGGGATTACACTAATTTTTTATGTGGTGCTGGGGAGTCGAACCCAGTGCCCTGCAGTTACTAGACAAGCACTCTTACTACTGATAATATGCCCCTAGCACTTATGTTTTTCCTGATGTAGCAAGAGCAGTTTTAATTATGTAGCCTCACATCGTTAAGTACAACCATAATAGATTTTTGGTTTTTAACATCTCAAATGGAAAAGTAAGAGCTATGGGGGGAACAATATCTGCTCGGTGCTTTGAGGTTAATGCAGGGACTGCATCGAGTGCTCATGGTGACTAAAGAGAGGCCATGTTAAGGTAAATAGTCAGTTTTTCAGATCACAAAGGAATGGAAATACTGAATGACTTTGCTATCCATCCTGTCAGAAGAAAGCCGAGGCAGGAGTCTCTAACGGCAAGCCTAAAGGTGCACTTCCGGCATTACAGAGTGGTAGAGAACTCAGCTGACAAGGAAGAAGCTGAGATGAGAAGCAAAGATGTATAAATGCCCAGAAATGACACAGGTAGTTCTGGGGTGGCTCATGGGAATTACTTCACATCTTACATATTTTTGATGACGTTTTCACACACACAAAAAAAATCCTGAACTCTTACCTGCACCCACTCCCAATACAAAAGCCTCGCGCTCAGGCTGCGTGTAATGCATGCTCTAGGTATTAGACTTGTGCACCTTCACATGAATCCTCAGTGTTGGCCCTTCAGATACCAACAAGATGCAGATGTATATATGTAGCATTTAGCTTTTCACATGTATTTTAGGATCCTATCACAGTTTTCCTCTATATAAAATTGGAAAAGACAAGAATTAAGTCCTTTTGGCAAAACAGTGAGGCAATGATTAGATTAGTTCATTTTTAAATGTGGAAGTCTCTGTTACACGATGTTCTCATCTTTGAACTTCGAAAAGGCTATAAAATTGACTTCTCAAATACCTTAGGTGTTCATATCAGCTACTTCTTTTTTACATTCAGAAGGTTGGGTGCAGACACTTTCACTTTGCCAGGAATGTTTCTTGATAAATCTGTGTCCTAAAGAAAGAAAATTGCTGAATATCCTCATATCCTGTAGGGTAAAGCCACTTTCACAAGTTAGAGGCCCTCTGCTGTCAGAGGTGCTAACAGACGGTCGGGCCATGGGTCACCCGCTACTGCTTGTGAGAGCTCTTCTGTCACAACTATAGGGAAGAGCTGTTCACGTTCTCTGTTGTCCACAGAGGTCTGAAGGAGAGCCTTACCTTGACGCTGCGGAACAGATCTTTCTCTCTTGCTGTTGCTTCTTTGGAATGCATGAAACTATTCAAGGCTGTTTTTGCGGCTGTAAATAGAAAACAAGAAAATCTACTTCTGTTCAGTCACTGAGCTATTATTTAAAATCATAACCAAAAAACCATTCAGTACCTTTTCCTTTCTTCTGAACTCCAGGAGTAAGTTTCACTTTGTATCTTTAAAAAGAAATCATATCAGTTACTGAAGAGGGATTACAAAACAGTTGGTAAGTCACTGTGTGAACTGTTTGCAGTGAAGAACTGACGGCGACTTACTTGTAATTTGTCATGACAGTATAAGGGGCACAGATTGGAATGGCAAACAGGAGGATATCTTCAGGGTGGGGATGGCCTGTCAGAGAATCAAACAGATTTTCCTAAAGGGAGGGAAAAATTATAAAAATAATTGACACCAGCCTTAAAAAAGGAAAACTTTAGGGGTTAGGGGAATAGCTAAGTCGGTAGTGCTGCCACCATGCACAAGATACTAGATTCAGTCCTCAGCATAACACACACAGTGGAACTAATCTGTGCATTCTTGGCCTCTTCTGGTACAAGGGTCTCAAGGGCAGTAGCAGTCTCTGACCACTTCTTTGCAGGGCCAAGTGGGTGAAGAGTCACGGCTTAATTGGATTGTAATGGTTAAATATATTTTTGGCAAAGCTTTTGTCTACTGTAACCAATAATAATGATTTTCAAAACAGCACACATATATATATGCACACATTATTAGGGGAAGGGAAAAAAAAACTTGTTGGGTTTTCAAATTGCAGAAAACTACTGTGATTAAAATGATGTACAGTGATAACCACAAGCAAATTTGATCTGCTGCTTTAACATGGTAATTTATATTTTGTATGAACCAGAAAGGTCTGACCAGGGATTTGGCCCCAGCCTCCACCCCCACAGGAAAGATAACTGGTTTTTCACTTGGGAGCCATGGAAGGGGGTTGCTGCCAACATCTAGTCAGTAAATAACAGGGATGCCACTAATCATCTTAGAACAGATGACACAGACTCTCATAACAAACAAATTATCCACTGCATCGTGTTAGCAGTGCAAAGCTGAGAAGCCCTGGGCTGGCACAGTCCTTGTCGCTTCCTCTTCTTAGGGGCCATCCAAGGTGTAAGGATTCTCATCTAGTGCGCTACCTCATAAAACTATTCTGAGTGAACTTAGATTCAAGATAATGATAATGAATGTTTAAGTGTTTGCTGTGTGCCATTTTCTGAAGACTTTAAATAATTTAGTTCCCAAAACAACTATTCTGGTAAGGATAATTATTATTCCACAAACGGTGTGGCACAAAGAATGCCCCCAAGTTTGCACAGTTACAGCTGTAGCAGAGCCAGGCTTTGGACCCACGATGTTTGAATCGAGGCTGCAGTTTTACTGTAATTTAGGCAGAAGCTGTGCATCAAATATTCTGGCAGAGGACTGCAATCAGACTTTTAAGAATCTAAAATCAAACGCATACCTCATTTCCCTGTTGATCCAGATCTTGTTCTTCCTATTCCAAACATACAAAGATAGAAAGTCAGCTATGTAATTGCACCCCATTTAGCCACAAGAAAATGAACAGACTGTCGAACCTAACCCACAGGTTAGGGCCTCAAGGTTGTATTTTCCCATGTCACAAGACTAGGAAGTAGGTTAATTGTGTATGTTTAATATTTCAGAATGCAATGCTACTCAAGGAGAAAAAGAATAGTTCTCTGAAGTGAGAAGGGAGGAAACAGAAGTTGTTGGGACAACTTAAAATGATGACTAAACTGGGGCCAGTGGTATGGGCCTGTAATCCCAGCACTTCGGGAGGCAGAGGCATGAGATTACAAGTACACACCCAACCAGGATAATTTACCAATTTAGCGAGACTCAGTCTCAAATAAACAAAAAGGGACTGAGATAAAGCTCAGAGTGAAGACCATGCATATAATCCCAAAGATTACCAAAAACTAAGTATGTTTTTGTTTCTGCCACAAAAATAAAGTTCTAGTGAAGAGACCTTTTTTTAAAAATCTCTGTTTAAGATTTTTAGGGTAAACTTTGCAAATGCTAAAATGAACTACATAATACAGAAAGAGAGTCACTGACCCCTCTCAGAATACCCCCACCCCTACCCCCCAACAGTGAACACGTGTCCCAGGGAACCGCTTCTGTCCTTTCTGCAGTGACTGGAAGTTGTCTCTCACAGGTCTAGTTCTGCTGTCAGAGCTGCCTCAGATCAAACATCTCCTTTTATGGTGACTGTGACTGGCAAGAACCAGAAGTGAGGTACCCAGGTGGGTGGGGACCTGCCTGCGAGCTGCCGCAGCTGTCTCTCCCCTCTACGGCATGGCCAGCAGCCTTCGCCGCGCTTGGCTCCCATTGTAAGTGCCAAGAGCGAGCAATACAGTGAGTGTCTTGGATGTGAGGGCGTGTTAGGGGGAGACGTGGGAATGTATCCTTCATTGTAAATTTAAATGGGGGGGGGGCACCAACAATCATAGCACCTGCCCATTAGAGAACACTAACAACACCTCATGAATATTCTTGAGTCTAGGGTTTACAGAATTAATTTAAAAATATGGTAATAGTGTAAAACACTGAGACTTAAAATAAAATGGGTCTTAAACACCCTTCAACAGGGAAAAAAAATACATCACAACTCAAGCTGTAAAAAAAAAGTTGATCATGAAAGAAGTTTCAATTATTGCATTTCATACAAATTTACAAAAAAATTTTTCAGAAAGATATATATATATAGTTATGCAGTGAACTCTAAGGCTTCCTGTCCTCAGTAGATAAAACCAACTTAGCTAGAAAAGGTGAACTTCTCGATGCTTTTACAAAAGAGGACGTGGTCCTGAAACTCTAGCTTTCAGTATTACCTAAGACAATAAAACATTAAATCCTATAAAAAAACCAACAGAAGTGAAAATTCTTTCTACGAATCTTTAAGAAAAACCCAAATCATTTTCCAACTGTAGCTACGTCAGCTCCCATCAGAACTGAATAAATCCTCCTCCACAAAACTGATCATTTTCTAAAGGTACTTTATATACTATGAATACTTCCATTTTTATGCTCAACTAAAATCTTAGTCTTCCAAATGGATTTCTACAGTGACTTTCCATTAATAAGATGGTGCCATTCGTCCTGGTTCTGGCACTGGGAACCTGCAAATGATGGGCCATCTGTGAGGCCACGCGAATGACAGTCCTACCTTGTCCTCATGTGGATCGTCTACCGCCACGTCCTGTAACTCCTGAGTTAAAACCTCGAGGGATGGAGTTTCTTTCTTAACACTGTCTGCAGCCCTCTGTCCGCCTCTGGGTTTCTGGGGCTGTTTTTTTAAGGGTTCATCCTTAGTTTTTCCTTTCTTCCCTTTCTTCCCCTTTTCTTCCTTGTTTGAACCTGCAGACTTCAATGCACAGAGCGGGAAAATATCAGGCAGTGTTGTCAATATCGTTGAAAACATAAAGGACCACTGAAAACCGAGAGAAATGTTTTCAGACACTACTTACTGCCAGCAGCTTCATGATAAGTTCTCGATCTTCTTCATCCTGATCTTTGTATTTTTCCTTCATTTTTTTAATTTTACTCTATGAACACAGAAGAATTGGAAAAGTTCAGCAATAAAACAGTAAAATATCTGTAAATAAAAATTACTCAATTCTCTATGCAAAATGTTACTGAACGAAAGCCCTGGGCTCAATTTCCAGTATCACAAAAAAGGAAGAGAAAAGAGATAAAGAGAAAAGACAAAACAGGGTTAAGTACAGCCTTCCTGATGGTGTGCGAGTGTGGTTAGCTGTCCTCAGAGCCACTGGGACATCTTAACCATGTCCCTCACCGTTCCATGAGACCAATGTTTGCCAAAGGTTTATTTTTTTAAAAATTAAAACAACACTGTTACCAAGCCACGCAGGGTGGTACACGTCTGCACTCCCAGTTAGAACTGCCAAGTTCCAGGCCACCCTGGGAAACTTAGTAAGACCCTACCTCTAAATAAAAAAGTACTTTGCCACAATCTGTATGTGCACAAAATAGTCAAGATCAATGTAAACTTTATGTTTTGCTCTTATACATAATCAATAAAATAGGGAAAAAATCAAAGTGGTAAATACCTTCAGTTTGGATCCCCAGGTATCCCTCTGCCCACAGCTTACTGAACAAAGCACCATTTTAATAAAAAATAATGGAAAATTCAAAGACACATGGTCTTTATTCTCAAGAGACTTCCCATATGACACATAAAAGAGAAGGCTGGGCATTGCCAGATGCTTGTGATTCCAGCACTGGGAGGCTCAGGCAGGAGGATCACAAGTTCAAGTTTAGATTAGTGAGTCAAGCCCGTATCAAAATCAAAAAATAAAGAAGGGCTGGGGATGTGGCTCATTGTGAAAGTCCTGCGTTCAAGCACCAGTACTGCAGGTGGGGAGGAGTAGAAGGGTAATAAATTAATACAACTTTTAAGTAATGTAGAAAAAGTGCCAACAAATTTCTAAGATAATTTGGAAAAAAGAGACATGTTTGGTTTGAGTATGAACTGTGAAGAAGAAATAAAGCAAACCTGTTTTTGTTCTTTAGAGACAGGTTCTTGCTAAGTGGATCAGGCTGGCCACAGCTCTCGGCCCTTCTGGGACAACAGGATTAAAGGTGTGCTCCACCGTGCCCAGATAAGAGTTTTTCTTAAAGTAAATTTTACAACATTTGGAAAAAGCAGAGGTGAAAAGTTTAGTGAAGACCCAAGAGCAGTCAGAACAATTCCCTGCACGTGGAGTCACTGTCCAGTGGGAGGAAAAGGAAGGGAGCTGAGCACAACAGCTGGGCCGGGCATGGATCCTGAGACTCTGCGGGGGCTGCTGGTGGGGTGACCCTGTGTGAACGCCAGGGTTTGATCCCCAGCATGGCCATTAAAATGCAAAAAGAAAAATAAATTTTAACTTAGTTAAAAAGAAGCTTTCCCTATTTTTATTTTTGGTAGGGCTAACGATGGATCTCATGCCTTGTGTAGGATCTTTCAAAGCTGCTTAGGCTGGCCTAGAACCTGCAATCCTCCTGCCTCAGCTGCTTGATCCTTTTTTTTTTTTTTTTTTTGAGACAGGGTCTCCCTCTGTGGTCCAGGCTAGTCCTTAATTCACTTCAGAGTCCAGGCTGGCCTTGGACTCACAGCAGTCCTCCTGTCTCAGCCTCCCGAGTGCTGGGATTACAGGCGTGCACCACCAAGCCCAGCTTATGTGGTGCTGGGGAATCCAACTCGGGTACTTAGCGCTTGGCTCAGTGCTTGCTCAAGCGCTTTAACCACTGAGCCATTCCTCCAGCCCCTCAGCTACTTCAGTAACTGGGAGTACAGGAATGTGACACCATGCTGGGACTGCTACAGCACTATATATATATAAAAAAAAACTACTATCTCTTTGTCAGTACCTTTTAATAATACGTAAAAGATCATGGCTTCCAATTAACTTAATCACTAGAGTACAACATACAAAACTTTTAACTGAGAATTCTAACCAAAATCAAAATGATAATCAAAAAAGAAACCACTAAGCCAAACTGTCAGTAAAGATCAGCTCTGGGAAGCCAGGTGAGGTTGCACGCACCTGTATTCCAGCACTCAGAAGGCTGCGGCGGGAGGACTGCTGAATCGGAGGCCAGCCAGGGCTACCCAGAGAGTTTAGGACCAGCCTGGGCTACTGAGTGAAACCACGTCTCCCCCCACCCCCCCCCCCAAAAAAAAAAAAAAAAAAGTCTGCTGTGGCACCAGGCTTAGCTCAGGGGTAGAAAGGATGCTTGCCCAGCAATCCGGTGCCCAGCACTACAGACAAGTCGGCTGTCAATTATGAGCAGGTGACTCTGGTAGACCACAATCTCCTATTTCTCTTCTACATAAAATGAGAACTTCTGCAGAGATGATCTTGTGGGTCTAAGGAACACACAAAGGGATGTGTATGCCTCCTTAGCAATTTATCTTTTCAGCTAATTTTCTCTCAATGGAGATCATTTCGGATTCTGTGTGGGTGACATGTTTCGCCTGAACTGTCAGCAGTTCAGAGGCACCTGACAACCCCACCGGAGCCACCGTGGCGCACCAGCAGACTGCTGAGAAGCTACCTTCTGTCCTCGCTTCACCGGCTGCGCACCCCCAACTGCTCTGCTGGTGCTCTGATGAGCTTCGCTGGGCACCACGCTGTCTTTTTCTTTGTCTTTTCCTTCCATTATTTCTAAATCCCCTGAGTCACTTGGAAGCTTCTTCTTCTTCATTTCCCTAAATATAAATGAAGCAGAAACATCAAATTCTTAGAACTTTAAACTGTGGAGCCCCAAAAAATATGCCAAGGAGAAGAGAACCGCATATTTTATAGGAGCAATTACAGCTTCTGCTTTGTTTAGTAATCACCATGGTACAATACCCAAAAAGGCTCAAATAATCATTCAGAACAGCTTCAAGTTTCCCCTCCCGGCTTTACCCTTCCACACACAGCCACCCTTGACTCAGCCTTGCTCAGCGAGGCCCATTCACTTAATCAGCTGAAACCCTTCAAGCCAGGCCCTGGGATCTGTGTTCTGGGTATCAACAGGCCTTTGAGAAGTCTCAGGCACTCGGTAAAATGCCAGCAGGCTGACTGCTTAAGTAAGTGGGTAAATGAAGGAGGCTGGGCCATCTTGCTGCTCCAGCATCCTTCCACTCTCAGCGACAAGACCCACTCCTGCAACCTCTCCAACCATCTATGTGTCACCCCTCCCTCAGAAGCTTCCAAAGGTTCTCTTCAAAACAAAACAAGTATTTCTTCATACCATGTCTTTACTTTCTGACTTGTCATTCCAAGGCGTCCACTCAGGCCCAGCCCGCCGAGGTCATGGGGAGCCGTGGGCCCGCCTCTCAGTCGGCTCGCCGCGCTGACAAGCTTCCTAGCCCTCTCCTGGCTCATCTGTGCTCGTTTTCCCTGGAGTCTGTCTTTACTTTCTGGTACCTGACAGCTCAGGTATCTTTCAGATACACTTCCTTATTTTTTGATGGTACTGAGAGACATTCTACCATTTTCGAAGCTCTTTTTATTAGAATGTATTTGCATTACGTATCAGCAACCAGCTTGAGAAACTGATACGTCAACGCATCTTGATCTCTTTTACTTCCCTCCCCATTCCCGTCGTCTTCCCCCCATGCCTGTTCCCTCCCCACCACGCCAACCTTCTTACTTTCTTCAATCTCTCATTTACTTTTCATTGTTACAGTTTTTTCTCTGTCCATTCATCTGCTGATGGGCATACTGTCTGTCATAAGGTTTATAAACTGGAGACCTTCTACCACTGAGCTACATCCTCAGTTCTTACTTTTGAACCAAAGACCACCTAAACTGGCCAGGTAGGACTCAAAGTTGATACTCTCTTGCTTCAGCATCCCAAGTGCTGGGGTTATAATTGAACCTCTGTGCTCAGCTTCGAGGTGTTTTGTTGGGTTTTTGGAGAGATGGTCAAGGGTATCTCTATATAGTCTAGGCTGGTCCTGAACTCACTATGAAGCTCACCCTGGCCTCAAACTCATGGCAATCCTCCTGCCTCAGCCTCCCGTGTGTTGGGATTATAAACAAGCACCACCACTCCCAGCTTATATGGTACTGGGCAATCGAATTAGGGCCTTGTGCTTGCTAGGCAAGTGCTTTAACCGCTGACCTATCCCTCGAGCCCCCTCAAGGTGTACTTCTGGTGGTATTTCTCAAAACATTCCAACTTAAAGCCATCTCTCATTCCTCCATTGCTTCCAGACAACACTACTTCCATATTTAATACCCTTCCTAAGTCCAGGACTCAGTAATTTCTTGATGGCATGAGTGGGCCTCTTTGTACACTCAGTAATTAGCCTAGCAGTATCATGTGTTCAGAGTTCTTTGTAATTCTTTAATGATTTTCTCTCACACAAAAAAAGCTTCAGCATTTACTTGTATTTTCTTTTTTTGGAAACAGTCTCAGTTTGTAGCCCAGGTTGGTCCTGAGCTCACTATATAGCTCAGGCTAGCTGTGAACTCATGGCAATCCTCCTGCCTCAGCCTCTCATTGCTCTGCCACCATACCCAGCTTATGTGGTGTTGGGGAATCGAACTCAGGGTCCTCCTGGTTGGTAGGCAGGTGCTTTAACCACTGTGCCATTTCTCCAACCTGACCACCTACTTCTATCCAGGGCCTTTTCTTGAAGTGCTTTACTGTCTCCAGGGCCCTACAGCAGCTGGCTCCTACCTTTGCCTTCTATTCACCTCCAGAGATCTGCTATGACAACATGAGGCCCAGGCCAAACCCTAGCACCAAATGGGAAAACTATGTGCATACTTTAAAAAGCCTCTGGGGGTACCTGCTCAGTCCCCCTCTTGGTTTCTTGCCAGAAATTTTTTCTTTTCTTTCTCTTATGAAGACCTGTTTGTGTTTCCTCCTGGCTTATGGACCAAGGGCTTTTCTCTTTTATTTGGTTCAAAAACTTCTGCTTGCTTTAAAAAACAAAACCAAAATCTAAAACCAAAACAGAGGCTTCTATCTCACATAAAACTTTTCTAACTTCAACTTTTCCTACTTATTCCTTAATATTGTCCTCTGACCAACCTACGTACTTAACATACAGCAATCATTACTATCTATATCTACTTATGTAATAAATGTCTATCATATTACATAACTTGCCTCACTGGATCCTGACAGATTAGGACTCTACACCCTCAAAACACATTAAAGCTGAATGTCAAAGTCTGTTAAATATTTAGAACGCCAGATAATCTGTGCTGTGCTGGACTGTCCCCCAAAAACCTCATGTTCCTATGGATACTGTGTAGGGTTGAGAGGTGGGGCCTGGCTGGAAGGGGCGGGTGCTGGTCGCACCCCGCCCTCAGTCTCTCCCTGTTCCACCATGCTGTGAGGATCTCTGTCTTCCAGGCAGCTCCAGCTCTAGGTGCGGCCCCACTATGTGATCCCACCATTTTCCAGCCACCCACCCATAAACAGATGGAGACCTTCTGAAACTATAAGCTACAATAAATCTTTGCTCCCTAAGTTGTGGATGTCGGATACTGAGTCACAGCAATGAGAAATTAAGACAGTTGTCAACTTTTTTTCTTAAATACTGGAGACTGAATCCAGGGCTTTTGCACTGACCTGTATCCCTATCCCCTTTGAAACAGGCTGAGCTTAAACTTGGTGATTCTCCTGCTTCAGATCCCAAGTGCTAAAGATTTCAGGCCTGCACCATACCTGGCCTCAGTTTTGAAAAAGATAACCATTCCCCTTAACCCAATGCCTTTCAGTTAGAAATCACAAATAGGGGCTGGAGGAATGACAGAGGTTAAAGCTCTGGCGCTACATCTAGCGCCAAGTTCTCGAGTTCAATTCCCTTCTACCAGATAAACTGGGTGTGGAGGCACACGCCCATAATCCTAGCATTCGGGAGGCTGAGGCAGGAGGACTGTTGTGAGTCCAAGGCCAGCCTGGGCTCCTTGCCTGAGCTCACAACCACCCTGGGCTACAGAGTGAGACCCTGTCTCAAAAAAACAAAAACAAACAAACAAACAAACAAACAAACAAAAACCCAGAAATATGTTTACCTTCTTTCCTTCGCTGACAGGTGTCTTCGGCCCTGTAATTTACTCTCATTCTATTAAAATAAAAGAATAAGCGAACACAGTAACATTACTATTATTAAGTTTTCAAAGAAAAACATGCAGAAAAATATGTTTTTTATAAAACTTCTTTTAAAATCTCACTAAATTAGGAGATTCCTCTTTGGAAGCCAATTTCTGGAGAGACCTATGAAAACAAAGAAGAGTTGATTGGCTTATATTAGTAAATAACTTTATAAAGTTTCAAAATATTCTTATATTTTTATTTACTCACAATCCTATGAACTTATTATTTACTTGGTTAACAGTAAGACATTAAAGACAAAAACATCTTTTTAAAAAAATAGAACTGCTGTAACATTTAGAACCATCCAGTTGCTTGTATTTTCATCTACACTGAAAACTACATTTTCTGTATTTTCTACTCTGGTCCTGTGAGTTTCTGTAGAGAAATCATATCAGATGGTGAAAAAATAAAGAGAATGGAGAGTAAAAGTCCTGAGTAACAGGACCACGAAAGGCATTCTCTTTACAGGGTCAGCTTATCATCAAGTTTATAAAATGAATTTGTTTTTAGTTACCTTTGTGACTGCAAGTGGGACAGATCGATGGTAGTGTCAGGGTAGTCGACCTCGTCCTCCTCTTTGCTCTCCACCTCCCCAACAGGCCCCTGGTCTGCCGCAGCATCCTCGGAGCCCCCGTCGTCAGAGCTTTCCTCCTCAACTAGCTCTGCTTTCACCTCGTCCTCCTCCCTCAGAATGGCAGCATCATCCTGGCCAGCCTGAGCCTCGGGCTCTACTTCCACGGGAGTCGCACGTGGCTCCTCTTTGTCTTCCTCACTACTACTGTCACTCGCATCTGCAGTCACCACAAGGACAGTCAGGTTGGTCACCCAGCAAAGCACTGGGATTTTCTTTGAAACTTCACAGAAGCACTTCATTAACTCCCAGTTTCTCCAGAAGATCCCTCTGGATGGCCGGCCATTCCCACGGTGCCCCTGACTCAGACGGCAGGAGGATGCTGCACCACGCAAGCCCCTCTATTCTCTTACTAAAGGAAATTTCTTGGACATTATTACTGTTTCTACAACAGAAGCCAAATCTTGGCATTCTCAGTATGCCCCAAAAGAAGGACAGTAAAATTAGTTGCATAAATTCAGCAGCACTTATAATTAGTGAACAAAGAACTAAAGCAATACATGTACAAATGCTGCCTCTCAGATACACAAGCTGTGACAAAGGAAGGCCATCTAAGAGGAGTGACAGGGCTCAGCCCCGCCGCGTGAAAGGATGTGCTGCCACTACCTGTCAATGGTGGTGGGCATGGACGCAGTTAAAGCACCTGTCTAGCAAGCGCAAGGCCTTGAGTTCAATTCCCCAACACCACATAAGCTGGGTATGATGGCGCCCACCTCTAATCCCAGCACTCGGGAGTCTGGGGCAGGAGGATTGCTGTCCGTCTAAGGCCAGCCTGGGCTACACAGTGAGCCCAGCAGCAGCTTCAGCTGCTTAGTGAGACTCTGTCTTAAAAAGCAACCAAAAAATGAAATCATGCAGTATTGCTTGTAAAAAGATGATCCCAGGACAAAGAATATTTGTTAAGTAGTTTAGAAAGCATACTTTCTGTAGATTCCTCAGGTAGGCAGGTAGATTTATTCCAGCAACTACAGTTGTTCCTTGAGGCAAATACATCATTAACTACAGTCTCCTAAGACACACTATACTAGTTATAAATTCATCTTTCTAGAAATCATTTCTAATTGCTGAACCCACATGTAAATACTAATTCACAAATCTGAATCTTTCTCTGTTAAACACATTTATGTATTCCTCATCAAACACTGAAGTTTTACTATACAAATATACACACTAACGTATATTATACACCAAACTGAACACTTCATAATTCACTAGAATAAGTACAAAATCTCAGTGAAATTGGCAGCCTCAAGTTTTTTAAAGGCCAAAACAGACATGATTATCTAGATATATAAGGATTCAGAATATTAAAATCTGCGACCTACCTAGTGCTTCCATCTCCTCTGCCACGAGGTCCCCCGTGCAGCTTGCCAGGGTCTCCACATCTTCATCTTGCACCCTGACTCTCCGCTCACTCCGATGTCGCCAAACACAAGACTCATCCACCTGCACACACAGTTCTTTGTCACTGATGGAGCTTCTGATATGATTTATGAGAACTTGACAGAAAACAACTAAGAAGCTAACAGGTACCTTAAAGAGGAAGCTAAACCCCATCATCAGGTATGACGGAGGAAGGAAATTCTTCTTTCCTACAAAAGATAATGTACACTAGTGTTTTTTCCCCATTTTACTGATACATATAAGTCAAAATTTCAAAGTTTACATTGATCTTGAGCATTTTGTGCAAATACATATCACTGCAAAGTTAGATAGTTCCCCTCTCTCCTTTCGACCCTCCTCCCACCCAAGTTTGCATTATTTCCCACATTAAGTTCTATAAAATAATTGCAATCTGGGCTTCTCATATCAGAAAAACCGTCTGATATTACACCTTCTGCCTCTGACTCACTTCACTAAGCATGATGGTCTCAAGTTGCCTCCATTTGCCTACAAAAGCCTCCAACCTATCTGTCTTTATAGATGAGGAGTAATCCACTGTGTATAAATAACACAATTTGTGTATCCATTAGTCTGCTGGTGGGTATTTTGGTGTCTTCCACATTTTAGCGATTGCTAGTTGTGCTGCTATGAAACATCAGTGTTTTAATATATCGGTTTTCTCAGTAAGAAGATGGGCTTTGTAGCGAGGGAAAGGAGATGTGTTCTGGGGAGGGTGAGAGGGCAAGAAGGGGGAAGGGAAATGAAAACGGTCACGATGCAACATGTAAATGCACTCAACTTCTCAAACTGATTGCTATGTATGACAAATATATGCTAATGAAAGAGTGAAAAATTTCCATAGAAACAAAAAAAAGATTCTTAATTTAAAAAATCAATTTTCTCTGATTTCTGTCTGCAAATATCTGACACCAGTGATGACGTATATTGTTTTTTTTACTCCAACAATAACATTTTCCGACATCAGCTGGGTCCTGCTGGCCAGGCACATAATCCCAGCACTGGGTGAGGCAGAGGCAGGACACTGAGTTCCTGCACAGGCTGTGCAAGTCCGCAATTTTGCAAGGCTCTATCTCAAACTCGATGCAGCTCATGGTGAAGACCCTGGGTTTTATCTTTAGTACCAAAATAAGGAAAGAAAAGAATATGGCAGACATTACATGTGGGAAAAGTGGTTAACAAGTAAAACATGCATGCTTGTTCTCATCTCTTGGATTAGACAAACCCTGAGTAATCATTTTTAGAAAAATGCTCAGGCTATACTTTCCCATTCTTATAAATGAAAGTGTGTAAAAGGGTCAGGCCCAGCACTCTGGGAGGCTGGAGGAGGAGAATTACAAGTTCAGGTCAAGCCCAGGCAACTTAGACCTTGTCTTAAAGTAAAAAAGGGCTGAGGACATAGCTCAGTATGAATGCCTTGGGGTGAATCCTCAGTACCACATGCAAACCCCAAAATTCGAAGTGCATTTGCATAAAAAATTTGTATGTGTATCTGCACAGACATACATAAGATGACATGACAAATGCTGTATTTGCCACACTAACTACAAGCTTCCTTATTTTGTGATAGGCTTCATATATAAAACTGGAACTCAGTTACTCTTTTTCTTTCAGTCTTTTCTTGGTACTGGGGATGAAGTCAAGACCTTCATACCGAGCTGTAACCCCAGCATATTTCTATTTTTGATTTTGAGCTAGGTCTTGCCAAGTCACTAACTTGCACAGGCTGGGCTTCAACTTGTGCTCCTGCCGCCGGTTCACCAAGTGCTGGAGTTGCAGGCCTGCTTGTGATGAGAAAGTCGGTATAGGGTCCTCAGACTTTTCCACAACCCACTGGCAAGTTAAGAGATATTTTTCACATTACCTTACCTCTTATCATGAAACTTCCTGTTGTCAAATATTCTCCAGTTGGTGCCGTTTTAGAAACCTAAGAAACATAAAATATATTACATTAATATGTACTCACTTTTTGGGGCTAAGGACATAGCTCAGTGGTTAAAATGCTTTCCCAGAAAGCACAAGACCTTGGGTTTGATTCTCCAGTTACCACATGAAGTGGGTATAGTTGCACACACCTGTAATCTCACATGCTTGTACAACCCAGCACTTAGGAGGCTGAGGCAGGACTGTCTGAGAGCAAAGCCAGCCTGGGTCACATAGTAGTTCAGGACCAGTCTGAACAACAGACTCTTAACTCAATAAATAAATAAATAAATAAATAAATAAATATTTTTTTTCCTGCTCAAGAGGAGAAAGCAGTCTTATTCAATTAAGCAACACTGTTTCCTAAAAAGTTCATAATTTACCAAAACTTCTCGACACTATAGCACTAAAGGGTGAGATACCTCTTAAATGAAAGATATATCTTTGGCCCCAGTAAAGAACAATGGCTTGACCAAATAATTTTCAAATGCCATGGACTGGAGCTAAATAAATCTAGTCCACTCTTTTCTTCCACTGTGAGATTTGAGAAAAAGATACTTAAAGCTAGAGTGACTAAAATAAAGCCTTACTTATTAAATCATTGTATGATATAGTTTTTGTTGATACAATAGCTTTCATTTTAGGAAATAGCAGTAGTAGCACATTTCATAAAAATATAACTTAAACTGGAAGTGGTGGCACACACTTGTGATTCCAGCTCCTTGTGAGGGAAAGAATTATAAGTGTGAGGCCAGCAAGGGCCACCAACCGAAATTCTGTCTCAAAAAAAGTAAATAAGTAAACAAGAGGAGGGTTATAGGGGGAAGGGCACACATGTATGTCAAAACAAAGTAAGTGAACCTGTTCTGCCAATATTAAAATTTTATGTATTTGTGACATCTGCAAGTCTAAGATGATTTTTTTTTTTTGAGACAGGGTCTCTCTAGTCCAAGCTGATGCTGAATTCACTATGTATCCCAGGATGACTCTGAACCATGGCAACAGTCCTGCCTCATCCTCCCAAGTGCTGGAGTTTGTACAGGCATGTGCCACCAAGCCCAGCTATTATATAGTGCTGGGGAATCTAAGACAAGGCCGTGCACTTGCTAGGCAATCTACTCTAACTACTGCGCTAAGCCTCCCGCCCATAAGTCTTATTAGACTTATTAAAAGCCTTTTAAAAATCTCCTCATGAAAGAATCAGAAACATTTTTGTAACAGTACTATGGTAGAATATAACCAATAATTATAAATTCCCTAAAAATGTCACAGAAGATAATAAAAATAAATAGATTTATAAAATAAAACTAAAATTAAGGGAAGACACTGACAGTGAACTCCTACCATATAGCTTTAGGACCTTACTAAAGTACATCTTTATCAATTATTTCTTAAAAAATGAAATCGAGCCAAAACTGGTGGCATAGGCCTATAATCCCAGCACTTTGGGAGGCTGAAGCAGGACTGCACGTTTGGGCCCAGACTCCTGGCAGTCTAGCAACTAGTAAGACGCTATCTCAAAAAGAAAAAAACCCACAATAATGTATTAAATCTAAGCTGGACATGGTGACACATGCCTGTCATCCCAACACTAGGGAGGCCAAGACAGAAGGACTGCCACGAGTCCAAGACCAGCCTGGGCTCCAAATTGAGTTGAGGACCAGCCGGACTACAAAGCAAGACTGGGTCTCAAAAATAAATAAATATATTCATAAATAAATGTACAGTCGCACACAGAATGAGGTACCACCAAATCAAACAGCACTAACCCAGAGAAGGGCGACTAGCAAAAGCAGGCAAGTGCAGAGACCCTAGAGTATACTTGCTTCTCCAGAAGCGCGCAAAGAAACCAAAACTTCTAAAGGATGAACACAAAATAGACCTGTGAGGTCAGTACACCATCACTACCAGAAGACTCTCCTCCATCCAGTGTAATGGCTGGGTCACTCTTCCCTCATGTCTGTGCTCAAATCTTAGATTCCGCAAAATGGGACCCTTTGACAGTATACTCACAATGACAGGTCCTATCACTGTCTATCCCGTGTGTGCTTCAAAATTTCCTTTATACCATTTGTTATCTGCTATGTAAATGTGTGTGTGTTGTGTATGCATATATTTTGAGACAGGGTCTTACTCTGTAGCCCAGGCTGGCCTTGGACTCACATCAGTTCCTCCTGCCTCAGCCTCCGATAGGCATGCATAACCACACTCAGCTTTGTGAGACTGGGGAATCAAACCAAGGGACCTGAGCCTTCAAGTCAAGCACTTTAATCTCTGTGCTATTCCCCCAGCCCCTGTAAATTTTTTTTCTGTACTCCCTTAATGTAAAACTTGTCAAGGTAGGTAATTTCACTTTGCCTTATTTTACTTCCATACCCTCCTAAACTAGCGAAATATATAGCGCCTAATAAATTAAGAAAAAGGACCACAGCCCTTATTACCTGATGATGGTACACCCACCAAGCACTAGTGATAACTCGGGCATCCCAAGCAGCACTGTAGCAGAGTGCCATGGTGCCGGCTTCCGTCAGTGTCCGCGGCGGGATGGGCTCTCCTGTAACAACAGTGCGGCTTCAGTACTGAGAACAGACTGCACACAGCGGGATATGAAAGGCACAAAGAGTAACAGGTTCAACTGTTAAATAGTCACATCATATTATATTTCAATATTATAAAAAATTAGTTTAATAAAATGTATTTATTTAGGTTTTAAAATAACCTACATAAAGTCATAGAAGAAATATCCTCAGTTATACCAGTAGTCCTAATTTCATTATATGAAGTATGATTTAGAAAAATTTACTTAAGGTTAGAGGACTTTGTGAATTACCAAAATGGAGAGCATTTTAATAAGATACTCCTTACACTTAATGTATTTATAAGCCATGTGACCATTATCTAATCCCAGAACATTTCCAATATCTTTTAAAAAAATACTGTACCCACGGTCTCCACTACATCCCCTATGAGCCCAGCCCTTGACAATCACTAACTTGCTTTCCGTCTCTGCAGATGCGCCTATTTCAGACATTCCATGCAAACGCAACCACACATGGCCCTTGACGTTCTCTTTCACACAGTATCATCTTTGCATGGCTCCTCCATTCTAGACACCATCTAAGTAGTTCACTTAAATCTGAGTAAGAGTTCACTGCACAGACATAACATATTTTGTTTATTCCTCAATCACCAAGCACGGGCTATCTGCACTTCTGGTTATTATTAATAATGCTGCTCTGAGTATACATATATAAAATTTACATAGATACATGTTTTCACATAGGTTTAACATATATCCTGGCGTGTCCTTGCTGGATCACAAGCGCTATCAAGACAGTTTCATATCTGCTGCATCACGTTCTAGTCCTGCCAGCAGGCAGGGACAAATTTCTTCACGTCCTTACCAACACTTCCTATTATCCATTTCTTCATCAGAAATCATCCTAATAGACGGGATGTATTAGTTAACTGGTTTTGAGCTGTATTCCCCTGATAACTAATGATGCTAAACATCGATCATGTGCTTTTATCTTTGAAAAAAGGTCTATCTCATTAAATTTTTTTTTTTTTAATTTATGCAGACAGAATCTTGCTCTGTAGTCCAGGCTGATCCTAAACTTGACTATGTGTCCCAGATTGGCCTTGAGCTCATGCAGTCCTCCTGGCCTTAGCCTCGAGTGCTGAGTTACACGTGTGCACCACCATGCCTGGCTTACGTGGTGCTGGAGAATAGAAATCAGGGCCTCACACTTGGTAGGCAAGCACTGTAACTGCTGTGCTACTGCTCCAGTCCCTCTCATTTAGAAAAAAAACTGAATTATATGCCCTTCTATTGTCGTAAATGTCCATTGGATATATTTACTTATTACATGAATAATTTGTAAATATTTCTTGCTATTCTGTGAGCTCTTTTTCATTTTCTCATCGTGTCCTTGAATTAAAGATTTTAGTCTTTTTTTTTTTTTTAAACATAGAACAAGCCTTTGGATCATTTATTACTCAAAAGAGCTTAACTGTTTTGTTTGGCTTTCTGACTCTGTGCTTGTGCCTTCAACACTTTCACGACATTGTTCCTCAATAAGGAAAGCACGCTTGATCCTGTCACGGAAACATTTGGCACACATGAACCCTGTAGACCCTGCTGGCACGTTTCTTCATTTTAGATCACCTCATAAGAACTTTGGGTCTCATGGCATGAACCCCTTGGCGTTGGCCTGGACACATACTACAAGCAGACTTTGGTGCTTTCCCAACCTTATGGTATAAAATCCTATTTCCTGAGGTTAGGGACAGCCTAGTTTTGTTAGAGCTGTATTGTAGGAAAGCCTACAATGATGTCAAGTGCTGAATCATTTTGAGGGCCTCTACATACCATATCCAGTAAAGATTTTAGTTTTAAGAGCAACTGTGTTTTTGACTGCTATGAGTTTGGTATCCATCAAAACTAAAAAATGACTTTACATGATATAAAATTATGAATCACTATGAATTAATTACTGTGAAGATGTTTACCTTTTCTTCCAACAGCTTTATAGTGTAGTAGCTCAGGACACGTCCTGAGTTAACTTTGTAACGGTGAAAAGGAGCCCAACCTCATCCTTTAGCATCTGGGTATCTAACAGTCCCGGGACAGCTATAAGTACTCACGAAAGATATAGCAAATGAAGAAATGTTACCCAAAACAGACAAAGAATCCTCAGACCTCAGTAAGAACACTAGTAACCTGGTAAAAAATGGGTTCAAAAACCTTAAGCAAAGAAAACATAAAGGTAACAAGTGCATGGAAGGTTGTTCTACATTCTATGTCATTAAGACAAGTTAAAATACCAAGCAGGGCACAGTGGCACAGGCCTAGAATCCCATCACTCTGGGAGGCTGGGGTAGGAAGATCACAAGTCCGAGCCCAGCGAGTGCAACTTAGTGAATTACTGAGACCTGACCTAAAAATAAAAATAAAAAAAGACTGAGGATATTGCTCAATACAAAGGGCCTGGGCTAATACCCAGAACAACAACAAAAATAAAAATGCAATGTGGAGATGCCACTGACCACAATGAGGCACCAACACATGCACAGCCTTTGACTACCGACACCACCAAATACCAGCAAGTAGGGGGGCACCAGCAAGTAGCAGGCACCAGCATCTCACTCACGCCTGCTGGGAATTCAAAAGGCTACAGCCACTTGGGAAGAGTCTGATCAATTCTTATAAAATTAATCACACTTGTATGATCCAACTGTCTTGTACTTTGGTATCTACCCAAATGAATTTGAAACTTAAATCTACATGAAATCCTGCATGGTTATTAGCAGTTAACTCCTAACTGCCAAAACTTGGTTTCTTGGCTGGTGAATGGTACATAAACTCTGGTACACTCCAACAGTGTAACATCACCAAGGGCTGGGAGCTATCATGCCCTGAAGTGCCCTGGAGCACCGATGCTACACCGCATAGCATTCTACCGAGGAAGCCCAGCGGACAAGTCTATATACTGTGATGATTCCAAGGACCTTCTGGAAAATGCAGAACGGGTAAACAGATCAGGGCATGCAGAAGGATGGAGACAGAGCGCCGAGGACGCACACCACCATGGATGGAGCTTAATGGAAACTACTGGCTCCAGGAAACGATGACATATCAGTGTAAATAAATTCACTCGTTTCAACCACGGTACCACTTGGCATGGAATGCTGATAACAGGGGAGCCATGCGTGTGTAGACAGGGATTATGTAGGAAAGCATTATGTCTTCTGTTCAATTTTGCTGTGAACATACAACCTGTTCTTTAAAAAAAAAAAATCACTTTTTGAGGTAAGAATCTAGCCACATTGTCCATAGCTAGCCTTGAACTTGATATGCAGGCCAGACTGGCCCCCAGATCCCCCTACCTAAGCTTCCCAATTGCCAGGATTATAGGCTTGAGCAACTACACCAGGTTTAACAGAAACTCAATGCTACCAAAATTTTAAAAAGAGAGAGAAAAGAAAATTCTCTCCCCACAGAATGGTCTTGGGAACCCTTCTTAAAAATAACATGACCACAGGCTGGAGAGTTCGAATCTGGAATGAGAATTTCGGATGCTGCCCTATGCGTCCCTCCTTAAGCGGTACAACACCCCTCATCACTGCTGCTTCTTGGTAAAGTGCTTCAAAGTCAGGAGTGTGGACCTCCAAATCTGCTCTTCAGTTTCAAGAACGATTTAGCTAAACTAGTTCCCTTGCAGTTTATGTCCAAGCACATTTTTAGGATCAGTTCATCCATCTGGTACTAAAAAAAAAAAAAGGCATTACTTTCAACCCACACACACAGCATCTCTTCAATTTACCACAGTTCCCGCCTTATCTGTAGATTTGCCAAGATGTTCCCTCGATTCCTGCACCACAGAGAGGACCTATACTACAATATGGTTTATCCTGAGTATATGTCTTGATGATGTTTAATTTGTAAAGAATGCATAGTAAAATATTAATAACAATTATAAAATATGCTATAATAAATTAATTTAATATTTACAGTTATTTCTGAAACTTTCCACTTAATGTTTTCTTCTTTTTTTGGTAGCAGGCCTCATTTGGTAACCCAGGCTGGTCCCGAACTCACACTATGGAGCCCAGGCCAGCCTTGGACTCATGACAATCCTCCTGCCTCAGCCTCCTGAGTGCTGGGATTACTGACGTATGCCACCACACCCAGCTTATGTGGTGCTGGGGAATTGAACTCGGGTACTTAGCACTTGACTTAGTGCTTCCCAGGCAAGTGCTCTGACCACTAAGCCATCCCCCCAAACCCTCCATTTAATATTTTCAAACTACACTTCACTGCAGGTACCTGACACCATGGAAAGGGATAAAGGGAGATGACTGTACTTAAGTCTGGCTTTCTTTCAATAATAATGTTTCAATTTTTATCTATATATTTTCTTTTGGTAAATTTACTCCTAAAAATTTAATTAGTTTAATGCTATTACAACTGCTTAATTTCCTTTTATTCCTTTTTTTTTTTTTTTTGGAGACAGGATCTTGCTCTGTAGCCGAGGTTGGCCGAAGACTCAGGACAATTGGCCTGCCTCAGCCTCCTGAGTGCAGGGATTACAGGTGTGTGCCACCATGCCCAGTTTCTACGTGGTGCTGGGGAATCAAATTCTTAACTGATGCACAATTCCTCCAGCCCCTTAATTTCCTTTTTGATGTGTTCACGGCTACTGTACTGAAACACAACTTACTTTATATTGGTCCAATATAACATGGACAATAGTGAACTTGGTTATTAGTTTTGACAATTCCAGGTTGAGTCCTTAAGAGCTTGTTTTTAATACATAAAATCATATAATCTGTATCAAATACAGTTTTACTTACTACTAATCTGGACATTTTAAACTCTTTTTATTGTCTAAGGACCTACCAGAAGCCTCCAATATAATGTTTAAGAAGAGGGCTGGACTGCAGCTCAGTGGCAAAAAGCTTGCCTAGCACGTGAGAGGGCCTGGATTCCATGGAGTTGGAGTTGGGTGGTAGGAAGACAAGCTTTTTTGTTGTTTCTCATCTTCTCTTTCATTATTTATGTTTGCTACCTATGGATTTTCATAAATGCTCTTTACCAAGCTGAGGAAGATCTGTTCTGTTCCAAGTTTGCTGAATATTTTCTGTCATATATTAGTACTGGATTCTAGTAAATGTTTTTTCTGCATCAACTGCATTCTAAGATTAAGTCACACAATTTATAATGCTTTCCAATATGCTGCTAGATTCAGTCTATGATAACATTTCTGTGTCACTATTCATAAGAGACATTGGCCTCTACCTTTTTAGTGTTTTGTCTGGTTTGTTATAAAGGTAATAGTACTTGCCTGACAAGATGAATTAGGAAGTTTTCCTGTCTTGTCTGTTTTGGAAAAGTTTGTGATGACTGGTATTAGTCTTTTATTAAAGTTTGATATAGTGCTTGCTTCAGGAGCATATATAACTAAAAAAAAAAAAAGGTTTGCTATAATTCACCAGTAAAGGCATTTCCATTTGGGATTTTCTTTGTGAATAATCTTGTTTCCCTTTAGTACTACTTTCATTTCTTCCCTTGTTATGGCTTAACTTCAATTATTTGTTTTTCAGTCTTGGTAGTTTTCACGTTTTGAGGAATTTATCCACTTACCTATGTGTCTAGAATCTACTGGTACAGAATTGTTCTCAGTATTTTAATCATTTTGGTTTCTAAAAAGTCAGTATAATAGCCCCTCTTCCATCTCTAAGAATGTGTCAAAAAAAAAAAAAGAATGTGTCTTTTCTTGGATTTTCTTGGTCAGGCTAGTCAAAATGTATCAATTTTATTTATAATTTCAAGGCTTATTATGTTGGTTTCTTTTTTTTTCTATGTATTTCTATTCTAATCTTTATTCTTTCCTTCTACTTGTTTTAGGCTTCCCCCCTTTTCCCTGGTATTTAACATGCAAAATTATTGACCTAAGTTTTTTTTAATGCAAACATTTATAGCTATAAATGTGACACAAAGCAATGCATTACCTGCATCTCACTTTTCATACGTAATTTCACTGCACTGAAGTCAAAGAATTTTCTAATACCCTTCTTTGTCCCCCGTTTATGAGTATGATGTTTCATTTCCATACATTTGTGATTTTCTTAATTTTCTTCTATGGTTTCTAATTTCACCCCAACGAGATTAAAAACCTTAAGCTGCATGATTTCAGTCATCTCCAGCTGACTGAGACTTGTTTTACAGATTGTCATATAGTGTATTCCAGAGGATGTACACTGGATAAAAATGACTATTCTGCTGCTGTTAGGAATCTTTTAGAGATGTTAATGACATTTAGTTGCTTTCTAGTGTTGTTTAAGTATCCTTGTTGATCTTGAGATTAATTATTCTCTGATTAAAAACTGGGTGCTAAACTGTCTTCATAGCTTTTCTCACCTTAGTCAAAAATCCTTAAACAGCTGAGAAATTCACTGTGCTCTGTGGCACCAGTTGTGACTTTGCAGTTTCTCCTACTGTTGAGCTGTCCATGAACTAGAAATGTCATCCCTGCTTGACTTTTGATCAGTCAAGTTAAAACATCTTCTTCCCTTCCTTTGCAACGTTTGTGTGAATATGCGTTATTAAAGCAAAAGTAAGTAAAAGTAAACTGCAAATGAAAAATTTACATGTTGAAATCACCCAATAATGGGTTAGTGGAATAGTATAGTCGTCAAAGCATTTGACTAGCAAGCATAATACCCAGAGTTTGAATCCCCAGCACCACACAACCCAGGTGTGGTGGCACACACCTATAATCCCGTCACTCAGTAGGCTGAGGCAGGAAGACTGCTGCATTTGGGATTTTCTTTATGAATAATTGTGTGTTTGAGGCCAGCCTGGGCTACACCGTAAGTTCAGGACCAGCCTACACTACACAGTGAGACCCCGTCTCAAAAAAAAAAAAAAAAAAAAAGAGGAAAACCTCAAATATTATTGTAGGTCTATTTCAATCTTCAGTACATAGTGGTCTTGCTTCATATGTTAGACGGTTCTGTATATTTATTTATATGTATTTAATTGTTATACCTGATCCATGAAAAATCCTTTTATTGTTATAGCCTTTGCTACTACTTTTTTCCTTTCTTTTTTTTTTGGAGACCCAGGGTGTTGTTCTGTAGCCCAGGCTGATCCTGAACTCACTGGTATAGCCAAGGCTGGCCTTTCACTACTGGCAATCCTCCTGTCTCAGCCTCCCACGTGCTGGGATTACAAGCACACGCCACCATGCCCAGCTTCACGTGGTGCGAGGAATCGAACACAGGGCCTTGCTCTTGCAATGCAAGCATTTTAATTGCTGTATCATTCCTCAAGCCCACTATTAGTTTTTATCTTACAGTTTTGCTAAAAACATTTTTTAAAATGTAAAAATTGGAACAGAAATATATTACCTGTTGGATTCTTAATTACACAGCTAGTAGCTCCATGAAGATCAGCATGTACATAAATGTCTCCTTTAACGAAGATAAATAAAAAATAGTTAAAGTCTGTTCATTCATTTGCTCCCTTCCTCCCTCCCTTCCTCTCTTCTCCCTCTCGCTCGTTCTCTCTCTCTCTCTTTCTTTCTTTCTGTGAGACAGGGGTCACTATGTTGGTTGGACTGGTCTTAAACTCCCAGCTCAAGTAAACCTCTTCTGCCTCAGCCAATGCAGTTACAGGAACATACCACTGTATTCATCTTTAGGTTATATTTCAAATTGTGAAATTGGTTATAAACATGAACAATGAAAAACTAAGCTTTTAAAAAGCTGATTTATACTAATTTCAGAGAATTAAACAATACTTTGTGGAAAAGATCAAAAGCTAAGTAGGAAAGCACATCTTCAACACACTTTAAAGCATCAAATCTTTCCGTAATAAGTTCCATTGTGACAAAGAGTATGTACTCAGTATGAACACTGAGGTAAATGACCCAATCATTTAAGAAAGGAAATTCTACAGCCAGGCATGGTGGCTGCAATACTAGCTATTCATGAAGCAGAGGCAGGAGAACCACACTGGAGGACAGTGCGGGCAACTGAGTGAGAGCCTGTGAGCAACACTTCAGCAGGGGCTTGTCTAGCAGGTGTAGGCCTTGGATTCAATCTCCAACCCTGGAAAAATAAACTTTCTTTTTTAGAATGTTAGTGTTACCTACCTGGTGTCAAGTACCTTTTCACAATTATTTCATTCTGTTGCTGATCTCGTCCACCTATAATTAGATAGTTCTCTGAGCTAATGAACCACAGAAATTTTTCAAACCTATCAAAAAAAAAAAAAAAGTTAACCTTAATAACTGCCTGAACTCAAATACCTTCTACAAACAAAACAGGATACTATCCTGCCTTTGTAACTTAAGACAACTTGATGATTTAACTGTCATACTTTAAAGCATGAAGCTGACTTTTATTAAAAGCTTATAACTTAATAATATTTTCATTTCTTTCTTTCGCTTTTTTTGAGATAGGGTTTCACTTTATAATCCCGGCTGGTGTAGCCCAGGCTGGCCTTGAATTCACAGCAATCCTCCTTCCTCAGCCTCCCCAGTTCTTAATAATGTGTACTTAAGACAGCCTTAGAGGAAATTAAATTTTGTGTTTATAGAAGAGGATCTCTTTGGACTGGAGGAATAGCACAGTGCCTAGAAAGCTTAAGGTTGTGAGTTCAATTCCCCAGCACTATATATGCCAGGCATGGTGATACACACTATAATCCCCGCACTCAGGAGGCTAAGGCACAAATGCTGTGAGTTTGAGGCGAGTCTGGGCTACATAATGAGTTCAGGACATTCCTGGACTACAAAGTGAGACCCTGCCTCAGAAAAAAAAGAAAGGGAGGACATGTGGGGAAGAGGCTAAGGGGATCAGCAGCAGAAACTTAAGAGAGACAGAACCAAGGATCTCTTTATTCCATAAAGAACAGTCCTCTTAAACTCAAGGATAACTTACAACAATAAATTACAAAAACTAAAAATATAAAACACTAAGTGCTCTTTAGGTTAGCTTTTCTTCAGCAGGGCACTGAACAAACTAACAGGCTTTGAACTACAGAGAAAATGAAAAATTTTATTCCCATTCTGTTTTCAATCAACAAAATTAGTGTTTACATACATGATATTCTTTATGCTTTTTATGTAAATGGCAAAGAGCTGCTTTCAGAAGGATAAAATTATAACTTTATCAAGAGACAAAGTAGCAGTTTCATGATATCAAGAATTAAAAGTGGAGTATATATTTATACAACAGCTAGAAAACAACAGACAATACAGATGAACAAAAATATTACATATGACAGAGATAACCTTTGTTATGATTAAATCTATTAATTTATAAAACTTCTGGTTAAAGATGGAAAACTGTACAACTCCAAAATAGGAAAAAAATTTTCATTATTTTATTTATTATGTGGTACTGGGGATGGAGCCAGGGCCTTCACACTGAGCTGCATCCTCAACTCATTTTTCAGTTTTGATTTTGAGACAGGGTCTCTCTAAGTCACTAATTTGCTCACACCAGGCTTGAACTTGCGATCCTCCTGCCTCAGCCTCCCAGAACACTGTGATACAGGTCTGCACAATTTTCTAATTTGATTTCTGATTTTTGTAACACATACTCATGGTTCAAAATATTTAAATTACAAAAAGTAGAATGCCAGACCTCGGATCTCTTTAGTTTCCAGCCCAACCACCACACAAGCCACTAAAGTCAGCTTCCTGCATAGCCCTTCCAAGTTTCTTTATGTCTACAAAGACTAAAACACTTTCTTTAACCCTTTCCTCATTTTTTAGACATAGTACACACTGTTTTCTTTTTCCATTTAAAAATATATCTTTCTTCTTGTTGAACGGATATACGATACTTACTACACTACCTCCCTTTTGATAGCAAGGAGATGTGTGAAAGAGAAACACAAACCAGCGAAGAGACAGAGATGCTCAAGGGTATGCTCTGTAATGTGTAACTACGACCCAATAAAAGGAACCAATCTGAAGATTCTGATAACGAAGACAGAAAAGAACAGAACATGTGAAACAAACAGGAAGTACGTGGATTTGAACCAAGAATACCAGAGATGACTCAGCAGGTAGGAGAGGTAGAGGGGAAAGGCAGAACGCCACCATAGCCTCATATGCAAAAAGCAAAAGTGGGAGAAATAAAGCCGGAAGCGGACAAATGCACAATGATGTTTCAAAAAATTTTAACTACAATATTATAATTTTTTGCCAATACATTTCAAACTTTAGACAAAGCTTCAAAAAGGCACCAATGACCAAAAGTAGATAATCTGCAGTCTTTCCATCCACTGAGGTGAATCTGTAATGAAAATTTTCCCATAAAGAAAACTCCCTGACTACTCAGCTCAAAGGAGAATCTGACCAAATAATCAAGGAGAATTACAGAGGGAAGTTTCCTAACTTGTTTTATGAGGCAATAAGACTTTGATACTAAAACTCAGTAACTTTACAGCAAATGAAAAATATTGGCCATGCTACTCATCAACAGAGGTGTCAAATGAAATCAACTTAACAGGAAAATGGGCAGGAGACAAATCCAGCAAAACACTGACAGGTGCACAACTGACCAGTGGTCACCCTCAAGAAGAAGCGGAATCCTAAGATGGAAGTGGAAAAACTCAACTTTTGATGTCTAACTCAAAGGAACCTCAAAAACGGCCACACAAGGGCTTGAGGGAACAGGGTTTAGGATGGTGAGAGCGAGGACCACTGGGCGCTCTGCTCCCACTGGTACATGCCTGGACCTCCTTCTCAGAACCATGCTTCTGACTTCCTTTCCACACCTTAACCAAAACTGGAGTGATGCCTAACATGTACATAACAGAACAAATTGAAGGAAGCACATGTCTGGCATCCTGGGCTCCCCAAATGCTCACAGCATCGAGGGAGAGGAAAAGAATTATTTTGGGACAGGAGATCATTTCAGCCCATGGGATTCATTCACAAGCGTAACCCCTTGGGAATTTATCATCAACTTGTTTTGCTTTGTTTCTGGTATGTACAGGCAATTCACCCCAGGGCTTTTACACTGAGCTGCATCCACAGTGCCCACATCCTTTTGATCTTTTTTTTATTTTTAGACAGGGTCTCACTAAGTTGCTGAAGTGGGGCTCAAACTTGAGAGTTCCTCTGCCTCAGCTTCCCCAAGTGGTGAGATTACAGAAGTGCACCACTATGACTGGCTCCAATCAGTGTTTTAATACCTGATTACAAAACATGAGTAGATGATGAAGGAATACCATGTATTACTCAAAGGTTCAGGACTAGGGATGCAGCTCAGTGGTTAAAGCACTTGCTTTGCAAGCACAAGGCCCTGGGTTTGATTCCCCAGCACCACATAAACTGGACACGGTAGCACATGCCTAGAATCCCAGCACTCAGGAGGACGAGACAGGAAGACTGCCTTGATTCTGAGGCCAGGTGGAGTCCACATGAGTTCAGGACCAGCCTGGACTCCAGAGTGAGACATTGTCTCAAGAAAACAAAAAGCAAAAACCAAAAATAACAGAAGTCAATAACATGAAAGCTGGAGATATAATTAACATAAATTTTAAAAGGTCAGCTGACTAATAGTATGGTAAAGGGTGGAAATCCATCAAAGGCTACAAAGCAGCAGTAGCTCACACAGGATGAGGAGGCCGAGTGATCTAACGTTGAATAATACGGCACTGTATACTTCCAATCTGGTAAGAGTAGATTTTAGGTGCTCTTCCTCTTAGCAGTAAGAACAGGGTATCTGAGAGGATGAGACTTGACTGTAGCATCTCATTATGTATATATGTACAGTGAAACATCATGTTGTACACTATAAAATATACACAGTATTATAAAACTTAAAAGAACAACTTGGAGAAGACAGACTTGCAGGGAAAAAAATAACTTAAAAATAATACATCAAATCTTCTCAGAATTAAAAAATGAGTGGGAAGGCACTCAAATAAAAAGCATTAAAAAATGAAAGGAAAAGAATAAGGGCTGGAGGAATGGCTCAGCAGTTAAAAAGCGCTTGTCTACCAAGCACTACGTCAAGCCCTAAGTACCCAAGTTCGATTCTCCAGCACCATGTAAGCTGAGCATGGTAGCACACGCCTGTAATCCCAGCACTCAGGAGGCTGAGGCAGAAGGATTGCTGTGAGTCCAAGGGCAGCCTGGGCTCCATAGTGAGTTCAGGACCAGTCTGGGCTATAAAGTGTAACCCTGTTTCAAGCAAGAAAGAAGAAAAAAAAAGTAGGCCGCTTTCCAACTACATTTAGAAAATGTCTCAGAGTTTTCCCAAAGACCCACAACCTGAGCATGGAGGCATGGGCCTAAAGTCCCAGAATTCCCGGAGGCTGAGGCAGGAGAATGCAAATGATTTTGAGACCAGGATGGGCTAGGTAGTAAGTTTAGGACCAGTCCAGACTAGAAAGCAAGACCCCATCAAAGAAGAAAAAAAAAAAAGAAAAGAAAAGAAAGCAAATGAAACAATTATTAACCCCAGGGAAGACAAAAAACTAAGGAAGAAGAAAACAATGTTTTATTGATCAGCTATAACATAATTACACTCTCTCTCTCTCTCTCTCTCTCTCTCTCTCGCTCTCTCTCTCATGTTTTTTGGAGACACGGTTTCACTCTGTAGTCTAGGCTGGTCCTGAATTCACTATGTACTATGTAACCCAACCTGGCCTTGAACTCACAGCAATTCTCCTGCCTCAGCCTCCCAAGTGCTGGGATTTATAGGTAAGTGTCACTATGCCTGGTTTACGTGGTTCTGGGGAATTGAACTCAGGGTCTTATGCTTGTTAGGTAAATGCTCCAATTGCTGTGCAATTCCCCTAGCTCTAAATACTATTTTTTCCCCTCCCCCATTCCCAGGTCTAAATACTTTTAATGCTGAATAGCAATCTTGAGAAAACTATGCTCTGATTGTATATAAGTAGCAAAAGCAGAAACTAAGTGAAATCCTCATCTTCCACACTGGGACATCAATAGCAGACCCTGAAACAGGAAAACAAAGCACCAGCAGAAGAAGCAAGGAGCCAAGAGAAATGACAGAGAATACCTAAGAACCTCCAACGGAGCTCAGAGAGATTTGCTGGAGAGCAAGCAGGCAGCAGGAAGAGGAGTGACAAACTGCAGGGACTGTTTATAGTTCTGCTTTGCAGAACTGCTCAGCTTTCTAAACAATGTACATGTGTGATTCCAACTAAAAAAAATTAAATTAAAAAAGGTAAAATACTTACCAATATACTTTTCTTGCTTTTTGAATAGAAGTAACCATTTGAACTTCTTTTAAGGTTTGCTTTGTTTTCTTTTCTGCTGACTTGAATGCCTAGTTATAAGAAAACAAATTTTTAATAGATATTTCATTTGACCAGCTATACCTCTTCTGGGTATCTTCCCAAAAGAGTTAAAGTCATCATACAACACTGACACATGCATACCCATGTTTACAGCAGCACAATGTACAAAAGCCAAACCTTGGAGGAAGTCAGTATGCCCAACCATAGATGAATAAAGAAGACGTGGAAACAGATACAGAATAGAGTACTACTCTGCCATGAAGAAGACAAATTTGAGTCATTTGTAGGAAAACGGACGCATCTTGAAACCATCATGCTTAGCGAAATGAGTCAGATGCAGAATATTCAATACTGTATGGTTTCTCAAATATGAGAAAACCAAACCATAAGAAAGTAGAAAAGAGATGGAAAAAAGTCAGAAGACAGCCTTGGTGGAGAGGGAAAGGGGACATGGCAGGGTGGGGTGAGTGAGAAGGTGGTATTTGATATGCAAGTTTCAACTTAATTTAAAAATACTTTTACATGAGAAAAATGAGTAAATTTTAAAATAACTTTTTTACAATGTACTTAAATAACATCAAAGTAAACAAAAGAAACAGCTGTTGAAATGTTACAAAATGGCACTTACACAGGCTTGCACACATACACAAATACACATGCACAAAGGTAATGAGACATAAATGATTTTTGCCTTACATATTAAAATAATTTATAAAAGATCAAAAAAGATACTCAGATTTTAGCTCATAGAATTGCCTCAGGCAATCTCCTTGGGTTTGTGTAAACAGTTATTTTTCTGTACTTGGTTCCAAAGTAAAGTAGCCGGGGCGAGGGGGGGGGGTACATTCTTTTTATTTGTCAGTCTTGAGTGCCTATGGTGCAGCGAGTCCTAGGCCAGCTGGGGAGACACAGGAAGAAAAAGGTGGACAGAGCCCCACCCCACGCACTGGGCTCCAGGAGGACAGCTATTGAAGAAAACACATGTTGAGTGCTATCTAACAAGGGGCTTCGATTTCTACTGGATTATGGTCAAATAAGGGATCTCTGGGGAAACAGCATTCAAGTAAAGCACAAAAGGCAATGAAATCATCAGACCAAGCAGAAGCGTAGTATACACAGGCAGAAAAGACCAAAGAATAAGGATCACCAAGCAAAATGTCAAGAAACGAGGTTGTAGCAGCAGACAGAGTGGCAAGTCAAGAAGACTACTCATTTAACAGGTTAAAGGGCCTGTTCTGTTCAAGGAAATATTCTAGGGCCAGGAGCCAGAGTAAGATCCCACTTTTATGCAATCTCATATGATAAAGAAAACAAGCAAATATTCAAAGAGACATGTCAGCTCAGGATAAAGAGACTAAAGGTAGTATTTTTAATAAGAATGACTGGTAGTTTTTCTCAGATGAAGTCTAACTTAACATGGATATTTGAATGAATGGAGAAAGAAATCAGAATTTTTTTTTTTGAGACAATTTCTCAACAGGCAGCCTAATCTGACCTGGAACTCAATACTCCTGCTTCAGTCTCCCAGGTGCTGAGATTATAGGCATGCACCATCATGCCCAAAGTTGTTGAAAATCTCGAGAACAGGAAATTCCAAGTATAAAGTTTAGCAAGTGCAAAGGTTCTCGGGGTGGGAAGGCACCATAGTTGTAGGAAGATCAGAGACTCCAGTGCAGCCAGAAAGTATGCGTACAGAAGGAAGGAGGTGAGGAGGCTGGAGGGAGGCGGATCATACAGGCAAGTGAGCCCTTGAGGGTGAGGAGAAGGGCTGCGATTATATGGACATGAATTATACTCATCTGAGAAGCAGGGAGTAGGGGTGTAGCTCTGGGGTTAGAGTATTTGCCTAGCAAGAGTGAGGTCCTGAGTTTGATTCCTCAGCACCACTTTAAGCCTCAGGAGGCTAAGACAGAAGGATTGCCATGACTTCAAGGCCAGGTTGGGCTACACAGTGAGTCCAGAACCAGTGTGGACTAAGGAGTAAGACTTGTCTCAAAAAAAAAAAAAAAAAAAAAAAGATGTGATGCACTGGAACACTTTGAGAAGAGAATGGAAGCAGGCATAGTAGCACAGCTGCAATTCCCAGCATGCTGGGAGGCTGACATGGATGGTGGAGTACCACAAGTTCAAGCAGAGCCCGGGTAACTTTGAAACGCAGCCAGGTTTTATTTGAAATAAAAAACAGGTTGGGAATATAGCTCAGTGGAAAGGCTCTGGGTTCAACCCCCGGTACAGCAAAAACCAAACCAAACCAACTCTAAACCACAACAAGAAAAAAAAAAGCACAGGCTTCACTTGAGATTAAAAAGATTCTCTATGGATGCTACGTGGAGTGCAGAAAGGTAGGAGAAAGAGGCAGCAGAAGGCTACTACAGGACTTCCAGCCAAGATGGCAGCCAAGTAAGAAGAGAGCTGCTCAATGGCTCCTCTTGGAACCACTTAAAAAGTCGAGAATACAATCAAAAACCACCTATTCAATGTAGCTCACAGAGGGAGGAGTGCCCCAACAACTGAAAGGAGGCCAGGAGATGGGAAACCCTGAAGGAACACTGGAAGGGAGGAGAAAAAGCAGTAGCCCAGAAAGCAACTTGTGGCTGCCTGCCAACAGCTAGGAGCTGCCAGCATCCACATACAGAGGAAAGCTGACTTGGAGTCCAGAACTCTCAACCCAGCTAGGAGAGAAAGGAATGCCACAGCAACTGAAAGAAGGCCACAGGAAGTCAGAAATCCCAAAGAAATCAGAAGTGGAGAAAAACAGCAGCTTACTGAGTGTGGCCCTGAGCTGCCAGCATCCACAAGCAGTCCGGAACCTCAGACTGAGCTAGGCCTTTCAAGTGAAGACTCTCAACAACAGAAACATGTGAAGAAAACAAGGCAACAGGACACCCACAGATATGCTTGATACCCCAGAAACTAATGTCATGACCCCTTAAGTAGTGGGACTCACAGGGAAGGAAGTCAAAACGCAAATAGGTCAAACAACCAGTTCAAATAAGATATTCTCAAAGAAATACAAGCACTGGTCACTGGGCTCAAAGAGGAACTTATTAACCAAACAATGTTCCTAATGGAGATAAACAAAGCTTACTGAGCATACAGAAGCCACAAATAAAAAGTTGGCTGAAGAAAACGAGGAAATGCAAGATATGAAGGAAAATTTTAATAGATAAGTGGGAATTAAAAAAAAATCTAGCTGAATTTCAGAATTTGAAAAATTAATTTGAAAATAGCAGAAGTCAACTTAAACATCGTGAGACAGAATTTCAGACCTTGAAGACAAAGATGAGGAAACAAATGCTATAATTAGGCGTGACTCCAAAATTAGAAATGAGCAATGTAGCTGGATGCAACAGCTGATGGATGATTCAAAGAGAACCAATCTCAGAATTATGGGCATTATAAGCACAGAAGACAACAACAAAGGTATGAAGAACTCATTCACTGAAATCATGCAAGAAAATTTCCCAAATCTTGAAAAAGAAATTAATTTTCAGGTATAAAAAGCTTATAGAACACCAAATAACCTCAACCAGCAACGAGACACACAATATCATAACCAAAACCCCAGAAATATAAGTGTTAACCCAGGTTGTTGTAGCCAGCAAAATTATCCCTGAAAATTGAAGAAGTAAAAATTTTTTGTGACCAAGAATCCCTAAAAAATTTGCAACCATTAGCCCAGCACTGCAGAAAATGCTTCAAGGAATCTTTGAAAAACATGGAGGAAAGGAAACATCTAAAGAAAAAGAAACAAAAAAATAGACTGGTATTTGAATTATTTGATTGATACACTTCTAAAACAGTACCAGCTATTTCATAAAATCTGTAAAATTTCCCCACATAGTAATTGTAATAAATAGTATATTAGTTTGAAAAACATAATGGAATTGATATAAAATCTTTTAAAAATATGTATGCATGAATTTAAGGATAAGGAGATAAAATGATAAACCAAATCTGCCAAAATGTTAGTAATTAGTGAAATGCGAGGAAATAATTTATGAAAGTTAAAAAATTCAGAAATAAGTATGCCATTATATCTACTGCTTTAAGTGTAATATACTTATGTGATATAGATTTAAGTTCATTTAATGTAGCAATTTGATACAGACTTAAGTTCATTTATTGTAGCAATTTACTTACTCAGTCTTTGATGTAAGTTTAATGATAACCTGAATGTCTTTTGAGTGTACATTTACCTTTTGTACTGAGCTAAGACATTTGAAATTTAACTTCTCTCTTCTTTCTCACATTTTCTAGCCTTACGAGTTAGGTTGTTACAGTTATTTTCTTACGTGGACTTGTGGGAGAGGCCATGTTAAAGAATCTCAACAAAGATACAGAAGAAAAGAACTTCTGGCAAATATCCTAATAAAGGGCTCTGCTGGACCCAAGGAAGCATCAAGTTGTGGCCACTGCAGCCATCCTAGGAGGGGAAAGCTAAGCTAAAGGGTGGTGATGTGAGTGAAGTGAGTCAGATGCAGAAGATTAAATATGTTAAGTATTGCATGGCTTCTCTAACTTGGGCAACACAGAACACAGGCATTCTATAGAACCAAATGGGTGTGACAGTGGGAGTTACAGGGAATGGGGAGCGTGAGAGGGGCAAAAATGCGAAGGGATTGTAAAGCTGATGTGATACGTATGTGCACAAAATATGCAAGTTCATTGTAAACATTATGTATTGCATATATGTACCAATAAATATGGTGGCAATAAAAGGCTACTATAGTCCATGTCAACCACGACAGCAAAAACCTGATCACAGAAAATAATGATGTGTCAACAGATTCTGGTTATACTTTAAATGGAGAAGCAGAAAGAGCCTCTTCAAGCGGCACAGGCTTATGTTCCCAGCATTCTGGGGGGCTGACACAGAAGGACTGAAAGTTCAAGCCCAGCCTTGGCAAGTTAGCAATTTGTCATGTAGTCGTCTCAAAATTTAAAAATAGGATGGAGGCACAGATCAGCGGTTAAAGAGTTGGCCTAGGAAGCACAAGGCCCTGGGTTCCATTCTCCAGCACCACATAAGTTGGGTATGTGGCACATCCCTGTAATGTCAGCCCTTAAGTTTGAAGCCAGAAGCCAGCCTGGACTACAGAGCAAGACCCTGCCTCAGAAAACAAACAGAAACAGGGCTAAAAGTATGCAAAAGCACCGGGTCCATCCATAACGCCCCCGCCCCCACACAAAAAGATCTGCTGATAGATTCGATATGGTTTGAGAGAAGAGTTCATTATACCCAAAATCTGGGGAAGAATGGAGAGGAGCAAGTTTAGAGAAGAAAATAAGTACTAGACATGCATATACTTAAAACAAAGCTAAATTTGGAAAGTATTTCAGAATTAGAAAGGTTCATTTAAACACAAAAAGAGGATAAGGCAATTAAAGTCTGCAAAAAATCACAAGTGTTATCCCTAATAAACAGTAAGTACCTTCTCAGCAGCCTCAACAGTCTTCTGTGTTTTCTTAGCAGCGTATCTCTTATGATCATAATACCTAAAAAAAAAAAAAACTCTCTTAAGTTTAAAGTAAAATCTTCATCCTTTAGCATTCTACTTATTTGTAACTACAGATTCTAACATACAGAACAAAGTTGCAAAATGTCCAAAATTAAATTTTAAAGTTATTTTTGCCAAAAGAAGGATGCACGGGTAAAATAAGAATTGTTCTAGGGGCAGGGGGCATAGCTCAGCAATTAAAGAGCCTGTCTAGCAAGGTAAGGCCATGAATTCAATTCCCTACACCAGATACGATGGCATGTGCCTATAATCCTGGCACTCAGGAGGTTGAGGCAGGATAGCCTTGAGTTTGAGTCTAGCCTGGACTTCACAATGAGTTCAGGACCAGCCTAGACTACAGAGCAAAATTTTACCTCAAAACCAAAGTCAAGAACAAAAATAGCTGTTCTCAATATCCTTAATGCCATTATCAATACATTGTAAAATACAATTTACCTACAATTTTCCACTTAAATGACTTACTTTTTGGCATTGGCATATGCTGACAGGCTGAGATCAACATCAACGAGCAGAGGCTTATTTTTCTGAGGCTTCTGCAGCTGTTTGTTCTTTTGCTTTTTCTTTTTTCCTTTTGGTGGTTCAGTTTCATTTTTCTCAACATTGATGTCACCATCGACATCGTCATCTTCCTCCTCTGATAACAAGTATGGATTTCTATTAAAATATTCAATAGTATTTCACTAATGTCAATGACATTACTTCTACTTTCAAATTTTTCCTTAAAAAATTATAAATGGCTTACAGCACTTCAAAAAGGTTATTTTCTTTATTGTAGTATGGTTTAATTTTTTCTATTCTTCTAAAGATATATTTCCAAATATAATGGAAAAGTTTAAAAATGGATACAGGAGTGGGGGCAGCTGGAGGAATGGCACAGCTGTTACAGTGCTTGCCTTGCAAGCATCAGGCCCTGAGTTCAATTCCCCAGAACCACATAAAGCTGGGAGTGGTGGCACAAGCCTGTAATCCCAGCATTCGAGTGACTGAGGCAGAAGGACTACCATGAGTCCAAGGTTAGTCTGGGCGCCATAACAGCATTCAAGACCAGCCTGGGCTAGAGTGAGACCCTATCTCAAAATAAATTAAAGAAAAGAAAAAGGGTACAGGGAAAAGGAACAATTAAACAACAGAATAAAGACCAGCACCAATCCCGTAACTGAGAGCCCAACTTGCCTTAGCAGCATTGTCACATGGTTGGTGTGCAGCTTCAGCTCTTTAATTGCATTTGCCACCGGGTCCCCTTGAGCCTGGGCCTCTTTCACGATGACCCCGATCTCTGTCCAGTCAATCTGGTTGGCCAAAGCACTTCGAACAACCTGGATGGCTCTGTCCACTATCTGCAGATTCATTTCTATGAGCTCTCCTTTCAGTTTGTCTAGTTCCTTAAGGAACCAAAAAAGCACATTTATCATAATGCCAAGTGAGCTAATCATTTCCAAAAACAGTGTCTGAAAACACTAAATACATACCTGAGCCTGCTGAAGAGCTTCTAATCTGTTTTCATGATCTTTTCGGACATTATCTAACTTCCTCAATGCTTGCTTTTCCTTTTGGTGACAAAACAGGCATTTTAAAACGTAGACTTCTACGGCCGTGTGTCATCTTCTGACACTCACAACCCCGCAGCCCACCTTCCCAAGCCTACCCCAGCCCGCCAGAACATGGCTCATTCTTTAATTACCCTTTAAACTAAGTAGCCGAAGCTGGCCTCAGACTCATAACTATCCTTTTGCCTCAGCCTCCCGAGTGCTAAATTACAAGAGTACACCACCAACGCTGGTTAATTTTATGTGGGGCTGGGGAATCAACTCAGGGCCTTGCGCATGCTAGGCAAGCTAGTGAGCTACATCCTCAACCCCAGAATACTATTCTTCCCCTTTTCCAGCCATTAAAAATCATCCCAGAACTAGGGCTATAGGCCTGTAATCTCAGCACTCTAGGAGACGGAGGCATGAGGACTGCAAAGTTTGAGCCTAGTCTAGGCAACTTACTAAAATCTTGTCTCAAAATCACAAAAAATTTTAAACAGTAAATGGGAATTTAGCTCAGTGAAAAAAGCACTGGGCTCAATCCTTAGAACTATAAAAACATAAATAATTCTAAAACAAAAATTTCTCCTGAACAATATTCTCATGAATGCAAAGTTTGAGAAGTTTTTGGTTGGCTTAATAAAGAAAATCATACTAAGGAACAAACGACAGGCCTCCCCAAGCCACTTTCCCTTTCAGCGTACTCCTGACAAGTGGACAGAACAGAGGAGGACAAGCTTTGCCCTGAGCCTTTATGATAAATCGAGGACCGGGAGTGTCGTGCTACCTCCCACACTACTTCAGAAAGCCTGGTCTTCCCAGATCAATGTGTCATCTATTCAAGCCATACTAAGGCTAGGGGATTTAATACACATTTTAATAATACTATGTATTATGGTTTGGATGTGGAATTTCTCTCAAAAGCCTCATTATGTGGATGCTGTGGATTACCATTGGGACCATGTGCTATTAAGAAGTGGGGCCTGGGCAGAAGGGGCAGATCAGGGCTGACCCAGAAGGGCAGGGCACTGGGACAGGACATGGAAGGGCAGCTTTCGCCTTCCTTGCTCACTTGGCTTCCTGCCTGCCACACTGTGAGCAGCTTTTCCTAATACATCTCCATGCATGTGCTTCCACCACTGGCAGCTGCTCATGAATGGACTGAGACCTCCTGAAACAGTGAGCTTAAATAAATCCCCCCTCCAAAATAAATAAAATAAAATTTCCCCTAAGTCGTGGATCTTGGCTATCTGTCACAGCAACACAAAGTAATTAAGATACCATACCTGCTGTAAAGCCTTTAAATCAATTTTCTGACCTTCTATCTTTGAATAAAATTCATCCACGGCCTATTAAAAAAAAGGCAAACTATTTATTTAAAAAAAGGGTATAGTCTCTCATAATTCAATTTGCATAAACACAATTTTAGTATATTTGTTTCATAACACTGCTCAAAGAATTTGGAACAGATTTATAATCTATTTATTACCTAGCTAAACAATAGCAAGATTCAAATTAGTGGGCTACACCACTCGACACCCCCTTCCAGGATAGCAAGAGCTTTTACCCCTCTGTACTTTTTTTCTAAATAAAGACACTTTCAAAAAAGGAAACACTATTAGGCCTTCACCTTGAAATAAACGGTAAAAGCTGTTTTCAAGAGTTGTGGTTGTGACGGCATTGGTCTTCAATGCCCAGGCCAAGAGCAAAAAACAAGCACACCCTTGATGTCTCCATCCAGCAAGCTGATACTAACCTAACTCACGTAACTCAAGTCATGTCAACTATCTCATCAAGAAACAGAAACAGAAAACCCACCTTGTCAAATGATTCAAATTCTATATATGGACACTGTGAATGTTGGGAAAACAAGAAAGGATGAAATTCCTCATACCTGTAAAACATATTTATTATATCACATTCAAGAACATCACTAAACATCCAAAGCAAACTGACCCATGCCAACACGCTTACGTGAGTATGTCTTCAACTGGTTTATCTGCTTCCAGGGTTGGCTTTATTTCTCTTTTCTGGATGATATATCCCTATGAAAATCCAATAAAAAATCATTTCTGTTCATAACTCAAAGATTTATTCTCCATGACTGATGACTAATTGTTTTTTATAAGTAAAGACACAACTGAAACAGAGAAGAAAACCATTCACAAATTATGAAGCAATTTTTTAAAGCGAGTAACTATTTTAGAGGGCCACAAATCTCCCCATTTTTGAAAACTGCTGGCAAAAGAAAATATGCCTAAAATCAATTAAAGAAGACATTTCTTAAGTTCCTCAACTTTTTTCTAAAAGACCGGTACCGACTGGACGCATACTTCCTATAAAAGGAAAGAAACAAGGGCTGGGGTGTGGGCAGTGGCATGGTGCTTGCCTCGAATGTGTGAGGTTCTGGGGTCTTTCTTCAGCACTGACAAAACCCACAGCAAAACAAAACAGAATACAACAAACACCCAACAAACCAAAAAAACTACCTGGGTCTGGGTATGTACCTCAGAAATACTTAAGTGTATTTAGCACAGGCAAGGCCTTCAGTTCAATTCTCAGCACCAAAACCAACCAAATAAAACCTAAACCTATGCCAGAATAAGCATATCACACATAATTTTCAAATTAGAACAATTAAATAAACCTATACTGATCCTCTAATAAACATTTAATTTCTGAAAATCCGAGTACAGCCATAGCAATGTACCATAAGAACATACAGGCTACCTTTCCACTGAAGGTGGATGTCTGCTTCACATAGTCTTCTGCCTTCTTCATACAAATGAGTATTTTCTCAATATCTAACAGGAGAAAAACGGGGAAAAAAAACAGTGCCAATCAACTGTCAAATGACTGTTGTTAATCATATACAATTTCAGAAAAGTATTATGAAATAAACCTATAAAGTTCTCAAGAAAAATGTAATTTTCATGTCTGTAATCAGTTCACATAATGGCCAGCCTAGTACTGAATCACCCATTTCTCCTTCTACTATCGGAAAGCCATTTTTACTCATAAACTAAACTCCCACATTTTTTTTTAGCTTACTTCCAGGTTCTTTGTCTAGTCTTTCTTTAAAAATTACTGGAGACTGACCCCAGAGCCTGTGCACGCTAGGCCAGGACCCCACACCCGGTGTACAACTGATGCCTGCCCGGCTATCTACCCATCCTACCTAACCCACCTTGCCCCGTCTCTATCTGCAGTACGGGGGGGTTGACCACAGGGCCTGTGCAGTGGGTTACCCTCCAAATCCTTTTTACTTTTTGAGACAGGGTATCATTAAGTCATCAAGTTGCCCAGGCTGGGCTCAAACACATGGGATCTTCCTTCCTGAGCCTCTCAAGGCACTTGGATTACAGGCATGTACCACTGTGTACAGCTTATTTTATGTTGTTTTATTACTGGGGAGCAAATCCAAGGGGCTCTAACACTAAGCTACATCCTCAGGACTTTCTTAAATTTTGAAACAAGTTCCTATTAAGTTAACAAGTCTATTTTCAAACTTGTAAGCCTCTCTCCTCAGCCTTCCAAATAGCTAGGATTGTACAGAGCAAGACCATGTCTCAAAAAGCAAAACAAAGGGCTGGAGGAATAGCACAAGTTTTGCTTAGCAAGTACAAGGCCCAGTTTTTGATTCCCCAGCACCACATAAACTGAGAGTGGTGGCACATGCCTGTAACACCAGCACTTGGGAGGCTGAGGCAGACGGATTGCCATGATTTCTAAGCCAACCTGGCTCACTTAGTAAATTCAGGACCAGTCTGGACTACAGTGAGAGACACTCTCTCAAAAACAAAAAAGAAAACCATAAACCAAGTAGCTGGGATTACAGGTACGGAACACTGTACCCAGTAAAATCATTGTTTTAGCTACTACAGTATCGTACTATATGTCAACCTATGAAGGTGACACAGTTATGAGTACAGAGCAATAAGAAGTGGAGATGAATACAGCATCGTTTCCCTGAGTTTAACCAAATGCTTTTGCATTTTTGTTCCGGATGACTATCAGGTTCATTGTATAAAAATAAAAAGGAACACCACCAGGCTACTCCCAGCTGGTGTTATTTCTAGAGGAATTCCACCAACAGTGTATTTCAAAAACCAAAGCATTCACCCTCTCTCGAGCCCAGGGCCTGCACAATGACCTACATCTGCAACTTTTTTTAATCTTTTGTTTTCAGGAAGGGTCTTACTAAATTGCTAAGTTGCCCCCTGGTTGAGCTCAGCCTTCTGATCCTCCTGCCTCACCCTTCCAGAGTGCTGGTAATACAAGTATGTATCACTATGTTCAACTTCAATCTGTATTTTTAAGCAAATAAAAATGTAATTTACACACAAAAAACCAAATTATATATAATCCCCCCCCCAAAAAAAAATCAAAGTAGGTGTGGTGGTACATACCTATAGCCCCACCATCCTGGGCAACTGAGGCAGAAAGAGCTCAAGTTCCATCCCAGGCCAGGCAGTTAAGCAAGAGCTTGTCTCAGAACAAAAAACAGAAAAGGGCTGGAGGTGCACTTCAGTGTAAAGGCCCAAGTTACAATCCCCAATCACATAAAAAGCAAGCAAACAAAAAAACAAGAAAGACTTTGCGGCCAGGCATGGTGGTTCACACCTATAATCCCAGCATTTTGGGAGGCTTTAACAGGAAGATACACAGTTAAGCCCAGCCTATGCAACTTAGTGAGACCCTGCGTCAAAAAATAAAAACCGAAGCCAGGCATGGCGGTACACACTGGCAATTCTAGGACTCTAAAAAGCTGGGAACTTGAGCTCACACTGGGCAACTGAGCAAGTTGACAAGACTATTTTAAAATCAAAAAACAAAATGGGCTGGGGATGCAGATCACTGTGAAAGCCCTGGGTTCAATTTTTCACCACACGCACACATGCACACACGCACGCACACACGAAAAAGGCACTTAGGATGTAGATAAATGAGAAGGTACAGGGTTCATTCCACGGTACCACAAAAGTAAATACATGAACAAAAGATGTATCTCACTGCAAAGGCCTCCTGTCCAATTGCCAGGACAAAAGGGAAAATAAAAGGAATGATTTTAAAAACACTATACAAAATAATCTACAAGCAAAATTCGTGAAAGACCAGATCTTCCATTCTCCTTATATTTCCTCTACTTTTTATTTTCCTATGGTGGTTTGGATTTGGAGTGTCCCCCAAAAGCCTCATGTTCCTATGGACAGTGTGTAGGCTGGGAGGTGGGGGCCTGGCTGGAAGGGACAGGGCATGTGCTTGTTCCACCGTTCTTCCCAGTCTCTCTGCTCCACTATGCTGTAAGGATCTCTGCCCTAGGAAACCTGGTTCCAGCTCTAGCTGCAGTCGCACCATGTGATTCCAGTTTTCCAGCTGCCCACCCATCAACAGACTGAGACCTTCTGAAACTGTAAGCTACACTAAATCTTTCCTCCCCAAGTTGTGAATGTCGGGTATTGATTCAGAGCGACGATAAAGTAACTAATACATTCCCTAATCTCACAATTAAATCAGCTTCCATAAGTGCTTATAAAAGCCTCCTTCAATCATGCAATCACAACACAGAACTACAGAAATCAAATGTACGAGCACAACATATTCTACAGCAGAGTGTCAATAACGCAGCTCTCCAGGACAACACCTATTCAGTACCCCGTCCAAAAGTACTCTAAAATCAAAAGGTGTCAAGGTAAATCACAAGATTAAACTGTACCTTACTAGCAAGCTTCCTAGTAGGAAGCCAGGAATATCCACCTGTGCAGGACACTCATAGGTCAAATATGTTTTAAGTCTACAAACCATTATTATTTAACTAACAATAATTTTCACAATTTTTCCTTCCTTTTTGTCTTTTTGTGGCTGTGTCCCTGTTTACAGTCCAGGCTAGTCCTGAACTCGCTATACATCCATGGCTGGCCTTGAACTAATAGCAATCCTCCCTTGGGCTCCTGAGTGCCAGGATTACAGGCATGTACCACCACTCCTAGCTTATGGGGTGTGGAATAATCAAGCTAAGGACTTTTTTCTTTGAGACAGGGTCTTAGTCTATAGTCCAGCCTGCTCCTGAACTCAGTGTGTAACCCAGGCTGGCCTTGGACTCACAGCAATCCTCCTGCCTCAGCCTCCCAAATGCTGGTGGGATTACAGGCATGCACCTCCCCCAACCCCAACCGCTCCCATGCCCAGCTTTATGTGGTGCTGAGGAATCAAACTCAGGGCCTTGACCTTGCTAGGCAAGTGCTCTACCTACTGTGCTATTTCTCCAGTTCCTCAATTTTTTTAAAACAGGAAATAAATGAGGTCTTGGATTGCAGCTCACTGGTTGAGTACATGCCTAACGTATTCATAGCCCAGGGTTTGATTCTCAGCAACATCCAAAAATAATAAATAAGTAAAAAGGACAAAATGCGTACTATGAACACATACCTTTGCTTTGAAGTTTTTCATCCACTTTGACATTGCCAGATAGTCCATTTTCTATAAGACAGTGCTCAATGAGAGATGGTCCATAGGCTGTAAGAAACAGAGGAAACTGGTTTTAGTACTTTCCCATATAATTCAATATTAAAAAAATAACGTAAGAATGATTTACTGAATAAAAGCAACCCATGGAAATAAAAACAATTTCCTTATTTTCTATTATTAGAAGTAACAAAGTAGTGTCAGAAATTTGAGATTAGAATAATCTTAAGAGAAATCAGTGCAACTTAAGGGAATTTACTGCCATTTAGCCACATCTGTAAGATCATAACTGGGCATAGTGGCACATGCCTATAATGCCGGTAATATAGGAGACGGAGGCCGGAAGACTGCAAGTTCAAGCCTAGGCCGCACAACTTAGCAAGACCCTGTATCAAAACAAAATCGAAACCAAATCAAACAAACAAACAATATAAATGAAAAAAGAAAAGCTGGAGATGTAGCTCATGGTAAAGGCCCTGGTTTACCTCAGTACCCGGGGGAGTAAAAAAAAAGTTTAAAAAAAGTATAAAGTATGATATGAGTGGATTTATCCTGGAGTATTAGATTGGTTTAGCCTGAAAATTGATTAGACTTCCAATTTAAAAATGGATAATAGACGTGAATTAATATTTCCCAGGGCTTGGGTAGCTCAACAGTTAAAGGACTCGCCTAGCAAGAGCAAGGCCATGAGTTCAATTTCCCAGCACTACATAAACCCAGCATGTGGCGCACACCTATAATCCCAACACTTGAGAGTTTGAGGTAAGAAAACTGCTGTAGGTTCAAAGTCAGCCTGGGCTTCATAGGGAGTTCAGGACCAGCCCAGGCTAGAATGAGGACCCTATCTCTAAAGAAATAAAAAATTTTTTTTAAAATTTTAAAATAAATTCTCAATGAAGACACACAAATGGCCAAGAAGTATGTGGAAAAATGGTCTTTCCAACTCATCAGGAAAATGCAAATCAAAACCAGAATTACAAGGCTTTATCCAATAGGAATAGGTAGTAAACACAGGAACTAGACAAATGGCACAGCAGTTAAAGTGCTTGCCTAGCAAGCACAAGGCCTTGAGTTCAATTCCCCAGCATAAAACCAGGCATGGTGGTGCAGGCCTGTATCCCAGGAGTTGGGAGGCTGAGGCAGGAGGAGCTGTTCAGTCCAAACCTAGCCTGGGCTACACAGTGAGTTCAGTATTAGCTTGGACTACAGAGTGAGACCGTCTCTCAACAAACCAACCAACAAACAAAAAAACCAGGACTAAACACAGCAAGTGCAGTGGATGTGGAAAAAAGGGAAACTGCACAATGTTGATGGGAATGTACTTAGTATAGCCATTAGGTACTAATGGAGGTTCTTCAAAAAAAATTTAAAATTGAGCATATGATCCAGCAATCCCACTAGCAGGTATACATCCAAGTGAAGCGTCCAGTGTATTGAAGAGATATCTTCACTCCTGCATCCACGGCAGCACTATTCACAATAGATGCAGAATGGGCCCAGGCACTGTAACCTCAGTTACTCAGGAGGCTAATGCAGGAAAACTACAAGTTCAGTTCAGTGTAAAAAAGACCCTATCTCAAAATAAAAAAAGTTGGAGGTATAGCTCAGTACATTCAATTCCCAGTATAATAAACAAAAATAAAAACAAAAAAAGAAAAAAGAAAGAAAAATGAACATCAACTAAGGAGTAGATAAAGAAAATGTGGTACATACACATAACAGAGGCAGAAGACTGAGAGCTCCAGGTCAGCCTAAGTCACAGGGCGAGTTCAAAGCCAACCTGAAGTAACTGAAGTACATGACAGAATCCTTTCTCCAAAAAAAAAAAAAAGGAAAAGAAAAAAAGGAAAAAAGGCTAATACATTTTTTTTTTTTTTGCTTTCTTTTTTTGAGAGAGGATCACGCTCTGGTCCTCAACTCACTACACATAGCCCAGGATGGCCTTGAACTCTCCTTCCTCAGACTTCTGACTGCTGGGGTTATAGCCTACCCTATTAAAAAAGTATTATTTAACAGAGAAGGAAAAAACATTTGACAAAATTCAGCACTAATTCCTAACAAAAGCTTAATAAACTTGTAATAAAAGGGAGCTTTCTCAACCTGATAAAGGATATCTATACCAAACCTGTTGCTTACATCACACTTAAGGGTAGAAGAATCAATACTTTCCCTCTAAGATCAGAAACAAGACAAGAATATTCACTGTTGGGCTGGGATGTAGCTTAGTGGTATGACACTTGCCGACCATGTAAAAAACCCTGGGATCAATCCCAGCACTGAAAAAATAATAATATTCATTCTTACCACAGCTATTCAACATTGGTTCTGAACAGTGCAGTAAGACAAAATAAATTATTCAAAAGCATTCAGATTCAAAAGGAAATAATGAAGTATCTATTTGCAAATGCCATTATCATTATATTCAAAAGTCCTTAAGAAAACCCACAAACAACTGGTCCTAATGAATGAATTCATCAGATTTACAAAACACAAGATCAGAACACAAAAATCAACTCACTTCTATCCAAACATGAAATTACAAAAACTAGAATTCTACATGTGGTGGCATACACCCGTAATCCCAGTACTCGGAAGGGAGAGGCAAAAGGATTTTAAGTCTGAGGCTACTGTGAGCTACAGGCCAGCTGGAAAGCAGTGAAACCCCATCTCAAAAATAAATATAAAACTCTATTTATAAAACCATCAAAATGAATACAATACTTAGTAGTAAGTCTAATCAAGTAGATTTACCCACTGAAAACTTTAAAACATTGCTGAAAGAAATTTTAAAAGCTCTAAACAAATGTTAAGATCGTTTCTGCTCATGGACTAGAAGACTTAATAAAGTTAAATAATAATTCTCCTCAAACTTGTAAGACAGATTCAATATAGTAATAATCAAAATCTCAACACGCTTTTTTATGATGAAAGTAACAAGACATAAGCTGGGTGTGTTGGCGCACACCTGCAATCCCAGCACTAGCGGTCGGAGATAGGAAGACTGCTGTGAGTTCATGAGTCTGAGGCCACCCTGGATATACAGTGAGGTTAGGACCACACTGCTGGACTACAGAGCAGGACCCTGTCTCAAAAAAGAAAAAGGAAAAAAAAAAAAGTAATAGGATAACTTAAATTTATAAGGAAATGCAAAAGATCAAGAATAGCTAAATCCTTTTGAGGAAAAAAAATTACAGAATTTAAACTATTTCAAAACACATAGGTGTTTGTCAGGGTAAGACTCTGGCTCACTCAAACTCACAAATCTGATGCCTGTTGTGGTAACGGGGAAAGCTGTAAAGATAATTCTTAAAGCACTGTATTTTACAAAACAGGAAGCATAACTCACTGGAGCTCAGTAATCTCTGCATCTTCTCCAGATTCCCTTTAAGTACCTAGTTATGATTTTTCTCAAGTATAAAATAACCAGGTGGGCTGGAGGAATAGCTCAGAGGTTAAAGCGCTTGCCTAGCAAGTGCTAAGTACCTGAGTTCGATTCCCCAGCACCACATAAGCTGGGTGTGGTGGCGCACGCCTGTAATCCCAGCACTCGGGAGGCTGAGACAGGAGGACTGCCGTGAGTATAAGGCCAGCCTGGGCTCCGAAGTGAGTTCAGGACCAGCCTGGACCACAGAGAGAGACCCTGTCTCGAAAAAACAACAACAACAAAAATAAAACAAACAAACAAACAAAAAAACCACAGGCAAGCAGGGCTCAAGGCTCAGGCCTATAGTCCAGCACTGTAGGAAGCTCTGGCAGGACTACCAGTTTGAGCCCACACTAGGCAACCTAGCGAAGCCTTGTCTCAATATCTAAATTAAAAACAGGCTGGGGATGTAGCTCAGTGTGAAGACTCTGGGCTCCATCCTTAGTACAAAACCAAACCAAACCTGGCAGATGCTAGGAAACCCTGAGATGCTCCTAAGTAAAACAAAACAAAACAAAACAAAACAATACTAAGATACACAGTTACTAAGCTGCAGGTTCACAATGAAGAAAAAAAAAAAAAGCCAAACCAAAACAACCCACAGGGTTCTTAGAATAGTACAGCTAACACATACTAACAATATAACCTGCACTGCTGGCTTTGTTTTTTGTTTTTTGAGAGAGTCTTGCTCCATAGTCCAGGCTGGTTCTATATTCATTATGTAGCCCAGGTTGGCCTCAAACTGACTGCAATTTTCCTGCCTCAGCCTCTTCTCATGTGCTGGGATTACAGGCATGCGCTACCATGCCCGGCTTATACGGTGCTGGGCAACGGAACTCAGGGCCTTGCTCTTGCCAGGTGAGCGCTCTAAATGCTGTATTATTTTTAAAAAATACAATCTAATGTAACAAGTTCAAGTTTTATGTGGTATAACTGCTCAAGTCCAGTGATGTAGCTCAGTGGCAGACGGCTCCCTTGATGCTCATGGCTCTGGGTTCAATCCCTAAGAGAGCAAAAAGGAAAAAAAAAAAAAGGGGAAGAATGTAGCTCAGAGGCAATCTCACTCAGCAGGCGGAAAACCCTGGGTTCAATTTTTAGTCCCCAACCCAAACCAAATCAACAGAAAAAATCTTCCTCAAAAACAAACTTCTACTGCCTCAAAAGATCATTTAAGTTCTTGTTCTCTTTGCAAGTTTTCAACTAGAATCATCAAAGTTTACATAAGTTTCTGAGAAAACCATCATCTTGGGCTGGGGTGACAGCTGAGCAGTTTGAGTGTCTAACAAGCACAAGGCCCTGGGCTCAATTTTCCAGCAACACATAAACCAGGCACAGTGGTACATGCCTGTAATCTCAACAACTGGGGGCCTAAGGCAGGAAGATTGATCTGAGTTCAAGGTTATCTAGGGCTACATAAAAGAGTTCAAGATCAGGCAGGACTACAGAGCCAGAACCTATCTCAAAAACAAAACAAAAAGAAAATATTATCTTACAAATATTTCATTGCTATATATAGTATTACTCACGAAGCAACGGGCTGAGAACTCTCTTCAGTAATTCACCCTTAGGGGCACTGGATATCACTTCAGTCAATCTGTGGGGGAGGGGAAGGGACACTTACTATCTTTAATAAACCTCATACCAGTACTCACACTCACACTACTGTAATCTGCATCAGCGCCATCTGCTCTTTATGATACCATGAAGTACAGCAGAAATCATAGAAGTAATTTATTCAAGTTTTATTCAGATCAGCAGGTTCCTGAACAGCAGCCTGGGACCTGAATCTAGGTTTTCTCAGAGAAATCTGTACTTTTTCCAACTAAGTCAAACTGCTTATTACTCATGTGCACATACATGAGTGGCTTAAAACTTCTTTATATAAAGTGAAAAGTCATGTAAATCATGCCATGTCTTAATTCAAGTGGCTCAGCCTAATTAAGCATTTAATGACTCATTTTTCCCTCCTTCCTCCGGGACTAAGGCTTGAAATTAGGGGTTTCACACTGGGCTACAGTCCCAGGAACAATTATTATTATTATTATTACTACTACTACTATTTGGAGGCAGGCTTCTCTTTAAATCGCTGAATTGCCAGGCTGGGCTCAAATTTCCAATTCTCCTGCATCAGCTGCCCAGAATACTCGGATTACAGCCTGTGCCACCACCCTTGGTTTAGGAACTCTTAAGAATCCTGTGGGTGCTGAATGGAAAAAAAGATCTTTGGCAACTACTCCTCAGAGGACTATTATCAAAAATATACAAAGAACTCAAAAAAAGTAGGCGCTCCAAAATAAAGGACCCAATCAACAAATGGGAATCTGAAACAAATAGTTCTCAAAAGGAGTCCAAATGGCCAGTAAATACATTAAAAAATGTTTAGCATCTTTAATCATCAAAGAAATGCAAATCAAACCAACACTGAGGTTCCAGATAACGCCAATTAGAACATGTGGTATTAAAAATTCAAAAAAAACAACAAATGCTGGCGTGGCTGTGGAGAAAAAGGATCCCTTCTACATTACTGGTGGGACTGTAAACTGGGACAACTACTATGAAAATGAGTATAGAGATTCCTTAGAAAACTGACATTCCATTTGACCCAGCTATACCTCTTCTGGGTATCTTCTCCTAAGAGTCAAAGTCAGTGCTGGAGGAATGACAGAAGCCCTGAGTTCGATTCTAGAGCACTATATAAAGCCGGGCATGGTGGCGCATGCCTGTAATCCCAGCACTTGGGAGGCTGAGTCAGGAGGACTGCCACCAGACTAAGACCAACCTGGGCTACACCAGTGAGTCGAGGACCAGCCTGGGCTAGAGTGAGACCGTGTCTCAAAAAACAAAAACAAAACAAAACAAAACAAAACAATTAAAGTCATCACACACAAGAGTGATACATGCATACTCATGTTTATAGAGGCACAAACTATAACAGCCAAGTCTTGGAAGAAGCCACTATGTCCAACAACAGGTGAATGGGTAGAGATGTGGTTTATGCACAATGGAGTACTACTCTGCCAGAAAGACAAATTTGAGTCATTTGTAGGAAAATGGATGCACCATGAGACCATGATGCTTAGCGAAATGAATCAGACACAGGTTAGATACTGTATGGTTTCTGTAATATGAGAAAAACAAACTGTAAAAGACAATAAAAAGCAGATGGAAGAAAGTAAGAAGATGGACTTTGCAGAGAGGCAAAGTAGGAGGGCAGGGTTGAGAGGGTAAGGAGGGGAAAAGGATGTAATATATATACAGCAGGGTCCTGTGGGTGTGGTGGCACATGTCTGCCATCCCAGAACTCTGGAGCCTGAGGCAAGGAGACTGTAAGTTTGAGCCTAGATTGGGCAATTAAGTAATTTAGCAACACCTGACCTCAAAATTAAAAAATAAAATGGGCTGAGGATATAGCTCAGTGCAAAGACACTGGGTTCAATCCTCAGACAGACACAGACAGACAGACAGACAGGCACACACAGGCATGCATACACACTGCCCAAGACATCTATCTTCTCACAGAATAGCTAGTCATCCCCTTACTCTACCAAGAAATCAAAGAAAGACATTTGAAGTAAAACACAGTTAATACATATATATGTTACTCTTAAATAAGGGTTAATTGCTACATGTACATTTACAAAGCTCAAGCAGACTAAACTGATATTATCCAAGTAAACAAATTTTTTTTTGAGATAGGGTGTTGCTCTGTAGCCCAAACTGGTCCTGAACTCACTATGGAGTCCAGGCTGGCCTTGGACTCAGGACAATCTGCCTACCTCAGCTTCCCAAGTGCTGGGATTACAGGTGTGCACCACTACACCCAGCTTTATGTGGTGTTAGGAATCAAACTCAGGCCTTGAGCTTATAAGGCAAGTGCTTTAAGTGCTGTGCCATTCTTCCAGCCCCACAAAATACTTTTCATCTGAGACTTTTTATTTTCAGAAATACATTTTACCTACTTTACGTCTTAACACAATCCAAACTGAACTTGCAAACAAAAGGCGTTACCTTTCCAAAGTGAGCAAGGGCTCTGCAGCCCTCGCGTGATCCAATGGATAGTGCTCACGGACCGCGAATTTAACATCATCTGCTTCATCAGTTCGATACCTTAGGATATTTAAAATTAGGTACTCATAATCTGTAAGAACAATGTTGCCCTGAAACAGAATAAAATACAATTTAATGCTTTTCTGTATCTGTCCTGAAATTCCGGAAAAAAATTAAAAGAGAAGGCTGGCTGTGGTGGCACACAGCTGTAATCCCAGCCACTGGGGAAGCTGGACAGGATGAGTTTCAGGCCACCTAGGGAAACATACTGAGACTTTGTCTCAAGGAACCCCACCCTCCCCCAAATGTAGCCTCCAAACCATCTAATTAAGGTTACAAAGTTACAAAACAAAAAGTACCAGAGTCACAACTAAGGGATGTTCCTTGCCATGGCCCAGTATAGACTGTTAATTATTTCACAGATCAACAATTTCTCCAGACCCCAACTCTGAAGCAATCTAGGGAACTCTTCAATACCGCAAATGAAACACTGAGCTCACTGTCTGCAGAAGTTATAACAGAAGCACAGTAATCTACTAACACCTCGATGCTCACCAGCTTCCTGTTAAATCTGCATGAGGCAGAATGCAAACACTACCTTAGAGGAAAAAGAGAACAGATATGTTTCAGAAGCCAAACAAAGAACTTGTATTTGTGTGAGTGTGTGTGTGTATCCCCATATGCGCATGCATGTGTGCTGGTCTGTGTACTGGGGATACAACTCAGGGCTTCACAATGAGTGACATCCTCAGACGATTTTTGGGGTTTGATTTTTGAGGAAGGGTCTCAGGTTGCTAAGGTTCTCAGGCTGGGCCTGAACCTAAAATCCTCCTGCTTTAGCCTTTCAGAGTGCTGTTGATTATAGGCTGGTGTCACAGGACCTGGAGGTTTTTTGTTTTGGTGGTACTGAAGACTGATCCCAGGGCTGCCACAGAGTTACATTTGCAGCCCATTTATTTTTTTATTCCTTCCTTCCTTTCTTTCTTTTTTTTTTTTTTTTTGGAGGCAGGGAGGGTCTCACTATGTTCCATCTTAATTTTTTTTTTTACTTTGAAGCAGCGTCTTGCCAAGTTGCTAAATTTCCCAGGCTGCATTCAAACTAATTATCTTGCCTCAGCCTCCCAGAGTGTTAGGATTACAAGTATGTGCGATCACTCCCAGCTATAGGAAAGAATTACTATTCTCTCATCTGAAACCTATTTATCTTTCTCTCTCTCTCTTTCTGAGATAAGGTCTCATGTTGCTGAGGCTGGCCCCAAACTGAGACTAGCTGAACCTGTCTCTGGCTACTAAGTAGCTAGAACTGAAAGACTGAACCTCAATAGCTACCATCTGTCTTCATCTCTCTGCTTTTATGGTCTAATGAAATAATTAAAAGCCAAAAGCTACACGTCTAAAGACATGCACTATAATATTTACTATAGAAAAAAGAAAAAAAAAGGAACCAGCCTGAAGAATTTGAGAAACTGTTAAGTAAATTATGATACGTCAACATAACAAAATAGTAAAAAGTTACCATATAAAGACTATAGGAAAGGGGCTGGAGGAACGGCACAATGGTTAAAGTGCTTGCCTGGCAAGCATAAGGCCGAGTTCCCTTCCCCAGCACCACACAAAGCTGGGAGTAGTGGCGCATGCCTATAGTCCTAGCACTAAGGAGGCTGAGGCAGGCAGACTGTTCTGAGTCCACTGACTACACCAGTAAGTTCAAGACCAGCCCAGGCTGCAGAGAGAGACACCTTCTTTCAGGAAAAAAAAAAAAAAAATGTTTACAATATTTAAGTGTTTTAAAAACAACAGTGTTGGGGCTGGAGGAATGGCTCAGTGGTTAAAGTGCTTGCCTAGCAACCACTAAGTCAAGTGCTAAGTACTGAGTTCAATTCCCCCAGCACCACATAAAGCCGGGCATGGTGGAATGTGCCTATGATGCCAGCACTGAGGAGGCTGAGGCAGGAGGACTGCCATGAGTCCAAGGCCAGATTGGGCTGCATAGGGAGTTCAGGACCAGTCTGGGCTACAGAGCAAGACCCTGTCTAAAAACAAAAACAAACAAACAAACAAAAAAACCCAGCAATGTTGAAAACGGCTGGAGAGCCTAGTTAAGTCAAAGGGCATTTTGAGGCTTGCTGAGGAAATCTCCAAGAAAGTAGAGCAAGGGCTGTGCCCTCATGGTTCCCTGGGACCTACTGATAAGGCCTCCTGCCTGACTTTTGTGCTCTCCTCACATCAACAACTTTAGATTTACTAAACGGCTGTGCTTAAATCATTTGTGCTGTGAGTTTTACTAATGGAGCCTGAGTAACTCTTGGCTAACATATAGTATCTGTTACAGACTAATCACTAAACCTTATACTTCCTCCTGAAATTCCTTGGGTGCAATAAACACTGTAGGACCATCTTAGATTCTCCCCACCATGCAAAAAAGATCTAACTTCAAAAATGAAATTACTGCCAGGCATGAAGGCACGTGTCTGCAGTCCCAACATCTGAGAGGCTGAAGCAGGAAGATCAACAGCTCAAGGCCAGCCTGGACTATAATATAGCTGCTATCTCACAAGAACAAAGAAAAAGAGAAAATTACCAAAGATTTTAGAGTTAAAATTTAAGCTACATAGCCTATATAATAAATGAAGGCAGGGAGCTAGTGAAAATAAAACTATTGAAAAGTACACTTTTCCTAATTTATTACAGATAATGATGAAAGTGTATAATCAAAATATTAAAAAGCTGAGCATGCTGGTATGAGCCTGTACTCCCAGCTTCCACGTGGGAGGCTGTGGTGGGTGTGCTGCTTGAGCTCAGGAGTTTGAGACCAGCACGGGCAGCAGAGCTGAACCTACTGCAGGTCGGGATGAGAGCTGGGAAAACAGAGGTGCACACCTGTAATCTTAGGATGCAGAACTGAGAATCAGAGGCCAGGCTGGGCTGCTAAGTAGTTCAAGGCCAGCCCAGGCTACAAAGGGAGATCCTATGTACAAAGAAGAATCCAGGAAAGCAGCAACTGATGGTCACAGAACATGGTGTTATTAACCCCAACCTCAAAAGGGAATGACAGGTTGCAGCAGAGGTGGCTTCAAAGGTACAGCCACTACTCAGAAATAAGACACCCGGGAACTACTAGTACCTACTGATAAAAGGTTGTGATTTCAAAGGAAACCTTAATTTATCAACCTTTTATTTGGCTTAAAAAATACAAAGTTAATTGGAGAATAAAAGTAAACAGCTTATTTTTTAAAAAGTTCAGAAAGTCTGTTTCAAGAAGATATGCCTGAGGCAGGAGGATCTCAAGTTCAAGCCCAGTCCGTCTCACATAAACCATAAACATGGGCTAGAGATGCAGTTCTGAGCGCAGGCGGCCCTGAGCACAAACACCACAAAAGCAATCACAACCAAGTCTGGTCCTAAAGCCTGGAACGCTCAAGGCGCTCAAAGCTGGACTTGCAGTCAAACCCTGCTCTTATCAGAACATCTACAAGATTCCAGTAATGCAGCTATTTTTCAAAAAGAGCTTTCCTTAAACCAAAATATCTTAAAACTACTTTTCATGATAACTCCTCTTACCCTTCTGACATCTGAAATGACTTGAACCTATTTAAGCATTTTTTTTCTTTATGGTTCTGTGATCAAGTAAGTTTCAGAAATTCCACTTAACATTTCCTTCCCTAGAAGGTGAACATACAATTAAAGGCACTGGTAAGCAATAGAGGGATGAAAATTTGAAATCTTATTCTCCGTGTTCTTCAAAGTTTCCTGAGTACCCATTTTTCTGGAAATAACTATTACCTTATGGGAAGCAGTGCTCAAGAACAATTTTGGGAAATATTGCACTTGATTCAGATGCATTCAGTAAGTCATCTTCTGATCTCAACTCTTCCTAGTCTCTACTGGAAACTAAGTATATGAGTAAATAATTTTTTTGTGGTACTAAAACTTGAACACAGGGACCTCACACTGAGCTACATCCTCAGTCTCTTTTGAGACAGGTTCTCACTAAATCATTAAATTGTCCAAGCAGAGCTCAAATTTGCAGTGCTCCTGGCTCAGGCTCCCACCACACTGAGATCACAGGCCTGTGCCAAGAGGTCCAGCAATAAACTTGTTTTCATAGAGAAGTCTGAGTAGCAATGACCCTCTTTCGCCAAAGTTTCATCAGTTCTAGATGCACCATTTATCAAAATCCTAGACTTGAAAGCTAGAAGATCAAATATTTGCATACAGAAAGAGAAATCTTTGAAGACTACCCTTAAGTATTATCAACTTAACTCCCACAGGGCCACAATGACTGGCGCAAACCCAAGCACATTCTTTTCCACGTGAGCCCTTAATATATGCCCCAGTCACCACTACCTGGACCTCTGGGATCTAGGGAGTACGCAAGCTACAGCTCAGGGTCTTGAAATGAGAAAGCCTCTAAAGGCAACGCCGTATCCTGGCACACGAAACCTTCATCAATGGACAGACACTGGTGATGGCTGAGTGACGTCTACACTTCAATTAACATTACACACCAATGGTAATTCCTTAGTTTTGACAAATGTAAGATGTTAACATTACAGACAGCAGGTAAATGGCACACAGGAACTCTAAAAGTTCTTTGCAACTTTTCTATAAATCTAAAATTACTTGATTTAAAAAGTTGCTTTTTTATAAAAATTTTACATGCATGCTACATAAAGAATTTTTACACATCACTCTGATGGGTGTTTCATGATAGTTATGTGATGGTTATTTTAAAATATTTACAATGATTACATATACTAAAATAATGTACAGGTAACTAGAAAGCACTGGGATGGGGTAGAACAAACTCTGAACTGGGAATCTGGAAACCTGGAGTTTACTGTTCTCCAAATCACTTACAGTCATTTAGGGGCCCAAGTATGATGGGTATTGTATTCTATTTTTTTCTTTTTTTAAAATCACATAGCCATCATCAAAAAACCCCTATGAGGAGCTCTGCTAGAGCTGGGAGTGGCAGCACACAGCTGCAATCTCAGCACCTGGGAGGCCAGAGAGCAAGGAGCACGACTTCAAGGCCAGCCTAGGCCTCATACTGAGACCCTGTTGCAAGGAACCGAAAACCCAAAAGGCAGACAGTGCCACATGCTGGAAAAGCTGTGTGCACAAGAACAGGATCAATACCAAGGAAAACAACACTGCTGACGTGATGACCTCACCAGTAGCACCAAGTAGCACCAGGCAGACCCAAAAATGCACACTCTGTGATTCTCCTTCATCACCCCATCCCTCAGGGTTAACTTACCCTATCATAGAGTTCAATGATTAAGTGGTAAGCAGCTTCATCACTTCCGAACTGAAAATCTACAATTCGATCCACACCAAGCTGTTTTGCACTGACTAACCTTCGACCCCTCAAATGTTTTCGGCACTAGTAAGAAATAAAAGAAAAAAGGCATTTATGTATCAAAAGACAATCACAAACTATTTGATACTTTTTATTTTGAGAGAAGTTCTTGCTTTGTAGTCCAGGCTAATCCTGAACCCACTATGTAGCTAGCACCGGCTGGTCTTGACTACAGGCCAATCCCGAACGCACTATAGGGCACAGGCTGGCCTCAGCCTCCTAAGTGCTAGAAACACAGGTATGCCTCACGATACCTGACGTAAGTACTTATTTATTAAAAAAAAAGATTCTTTGTATTATCATCAGGAATAATAAATGGTAAGAAGTCATAAAACAAGAGCTGGTACATGTTGATCAAAACAAAAACATTTTATCCTAGAAAACTATATGCAAACTTAGAACAGTATTTTACATTCAATTTTTAAAACAATGACAGACTTATAGCAAAATATGTTTTGCTTCATAGCACGGCTAAATAAATGCCTTGACTACCCTACTCAAAAACAAACCCTTTTTTCTAACTTTGAAACAAAATTTCACAAAGTTGCTAAGATGCCAGGCCAGGCTTGTGATCCTCCTGCTTCAGTTTCCCAGACTTTTCTAACTTTATTGTACTGCAGAAACTTGTAAGCAACAGGACAAAATGGAATAATCAGCATTACATCCACTAATGAGGATTAATACCTGTAATTTGCATTACAACTGCAAACAGTTCACAGGAAACAGAAGAACAATTTAAAAATCCTGTTAAAACTGACTAACAGTTGTTGGGCTGGGGTTAGAGCTCTGGGGTTAAAGCATTTGCCTAGTGCTCTGAGTTCACCCCCCAGCACCACATAAACTGGGTGTTGTGGCCCATGCCTGTAATTTCTCTGGAGGCTGAGGCAGGAGGATTGCTTTTCTTTCTTATGACTCAGTCTCACTGTGTAGTCCAGGCTGGTCCTCAACTCACTAGTAGCTCAGACTGGCCTTGAACTCATGACAATTGTCTTGTCTCAGCCTCCTGAGTGCTAGAATGGATCTTACATGGTTCTTGCACACAGACTGCATAGGTGACCACAGAAGGCTGTGTAGGAGGGCTCAGTGCAGTGCTATCTCCACCTCCTGTGGCCACCACGTGCAGTCTGTCAAATCGAAACTTGCAGATAAAAGGTGCTATGCAGGCTTGTGTGACTTGGTGAGTAAAAAGCAGTGATTAATTTCTGTCGTATTTCAGCCTGTGTCCCTAAGACACATGTTCATTGTTACTAAGAAGACATGTAAGTCTTATTAAACATGGCTTTGCATTATTTTATACATTAGTAACGTGAATACTTCTTTAGCAGTAGTAATATTAGAGTACAAAATATATACCAAGATTTTGTTGTTATAACTAAATATACATTACTAATACTAGAAAAATAAGTTTTTGAAATGTGAAGAATTGCAATCAGATATTGAAATCAAAGAAAAACTAGATCATGGTATCTTGTTTTGTTTTTGAGACAGGGTCTCACTGGGTAGTCCAGGCTGGTCCTGAGTTTACTATGTATCCCATGCTGGCCTTGAGCTCAAAGCAATCTTTCTGCCTCAGCCTCCCAAGTGGTGCAATTACAGGCATGCACCACCATTCCCAGTTTATGTGGTGCTGGGGAATTGAACCCAGGGCTTTGAGCTTGCTAGGCAAGCGCTTTAACCCCCATGCCATTCTTCTAGCTCTTTGTTTTTAAAATGCTTTATTGGGGACAAAACCCAGGGCCTTCATGTTAAGCTACATCAACTCTTTTTTTATATTTTGACATAGGGTCTCACTAAGCTGTTAAACTGCCCACAATCCTGCCTCAGCTACTCACATGCTGGGACTACAGGTATATGCTACGAAGTCAGGCCTGACCACGCCTCTCTACTGAACTTCTAGACTCCAGTCTTCACAGGGAAAACCATCTCTCCTTTACAAACACACTATATTCAGACCTTGGCTTTTTGACAGTAGGCATGTCTGTGAACCATTTTGGAAAATGAAGCCCACAAAGAGTAAAACTGGAATAAAATTGCCGATGAGCTTTTTGAGAACTCATGAGCTTTTTCAGAACTTGGTAAGAGATGAAACACTTCCATCAAACAAGACACTGATGTGTTAGTTTCATAGAAACAAGGGCAAATCCCCCATTAGTTTTGTTCCATCTTCTTTAATGTTCCAATAAAAAGTATAAAAACTAAAGGAAGCTTTCTTACTTATACATAGTAACTATATTACATATTTCAGGGTGAAAGGTTGGACATCCTGCCCTATACTGTACTCACAACAAGGAAAGCCAGTTTAAAATCTCAAGAACTACCTCAAAGCCTTAGAATCCTGCTTCAAATATAACTTAAGAGTTTACCTTCATGGCAAAACTAGACGGCATCATGTTCTTTGGCCACTCAAATTCTGTTGTGTGGATTCGTATGCCAGATTCAAGTAAAAGTGTAGCTTTAAAGTCTGGTCTGTGGAAGAAGAAAGTCAAATTTTTCTTCAGCCTATCAGCCAAAGCTTCTTCTGCTGAAAGCACCTACAGGTGCAAGCAATCCAAACCCGCAACTTCACACATCATGACCAAAGACAAAACAAACCAACCTATAAAATGTTCTTACTTTTGCAGTCGAATAAGATACGTCTTATTATCCACATCATAAACATTGTTTACTCTCATTCCTAGCAAGCTGCAAAAACAAAGGAAACGTTAAATCACACTTCTATTTGAAACACGAAGCGACACACAAAGATAGCTGCAAAAGAGGAAATCCTGGGCTCTAAAAATACTGCAGCGCACACTACGGAAAGCCATTAAGCATTCGGCTTAAAACTTAAGTGTAAACACATGTAAGCAGAAAAGTGGTCCGTCAGCCCCAGGAACATTATACAATGCCTTGCGCCTTTGAAATGACTCGATCCTTTTTTTGTGGGGGTGGGGGGGGGCAGTAAAACTTAACCCAATGAACCCAATTAATTTATTTAAAAATGTACGAGGCCTCTGGACGTATATCAAAGCCCAGAAGGCTGAGTCAACGACCAATCTGCAGGTCTTACTTCAAATCGACTTAATTCCGGCTCAAACGGCACGAGAGGAGCGCGAGCTGCTGGAGACAGCAGGCCGCAGGTGTGGGCATTTCCCGGGCAAATGGCCCCGCTGGCGTCTCCCGTTGTACCAAATGTTTGCTGGCCGACGCCGAAACTCCGGCCGACCCAGTGACCGCGCCCTGACGGCCGGGCACACGAGCTGAGAGAGGGCGCGGGGGTGGGACGCGAGGTCCCCGGGGGTTGCCGGGCATCCTGAGGTCACCGGCAGAGACGCCATGCGCTCGCCCACCAGGGCCTAACCAGGTCCACCCAGCAAGAGCCCCGGGGGAGGGAGGGAGGAAGGATCCTGACTCCTGACCGCTTCGCGGCGGCCTGTTCACCTCGGAGACTGTACCTCGCATTCAGCTCCGCCAGCACGGCGCGGAGGTCGACGGTGCTGAAGCGCGTCTTCATGGCGAGGCTGACGGGTCGCTACTGCAGTTTCTTCCACTGCCAGACAGAGTCGACGCCGCTGCTCTTCCGCGCAGGCGCACTTGGCGGAGCTACGGTGGCCCCGAGGACCCAATAGTCCTGGAAGGACAATAACTCGCGTCAAATGTAGGACGAATCGTGCTGTTCAATCATCGTCTGCTCCCTTTTTGTTGTACAAAAACAGTCCCTCACTGGGCCAACCTGTTCTCTTTACACCTGTTCCCGTCCCTGAACGCTTTGGGAATAGTCTGGTTACTATGTCCTCTTGGATTTGGGGATTCACGCCTGCCTGCATCGTGACCCCTGCTGGCCATAACCATTATTAACGGGATTACGGAGTTTATTTCCCGAGGCCGACGGTAGGGTTCAGGGTAGAGGATCAAAGTCTCAGTTCGCTGGATGACCTGGACGTGCAGGATTCTGAAAAGTAATTAAGTGGAACTCTTTGGTGCTGCTCGGGATTGCTTTGTGCAAACAAGGAGAACCCTGATAGCGGAGATTCTATTCTGATGGGTACTGAATCCCAAGAAGCATGCTGCGGCGTCATGGGGGCAACTCATCCAACTGGGGTCTTCTTACCCACGAGACACTGAGTAGCATCTACTTTACAGCCAGAACTCCACAAATCCTTGGCACCTTGAATATTCAGAGACCTCGGTAGATCATTGTCAAGCAAGACAACATTTTCCACGGGGGATGGATATTTGGAGTCAAAGTTTAGCGAAGTAAACCGTCGCGTAAAAATGTACATAGTTTCGTTCTTTTTGCTGAGAACTCAAAAGAGACGGGGTCTCGCTATATTGCCCAGGCTGGAGTACAGCGGCTATTCACAGGCGCGATCCCACTACTGATCAGCACGGGAGTTTTGACCTGCTCCGTTTCCGTCCTGGGCCGGTTCACCCCTCCTTAGGCAACCTGGTGGTCCCCCGCTCCCGGGAGGTCACCATATCGATGCCGAACTTACTGTGGACACCCGATCGGCATAGCGCTCTACAGCCCAGAACTCCTGGGTTCAAGCGATCCTCCCACCTCAGCCTCCCGAGTAGCTGGGACTACAGGCGCGCGCCACCACGCCCGGCGAGGAGCTGGACGCCTCAACTAAGAGGGATTCCTGAGTCCGGTTACTACGTATCTGGGCTGTTAGACTTACCACCTGTAGAGGGCGACGCTGAGCAGGAAGGGCAAGGTTAAGGTTTCTGAACCTTGGAAACTGTAAATACAGAGTACATAAGGTACCATATAGAATAGCTCAAAATTTGAAACAAGACTTTTGGAGGGCTTAAGAAAGACTGGAAGCCAATGTTATCCTGTTAGGTACTACGCTTGACCTCAAAGCCGTTCCTAAAAGAGTGCTGCTTTTTTGGAGGTGAAGAGAAGACACATAAAGGCAACCTATGTAGACTCCTTGATGAAAAGGCTACCACTCAAGTACTTTTCTAAAAAACGAACAGTACTGTGGAGGCTGAAGTCGGAAGATTGCTGTGGTGCAAGGCCAGCCTTGGCTACATAGTTCAATACCAGCTTGGTCTAAAGAGTGAGTGAGACCCTGACACACACACACACACACACACACACACACACACACACACACACACAGAATCTGATTGGGCATCATAGTACAACCCTGTAATCCCACCACTCTGGGAGACTGAGCAGTAGGATTACAAATTGCAATCCTGCCTGGGCAATTTAACAACTTGAACCTGTCTCAAAATAAAAAGGGCTGGGAGGTAGCTCCATGCCTAGATCCTGCATTCAATCCTCAGTGGCAGGAAAAGAAAAAGAAAAAGAAAATTTTGGTTCAAGGAGATTTAATTGAGGACTCATAGGAAAAAAAGGAAGAGATAATAGGAGATGGTAAGTTGTTTTCTAATTTTCAAAGATTAGAAGTGAATATCTATTTGATCCAACCAAACCTTTAGAAAAGTTTCCTGTGGATGAATCACAGGCTCCTCTAAGTGTGATTCTCAGACTTGAGCATGCATTCAAAAATTTCCATGCATCACACCCAAGGTTGTAATTTCTGAAGTTATGTGAAATTTAAACTACCAAAATGAAGGGAATTTGTGTTCCTCACTTGGAAGGTCACTGATCTCTATGTCTTCAAGTGGTGATCACTAGAAACCAGCATAGCTTCCCTCAAAACAAGATTTAGCTTATTAACCTCACTTTCCCCTTCACCCAGGGAAATGGTAGAAGCCTCAGTGCTGGGCAACTGAACTTAGGGCTTTGTGCTTGCCAGGCAAACACTCTAACCACTGATCCTGATCCTAAGATGTTTTTATATTTAAGATACATTCACATAACACACAATTCTCCATCTAACCATTTTATACTGATTGGCTGGAGTCAATCCATTTCAGTAACTCTCAAAATATTTACAATGTTGTGCAACTGTCTCTATTGTCTGATTCATTTAAGACTCAATTATCCAGGTTTGGAGTACCCAGAGAACACTCCAGGTATGTGACAAATAACTTTGTAAGGGGAACCTCAGTAACCTAGACAAGCTCTGTGATTGCACCTCTCTGTAGGCCAGAACTTCCAATGGGAATAGCTGTCAATGAGAGCCAGCCCAGAAACCTGTGGGTGCAAGGAAAGCAAGATTTCCTTCATAAAGGACCCAGACATGCTGCCAAAACTTGACACCACCGATCTTCTTCATCACCTTCCCTAAAGGGACTCTTGACCTTTTGTCCTTACAATGGTACACTGAGCAAAAGGAAAAAAGTCAGAACTTTCATGGATCACTGGTTGCTGGTTTTGAACTGAGGCTAACTCCCAGAAGCAAAACCATCACTGCGGTCCACTGGTCAGAGTGGAGACTTAGGGAAGTGAAGTGATCCATCTAGCTTTAGCTCATGTCTGCATCACAGTGAGCCTGGCAGGTGCCTAATGCCATGAGGTGGTTATTTTCCTCATTTCAGAAGGTATATTTTGCATAGAAGTTCTCTGCAGATGGTAGGATCCCCACACCACGTGGTGGGTGACGCTTAGACTGGAGGCAATTTTGGTGAGAAAAGCTAAGTAGAGGCTATAGAACTGCCTGTAAAGAAATAATAAATTAAACCAGTATCACATTCCTGGAGGGTAGGGCAGTGATGAGTGTCAGCACTTTGAAGGATACCAAGAACTTCAAATCTCTCCATAGCCAACTGCACCCTAACTTAGTATGTGAAGAAACTGAAAGCCTGAGAGTATATTCTTATAACAAAGAGCTGAGTCTCAGCCAATCATTGCAGCTGAGCTCCAGCCAATCACAGGCTGCTCTCCAATCAGACCTTATCCAAATGAGATAAACACCAAGCTGCAACTATAAATTTACATCTGTACTTTTCTATGAATAGTTCCTGCTCACATCTGGTTCTGAGTGTTGTCTGATTCCTGAATTCTTCTTAGTCAAGTAAACAAATGAACTTAGCCTGTTGAAAGTTTTTTATTTAGTTATGAACAGCAAAGAAATTTAGAGTTACAAATGAAAAAAGCATGCTTTGAACAAAGACTGTTATTTTCAAATCAGCGAAAAGCAGTGTGTACTCTAGAAAATAAATGAATCATAAACAACTGGATGCATGGGTGAGAATTTCTATACAAAACACCAAAAGTAGAAAATGGATCACATTATTAATCTAAATATATGACTATAAAGTTGGCAAATGTCTTGGTCCATTTTCTGTTGCCATAATAAAACACTTGAGGATACGTGATGTTAAAAAGAAATTCACTTAGCTCACAGTTTGGGAGGCTGGAAATCTGAGATTGGATGGCCTCTTAATTCTGAACTCTGGTGAGAACCTTCTTGCTAAGTCACAGGGTAGCAAAAAATGTCACTGTGGGAGGATATGCAAAGAGAGAGCAGCCATGGGGCAAGACAGGAAGCAGGGCTTGCTCTTCTGACAGTTGCTTCCAGCACTAAACCAAGTCCTTCAAGAACCACATTAATCCCTTCTGAGAGGCAGCATCTCCAGTAACCTAACCACCTATCACCCAGTCCCAAAAGTTCCATCATGTTGATATAGCTACACTGAATGGTGAACACACACACACACACACACACACACACACACACACACACAGAGAGAGAGAGAGAGAGAGAGAGAGAGAGAGAGAGAGAGAGAGAGAGAAACGATCATTGTGAAGCTGTTTTGTGGCTGTGCACACATGTCCCTCTAGCATCCTGGGAGGCTGAGGCAGGAGTATCATAAATTTAAGCCCAACCAGGGAAATTTAGTGACTTAGAGCGACCCTGTCTCAAAATGAAACAAACAAACAAACAAACAAACAAACAAACAAAAAATGGCTGGAGATGTGGCTCAGTGTTACTGCCCAGGGTTCAATCCCCAGTAACACAAACAACAGTGAGGATGACAACAAAAACAAACAAGTGTGGGAAAGTGTTTAACATTAAAAGTTTTTAAAAGTACAAATTTCTTGGATATATGTTAAGTTCAAATTCATGTGTGAATTACTTTTCTATTGCTGCCGTAATGGCCACCAGTGTAGAGTACCACGTGGGTGGTCATCAGGGCTGCCTAGCTTCCAGAAGCCCTAGTGGACACTCCCTTCTCCTGCCCTACCAAGCTGTCCACATTTCTTGGTTATTTGTTCCCGCTGGACTGCAATGTATGCTTCCAGGCCCTGCTGCTTCTCTGACTCTTCCTGTCTTCTTTCCATAAGATCTCTTGGATTATATTAGGCCCATTTGGACAATCTCCCCATTTTAAGATCCTTAACTTAATCAATTTTTGCAAATCCTTGTACTGTGTATTTAAGGTGACCACTTCACAGGTTCCCGCTGTTAGTACATAGACATCTTTAGGGCGTGGGCATGACGCTATTACAGCTCCACAGCGTTGAGTTTTCTCATAAGCCTTAGATTTCCCACCCCTCTACCAACGGCTTGTGCGTACACGAGCAGCCCCTGTTGGCTCCGAGGGTCATAACAGCCTTTCTCAGAGCCGTTTCGACAGTACTCCAGTAGGGGTCAGTAATGAGCTGGCCGCAAATCCCCGAAAATTTCGACATCAACCAGGCAGCATTACTTTTTTTTAAAAACTCACAAATTTATGGGCAAACATAAAACAGTGGAGGGAGACAGGTAATAACAACGAAAAACCCCATTTAGTTCTATAGTGCATATTATGAAATTCTTCAATACAAGAGAAGTCAGAAAATGCGAACTTCTATATACTATTTAGAGTGCGCAGCGAAGCTCTGTATGAAAGAGAGGGTCAAAAGAGACGGGGTCTCGCTATATTGCCCAGGCTGGAGTACAGTGGCTATTCACAGGCGCGATCCCACTACTGATCAGCACGGGAGTTTTGACCTGCTCCGTTTCCGACCTGGGCCGGTTCACCCCTCCTTAGGCAACCTGGTGGTCCCCCGCTCCCGGGAGGTCACCATATTGATGCCGAACTTAGTGCGGACACCCGATCGGCATAGCGCACAGCAGCCCAGAACTCCTGGGCTCAAGCGATCCTCCCACCTCAGCCTCCCGAGTAGCTGGGACTACAGGCGCGCGCCACCACGCCCGGCGACGACAAACCTCGGCAGAAAACTACTAGAAGCTGCTGCGTGGTGACGTCACCAGAGGAGCAGCAGGACCAATGGACCCGCCCGCGCGAGGTAATTGGAGCACAGGATCATATGGGGCGGGGCTACGTCCTGCTCTAAGCAAGGGGCGAAGGGCTCCGCGGGGGGTCCTGGAAGCCCCTCGGTGTTGCAGCTGGTCGGCATAGCATAAAGCGCACAGCAAAACGAACGAACAAATAAATAATGGAAACGTGCCTTGGCTTCGCCTTGCTTCAGCAGACCTTAACCCTGCTGCTTTTCTTTTGCGGGGGTTTCCGGGGAATGTTATTTACGAGGGAATTTTCTGCCTCCAAATCTTCCCGAGTATGTTTCGCGCTGCGGGATGCGGAGCCCACAGTAGCAGAGGCTGGGAATCCGAAAAGGTGCTCGGCCGGCACACTGGCACGGAGGGACCTGGGGGGCCGCGTGCTTTCCCTTCCTTGTCTCCTGTGACACCTGCACGTTGGAGCGAAGGTTAACAACTGAGTGCGTGGTGTGCGGTGTGCCGGGAGCGGGCGGGGAGAATTTGAGAATTTGGATTTAACAATCTGAAAACTTTTTTCTTCCTTTTTAAGAAATCGGCGTAGGTTATGATGGGAGAGAAGGGAAGAAAGGCAGAAATCCCAGCCGTAGGAGGTCTGCAGTAGACCTTTTATTTGTTCCCACCAGCAGTCTCTCAGCTTACCTGTTTCTCTCCTAAAAATTTGCGTGAACCTTCCTCTTCGTCTCTGCCCTTGCAGCCGGTAACTTCCCTCCCTTCTTCATAGGTAAATTAGACCATTCCTCGCTGTCGAGGAAGAGCAGGCTCCTGGGTCCCTTCTTGACTCAATCCCCAGTAAGTCAGTCTCCAGCTCTCCGGTTCCGAGCTCTTCGCCCGTCTTTTCACCTTGCGTCTCTTTCCATCTGGAGGGCAAAAAGCAACCCTGGGCCTTAAGCTTGAGGCCACCATTAAGCCCTGCAGCTTCAAGGCCTGAGGGACCAACGCAGAGCAGCAGGTGAGGTTTGGTTTCCTTGCTGCGGCTGCGGTGGTACTGGGAATTGAGCGCTCACATTTCTCTCTTTAAGGCTTATTTTGACATGGTCTCATTCAGTCCTCAAGTTACCCGGGCTGGGCTAGAACCAGCAGTTCTCGTGCCTCACCCTTCCCGAGAGCTGGGACTACAGCCTGCGCCACTTAACGCAGCTTAGATGAGCTTCTTAACGAATCGCTTAAAAGAAAATGAGACTGTGGCTATTAGTTGTCCGCAAAACCTTTTCCCAGCTTTTACGATTGTAATAATTTTTAGCTGGGCACATAAAATGCCAATTAGAGACTACATTTCCCAGGTTTCCTTACAACCAAGTATGGCCAAATTCTTACGAATGGAACAGAAGTAAAAGTGTAAGGCTAGTTTGTTTTTAAAAAGAAACGGTAGCTCTCCGCTTCTGCTCTGTATCCCTTCTCCAGCGCTAGATGGCGCCAGTGCAGGCCGGCTGCAACGCCCCATGTTTAGCTCTGATGGAAATGAAAACACCCAAAAGGGAGAGATCGCGGAAGAAACCAGGAATGAATAACGAAGTGGGGCCTCCCTGGCATGCCGGGCCGTTCCTAACTCTGGATTGTTACATGGGCAATACATATTTCTATCATTTAAATCACTACACTTCAGGGCCTCTTTATTACAGCGAACTTCACTTGATGTAGGAATTTCACAGAAAAAAAAAAATAATTCCAGAACTAGGATGTGAAGGAACTTTTCCTTTGTATCTTTCTCGTTTGCCACTATATTTTTAGAGGCTTAAAGCCTCTTTGTTTGATGCACCACTGTTCGTTACATAAACACTACTTCATCATCCTATCCATTTCACTGGTATTGTTTTATGTAATACTGAAAGATAGAATGTTCAGTGCTAATTAAGTGTTGTCACAGCTCCAGTCAGTTTCTTTTTTTTTTTTTAAGAGTTAAACTTTTTTTTTTCCTCTACAAGGTCTTGTTAAGTTGCTAAGGTCAGAGCCTGGCTGGCCCTAATCTCCTGCACTAACGTGGCATTCCTACCTGGGTCTCCCAAGTGTTGTAGCTGGCACAGCAGGTGGGCACCACAGTGGGTGATGGTTCCTTACTTCTTAACAGGCCAGAAAACCAAGGTGATGCCTGGCTGCGTGGGATTTTGATTTCCCACAACGTCAATGTCTATGTGAAGGTGACTTCGGTGACCCTAAGAAGAGATGACACCCTCATCTCAAATGGAATGTCAATACGTCTACAAAACACACCATGGGACTTGAGACAATTATAAATTAGTCCTTGGGGGATCAGTAAACGATAAGGGGTCAGACCAAAAGGCTTTAAGCTCTGGCTGGGGAAAAACTGCAGCTTCCGCAGCCACCAGAGCAGAGGAAAGGGAGGCTCCCAATGCTGGGCCCAGACAACACCCCAGGAGGGGCCCCAGGCTGCGGAGGAAGAGCACGGGG